>CAWUFW010014584.1:0-406492 GCA_963921515.1 Calotriton arnoldi
CACCCAGGAGTCCCCACAGGGTTCTCCATGTCAACAGACTGAAACCATATGTGGACAGGGCAGACATGGGCTTGCTCATGGCTACTGATGAGGGACAGGAGGAAGAGAGTGACCCACTCCTGACCTGCTCTCACAGAACCCTGATGATGGGTCAGTGGATGGTGTAGCCTTGGCAGGCAGCCTCACTGCTCAGCAGCAAACTGATTGTAGACAAGTGCTCAATCAGTACAGACATATGTTCTCTCTGACTCCAAGTCAGACCACCTGGTGCACTCATGAAGTGGACACTGGGGACAGTCTGCCTATTAAAAATAAGATTTATAGGCAACCTGACCATGTCAGGGACTGTATCAGGACAGAAGTCCAGAAAATGTTGGATTTGGGAGTTATTGAACCCTCAGATAGCCCTTGGGCTAGTCCAGTGGTCCTTGTGCCAAAACCTCACACCAGTGGTGGGAAAAGAGAGATGAGGTTTTGTGTGGACTACAGGGGTCTCAATGCAGTCACTAGGACTGATGCCCATCCAATACCCAGGGCAGATGAGCTAATAGACACTTTGGCCTCAGCCAAGTATCTAAGCACATTTGACCTAACAGCTGGCTACTGGCAGATCAGGCTAGCTGATGATGCAAAGCCAAAGACAGCATTCTCAACCCCTAGTGGGCATTATCAATTTGTGGTAATGCCCTTTGGTCTGAAGAATGCACCTGCCACTTTTCAGAGGTTGGTGAATACAGTCCTTACAGGTCTGGAAGCCTATAGTGCAGCATATCTAGATGATATTGCTGTCTTTAGCTCCACCTGGGAGGATCACCTGGTCCACCTCAGAAATGTTTTGCAGGCCCTGCAGAAAGCAGGCCTAACTATCAAGGCCACAAAGTGCCAGATAGGGCAGAGCCAGGTTGTGTACCTGGGTCACCTTGTGGGTGGAGGCCAGGTTCAACCATTGCAGAGCAAGATCCAGACCATCATGGACTGGACTGCTCCAACTACCCAGACTCAGGTGAGAGCCTTTTAGGCCTGACTGGGTACTATAGGAGATTTGTCAAGGGGTATGGATCAATAGTGACACCCCTGAATGACTTAACTTCCAAGAAAATGCCCAAAGGTTCAGTGGACAGTTAGCTGTCAAAAGGCATTTGATGACCTGAAGCAGGCCATGTGCACTGCTCCCATTCTACAGAGTCCTGATTACTCCAAGAAGTTCATGGTCCAAACAGATGCATCTGAATTGGGGGTAGGGGCTGTACTGTCACAATTGAATGATGAAGGTCAGGATCAGACAGTAGCTTTTATTAGCAGAAGGCTGACCCCTAGAGAGAAACGTTGGTCAGCCATAGAGAGGGAGGCCTTTGCTGTGGTTTGGGCTCTGAAGAAGTTGAGGCCATACTTGTTTGGTACTCACTTCCTTGTTCAAACAGACCACAAGCCCCTCCTATGGCTAAAACAAATGAAGGGTGAAAACCCCAAACTGCTTAGGTGGTCCATTTCCCTACAGGGGATGGACTTTACAGTGGAACATAGACCTGGGAGTAACCATGCCAATGCAGATGGACTCTCTAGGTACTTCCACTTAGAACATGAAGACTCAACTGGTCAAGGTTAGTTTAATGTCCCTACGTTTGGGGGGGGGGGTTGTGTAGGAGAGTAGGATCTGCTTCACATGGGTACCCCCACTTTTTGCTGATGCTTCACTGTTTTTCGACTTTAGTCTGGCTGGGGCCCTGCTAATCAGAACCCCAGCCTAGCTGTTTCCTCTCTAAAATGGTTTCCATGTGCCTTAGGCACATCTCTGATTGGAATCTGGAGTGCCCTTATAAGTCCCTAGTATATGGTATACTATGTACCCAGAGCATAGGTACCTCAGAGACCTACCAGGGGCTGCAGCATGTATTGTGCCACCCCTGGAAGGCCATCCAAAATGACACCACAGGTCTGCTACTGCAGCCTGGGTAGGTGGTGCATGCACCCCTTACTGTGATATAGGTTACCTATATCACTACATATGTACACACATATAAACCTATAAGTCACTCCTATGGCAGGCCTTATCAATCCTGAAGGCAGAGTGCTTGGTTCTTATGTGAGAGGTGCCCCTGCATGAGCAGAGCCCCTCTGCAGCGTTCGGAGACCCTTCTCTGATGCTGTTTGTAGTGCAACCTGACCATATACTCTTAAGTGCATTATATCCTCGCGGTACAATGCTAACTTTGGACTGGCTGCACCAAAACATGTCGTGTTTGGTGTCAAACATCTTGGAATACTACCCCCCACCAGTTCTGGCGGCGGGGTAGCATTCCACCCTTCTAGAGGAGAGACATGTACACACCGGCCTGCCCGGTAACTTCTTTCCAGAGCCCTATCATCACAAAATGGATGCCGCTGCCACAGACACGGGTCTGGCCTCCTGCTGCTGACTGAAACTCCGGCAGGGGAGGCCTGGACAATAGGTTTCCTGTCGCAGGGAGGTGTAACCACCTCCCCAGACAGGATAATGTGTATTGGGGCTGGGCGGGAGCACTCTCTGGTGGTCAGAAGTCCTGCACTGGGGGCACACTTATTGTCCCTGTGCATATGCCAGTTCAAACCGGTTGCAGGGGCTACCTGCCCCTGCTCTGGTGCTAAAACTGGACAAAGGGAATGGGTGTAACCACCCCTCTTCCCTGACCCTCCCATAGGTGGGTCCCCAGAGTATGTCCAACCCCTAACTTGGTATAAGTATGGGACCCCAGTCCTTAGGACTTTAGATTTACCTGGACAAAACTCTGATACAGAATCCTGGACCTTCGACGCTCTACTTTAAGATTAGAGGACTGAAGAATCTCCCTTGGGGTCAGGAGTGACTCCCCTGCTTGGCAGGCACCTAAGAAGCAATTGTCCGGTCTGCATCGCTGAAGCTCCCGCCGGACGCCGAAGTCTTTGCATCACCAGAGGTAGATTTCCAGACTTTCCCGAGGCTTCCCTGAGTCCCCAGCAAAGCTGAGGCCCGTAGCTGTCGTGGGTAACGTGGAACCGTGACCCCTGGACACTGAGTACTTTTGCAAGTGCATCCTCTTCCTGGTGTCCCAGGAAGTTGTGCTTTGGGCTCCAGGTAGCCCCCGCCTCCAGCACCAACTGCACCGAAGATCACTGGCCTCCACTCCACGAGTGTCCTGTAAGCCAGCTCCAAGTGCGTCCACTTGAGGCTCCTTTGCGGTCGCTAGTCCGTTGGCTAGTGGGCCCTCCCGAAGGCAACTCTTCTTTTGCTTGGACTTTCCTGGTTGCTCCAGACGTGCCCTGACTTACCCTTGCTGGGTGAGTCCCTCAGATCTTGCTGGTCTGTACCACCGTCCTTCTTCTATTTCCACGTGACTTGCCGTTGCCAAGGCTTGTTGGGTCCAATCCGATCGCCGACACCCCTGCAATCGACAGACGTTGTGGAACAGCTCGAATCCAGCTCCTGGTTGTTGTCGACACCTCCTGGACCTCGTGGCTGAAGAGTTAAGATGACCGTCAACCTACCTGAAGCACCCGACATCGGTGGGCATCTGCTCATCACCTTCCTGGTCACTGGCTAGTGACCCAGACTCTGTCCCCTCTGCTTTCAGGTTCTTCAAATCTTTGATCCACCTTTGGATCCACCCGAACACTTTCGACTTGGTCGCCAGCAGCACTTTGCAGCAGATCGCCATTGAAAACGATGACAAAACCCGACCCGAAAGACACCTATGCACCCGGCTTCCCTGGGTGAGGTAACTCGAGTACTCCAGTGCTCCCGTGGGTATAGACTCTAGAACAACCTAGTTCTAAAGGGGTTTGCTCCAAGTCCTCCTCTAAGTGTCCTTTTTCTTTAAAACTCCAACCGCGACATTCCCCATAGAAGTCAACGGCGGCTCGCGGCTGTGTTCTCACACTGCACGCATCCCCCGTGGGTCCGCTGTGTCACTACCTTGGGTGGTTCCTTGAGGGCCAAGCACTTCTACAGGCTCTAGGCCTTGTGTCTAGCTCAGTCGTGGTTCTTATACCACTTTATTGGTATATGGTTTGGTACGCCCCTAGGGCTCAAACGTGTATTTGTGCTATTATTGTTGATAACTGACTTGTAACGTATGTACTTCAAACTCTAGCCTCATAAAGAGACTAGAGGGTGTGTTTAAGACTAAATACATATATTTTAAATATATACCTGGTGTGGTCCTCTTTCATTTGGTCACTCAAGAGATTATAGACTGGTAAAACAAGCTGCTTTACATTCCTTCAAGACTTAGCCTGAAGGCTGCTCTCCATAGCTACCACTAGGATAGCTTTCAATAAAGGTTGTCTTTAACCTATCTCCAATAAGGGGTTGTTTGAACTGGTGCAAGGTGCCCACTATAATTAGTGGACAGCATATACCAGGCCAACTTCTCACACCAGTAAAATGCCAAAACTGTGTAGAAAATGTAAGTTTTCTGACAAAAGTCTGCCTCTCCCTGAAAGCTGGGAAGATGGTGATTTCAGCACTACAAACCCTTTGTTGATACCATTTGCAGGGAAAAAACCAGACACTTTCTTCTGCAGCACTTTTTCCACATTTTCACCCAAAAAACTAATGTTGCTGTATTTGGATCATTGATGCAACATCGACTCTTATAACATCGAACTACAAAAATATCGAGCCAACAATATCGTATTGACACACAATACACAAAAAAGAAATAACACAAACATCGATAAAAAAACATTGTTTAAAAATACCTCGATGACAAAAATAGAGAACACAAAAATATCGATAACATTAAACACATCAAAAACATCGATATATAACAATATCGACAACACAAACATCAATAAAATATATATTAGCTATATCAAAAATAACATTTATACATAAAAATATACTATTTACAATTATATAATAAAATAACATATACCAAATATTTTAAACAAACAATAAAAATAATTACAAAATTAATAACATTAAATAAAACAAATACACTAAAAATCCAAACACAAATAAATAAATAAACAATACAACATTAAAAATATATCACAAGTACAGAAAATAAACAAACATAAACATATATGATACATAAATAAAAATAACATTTATCTACATGTACATTTAAATAACAACAATAAACAAAATAAAAACAAACATTAAGTAAACATAATAAATGTTAAACAAATTAAAAGGTAACAGCTAAAAAATTCAAAAAGCGATCTCGAGCCAATAACTACACCAACACAAACCAATATAAATCTCTAACTAATTAAATAAACACTATAAAAACAATCAATTAATTAACACAAAATTTACCGTATAAAGGAGGAAGAGCGAACCTTTGTGAGAGAAAGCACAGAACGAAAAACAACTACACAATCAACTATTCTGAAAATCCCTCAATAAAGGTAAGAACAAAACTTTATAGCTAAATAAATAAAATTTGCTTTTTTTTTAAATTAACTAAAACTATAACATGTTTTCCTTTACATATCAGAGATTAAACTTCACTAAAAATCCACCTAGAAAATTCAACTCAAAGATTTACGTACACAACAACAATAAAATCAACATTATAAAAAATATATAACAAAGTAAGTATATAACTTAAACAGCAAATAAAGTAAAGTTTTTAAAAGTAATAAATTTAATAAAAATGCAAAACATCGCTAACAAATACTTTTCCCTTAACAGCTTCTACAGAAGTCAACAAAACCACATCAACGAAAAACACTTCAACTAAAAAGATTAAGTATATTTTTTTCCACAACTAAATGAAAATAGAGACTAAATAATCAAAGTAATCAAATTTACTAAAACTATAACGTTGTCTTTTATGTTTCACAGATTAAACTTCACTATAACTCCACCAAAAAAACTCAATACAAACATTAACTTTGGAAACAAGTACAAAACCAAAATTAAAGAAAAATATAAAACTAAGGGGCTCATTACGATGGCGGGCGGAGGCACAACCACGGTGCTGGCGGTGGCGGAAAATTTCTTTTTCCGCACTCCAGCAGCGGTCCTTATGCCCGCCATATTACAATGTGCAAACATAGCCCATTTTCCGTCCGCTGCGGAGTGACGTGAACCGCCAGAAATTTGCGCCTGCCACCACGGCGGAGGCAGCCAATAGAGCCACACCGCCATGCGGAATGACGTCCCGTCAGCCATACAAATCACGATGCAGCAAACAGTCCATCACACCGCAGCGGAGAAGCCACCCACCCGGAGACGGCAGAAGCACTACAGCGGAGTGCGAAACCAGACTCCCGGTCCCCTCCACCCGGTCCTGACCGCAATGGATCCAGCTCTCCAAGCCTTGCCGGTGCTGTACCTCCTCCACTACCAGCAAATAATGCACCGTCGCGGACAACGCCGCAGGTACGCAAATACACAACTCCACACACAACCACAACACACAACTCCTGTACTGACACACGGTTCCTGTCCACATCAGACACTCTGGTGGGGACAGGAACACATCCCCCAGTGTACCCACACATCTCCCACCTGCCAGAAACTCACCCCTCCGCATCCGGGTCACCCATCAACCGAGAAATCATAGCAATGTCCCGGTCACGTCACCGCAGCGGTGATGACGCGGGAAAACCTGCGCACAATGTAGTAGGCAGGGCCTGCGCCAGGCATGGGCAGTCTGCAAAGATTCACAGGGCTCCACCTTCACCCTTCCCACACTACTCTTCCCACACCCATTTGGGAACATGCTGTGTGCTCCTCCTGTCCCCCCAGCACAATTAATCTGCCAGGTGTAGCCAGACCTTGCACCTCACACATCAAAGGACAAGGGAGACTGACTGGGAAGGTGGTGGTGAAGAGGAACCCCCTGCACAGAAGCTCAGGGGCTGGGCAACCCTCCTCCTCACACCAACCTTCCATTCATGTGAAGCAAACTGAGTATGAACACAAAATGAAGACTCACACTGCCTATGAACATCCAATGAACTGTTCACACTGTCAAGTCACTCACAAACACCCCATACTGATACCCAGCCACATACTCATACCATAGGTCAGCAGCAATGGAGGACAAGAAATGGCCCAGCCAAAAGCGAAGTGGAGAGTGCTGTAAAACAATGGAGCAAGCCACATAGCATCTGTACATCGCATGCCAGAGAAGGAACATATCACACCACCCTTAGGTCATCAAATCAGACATGGGTGGCACAGTGAGTGAAATTAAGCCAAAGTGACCTTTGTGCAATAACTCAGGGAGACATCAAGGCAGGCCATGCATAGACACAGGAATGATAGGAAGTGTCTGAAGTCATACAGTGACCAGCCACACATCTGTCTCCACTTACTTGACATGTGTATGTCATCAGCACAACACACATGGCTCATTGTCACACTCCTTGACTGTCAAACACAGGTAGGACCTTCACACATACCCCTCCTCTACCCACCTCACACCTGCAGCACACAACATCTGTGAAAACACACATAATTGTCAAAATGATGTCCTGTGAGTCCAATGACAACCAATCACACTCCCTGTGGTGCATCCACAAATTCCACACTCACACTCAGGGTTGCCTGAACCAATGCTGACACAAAAACAATAGCCAAATACAAAGCTCACAAACAACATCCACAGAAGTCCAACACGCCCAGACATGTGCAGCCAAATAGTGGAAAGGCAATGTGACCACAGACAGAACAGGAGACAACAACATTGTCACTCAGGGCCAATGCCCAAACACCATACCCCAACAGAAACAAGAATAGCATCATCAAAAAACAAACATGAACAATAACTGGGATCAATGGGACAATCAGCTGACACAGACTGAGACACCACACCACTCATCAAGTGAACATGGTGTCACAGTGTACCACAAGCATGCACATGCACAATCCTGAAAAGTGACAGGGCAAAAATAGGAGGACAAACCACCAATGTGCACTCAAAACAAGCTCAGGAACAAAAATCCACCTTGCTGCATGTGCAACACACACAAGTAATGCACACTACACTTGCAACACACATCTGAATGTATCACACAGCAACAACTACTCACACACAATCTCATGCAAATAGAACATCACACACATATAGCATATGTCAGTAGAAAGAGCCAACACAGGCCAAACACTGCATACATCCACAACAAAAACACAACAGATGCACATACCAATCCATCACATAGCAAACTCAGCATGACATCAGGGGGATGCACACCAGGCAAGTACAAGGCAACACACACTGACAGCACTGCAAGCACACCAAGCATTGTGTGCACACCAACCAAACCAGTAGCACATATAACTGAGTGCCACACCATGAACTCCCACAACACACATCATCACAGCACACAGAGAACATCACACTCAGGAAGGGTAGCAGTACCTCATCAAACACACATATAGCTTAACCATCACCCACAGATGCACAACTAAGGGAAACCCAGGTGGAAAGAACATGACTAGAGGACTGTGCTGCTCAAACATATGCACTGCACATGAGCAACCATGACTGCAAAACAGTTGAAGAAAATAACACATGACTAATTCGGGAAACTGTCCTGAGTGGCACATTGGTCCTGTACACATTTCAGCCTCACACAGCATAGTGTCACACTGTAAAGTGGTGGGGAGGCACACACACTGGCAAGCCATGGGGTGGAAGACATGAGATTGAAGTGGTGTGTACATCAGTAGCGGACAGGTGAGGAGTGAACAGTACACAAACACATAGAGGAGTAACTCACAATGTGTAGGCATCAGAAGCACATATAGGGGATGGCATGACTTCACATACCACATACCATACTGGAGCCAAAAATGGGTCAAGTGACAGCAGTGCATAAGAAAACTCACATATGATGTCAGTGTGGCTTAGCAGGTCTACACAGTGAGCACAAACAGTAACAAGACACATGGCTGATCAACAAAACACAACACAGACTTGGCAGGCACACACACTGCATACTCACAACTGGCAGCGACAACAAGTAGGTATCCTCCAGGAGTGCAAGGACACACCTACACACTGCACAGTGCCCAACCTACAACTCCTACATGTGCACACAATCTGAAGCACATGGCAGACAATTGAAACAAACAGGCACTCATTACCTGGATCATACATGTGTGCAGTTGGCATTGCAGGGGCACACACACATCAACACTACTGACAATGACAGCCCATTCACACTGTATGACCACTGAAGTTCACATCTTAAAATGTACCCCGTGTGACTCGGAAGACAGGCCTACACAAGATGACCACACATCCACACTGCTGTTCACACATCAAGAAAGATCACACAGATATGATGGACCATGGCCACCCCACAAGTAATCCTGTGGATAGAAATCAACTCTGTTGTGGTATTGCATCATAACATGACGTGTACAATGTAGCAAACCTGACCATAGAGTGATTAGGATAAGAGTAGATCATCACACCAACCATCATTGCACCCTCAGGCCTCACAGTCTTGAAGAACTAAAGTGACTGTCACCTCTGCCAAACTCTGAAAAAGTAAAACAACCAATTGGCAATGTTGAAGTGGCATATAGAGCATGTGTCACATTAAACAATACCCATACATGAAACCTTTTATTTAGCAAGGACACAGACAAAGCAGACAACAGGAGTAACTGTCTTTATTACATATTACTCAGATAGGCACCAAAAGTAGAAAACAGCAAGGCCATTGGCCAGTCCATAGTTCAAAGTATGTACATGTGTGCATGAGAACCTGCACAGGGAATGGGCAACCAAAGTGACAAACAGCAAGGCCAGTGGCCAGTCCATAGTTCAAAGTATGTACATGTGTGCATGAGAACCTGCACAGGGAATGGGCATCCAAAGTGACAAACAGCAAGGCCAGTGGTCAGGCCATAGTTCAAAGTATGTACATGTGTGCATGAGAAACTGCACAGGGAATGGGTAACACCGTACACTGCCATGGGAATCAGCACAGCGCTGGGGATAAAAATGGGCAGTCCAGGCACCGCTGTGGGAGAGATGGGTATGTGAGGGGGACTTTGCCTCACACATGGCTGTCAGTTGAACTGGGAGGTGGCTGATTGTCGGGGCCAGTTGGAGGACTGGACCTGGGAGAGAGAGGACCAGCTGAGGTAGAGGCATCAGTGGCTTTGTGAGCCGGAGGGCTGCTTGGACCGGGTGGCATGGTGGCACGGGGAGGCGGAGACATGCTGCCATGAGACACAGTGTGTGAGGGGGAATGTGGAGGGCTGCATTTCCACTTCTTGGTGATTCGATAGGTAATAATTATCTTGGTAGGAGTGGGAAGTGGGGCGGGCACAACAGCCTCACTCACAACCAAAGGTGCATCAGGTGCAGGTGGCTCTCTCTACGGGGATTTGCTGGATCTGGTGTTACGCTTGGGCTGGCCTTGCCTTTTCCCCTCCATCCCCTGTTGACCAGGTGAACCCCCACATTGCTCTCCTGTCCCAGCTTCACAGGGGTGTGGGTGGGAGTTGAGGTTGTGGGTGAATCTGCCTTAGAGAGCTCTTTTGCTGACTCTTTGCAGGCACCAGCTTCACAGCAGGCAGGGCAACTGTTTGTTTGCCTTTGGGAGCAGGTTTGGGGACGGGAGTGTCCCTGGATGGGGGCGGTTTGGATGCATGTGAGCCTGAGGCCTGCTTCTAGGCCCGATGCCCCTGAGTGTCACCAGAAGGGCTTTTGCCTTTGCGCTCCTGTGTGCCTGTTTTTGATTTGGGGGATGGTGTCTGTGCTCTGGGCCACTTGGAGTGCTGCTGTTGTGTGCTGCGTGTTGAGTACTTGGAGCCTGAGGGCTGTGGTGTGTGGTCACTCTCGTCAGATGTTGCCACTGGTGATCCAGCGGTCTACTAACAACAGATACTCTACTACCATATACTCTCTTGGGTCCATACAACTCGCTTCCGCTGCGCTCTAAGTAAACCACTGGAGTTTATTAGTTATATAAGTTACTCATATCTCAGGATCTAGTTATTGCTTCTTTAACTAAACCTTCTGTAGATCAAACAGTTCTTTCCTCTGGTCAATGGACCAGTTAGGTAAAACTAGTTGATGGCGATAATTGACATAACTTATTATACATTCCTTAATAAGTAAAATAATGACAGACTCAATAAGTTTTAAAATCTTTATCTAAAGTTAGTGGTTTTGAACCATCTCAAAGCATTTCAGTACAAACACCCTCATTCGCGGGAGTGCCAATTCAAAATATCACAGTTAAACCTTTATCAATTCAGATCCACACAATAACTCTGCTCAGAAAGAAGAGGATAGAGACAGAAGAGCATTTATCAAACGATGAATCTCATAGTTACCAAAGTATGGTGTGAAGACCAACCCTCTGGCCAAAGGGCTGGAAAAGGCCTCCCAGGACAGATCAGGAGACAAAGGCTTCAGGACAGGAATCAGGACAGGATACCTCACCTCACTAGTTACCGATCATTACGTTTGCACCCCTCTCTGACACTCTCTTCCTCCTCGTGGTTCTTCCGCAATTACCCTTCTAAACCCACCCAAATCTGGTAGATGATTCTGCATTCGATTTTCTTCATCAGATTTTCAGAGCACCACCCCAGAGCACCCCGTTGTCAAGCTTCTTCAACGCGCATCAAAGCTTCTTCATTTCCCAAATCACTCTCCAGCGCGTGCCCACCAGAAGCTTCTTTTTCTAACTAAACTACCTCAATTATACCTTTCCATAGGCATGTACCACCCATTAATGTTTCATTTGCACAGAATACTAACTTCTGATTGGACGGCTAGGGGGGGACGATCATCACACCACACTTATTTTCATTTATTCCCTTTTAACCATTGTTTTCCAAACTCCTCCCATCAAACTTTATTCCGCCCTTCCTTTCCCATACATCTTTAAACTTTATTAAATACATTTGTAGCTGATGTCTTGAATAAGTTCCTTCATATGAACTCTTCACCCTCATGTTCCCAGGGCACATCTCTGCCGACCTTGGACTCGTGTCAAATTCTTAGTCATCTCCCAGGCTTTCGTGTCAGGGCGCATGCGTCGCGCCATATTGGTTTGCTCGACTCGGACAACTTTAACAGGCCCAAATACGCACTAATAATAAAGTCAAAAAGAGAAATGTTATTCTCAAAAATAAATGGTTTCACTGTATACCTCCAACCTCTACTCTATCCCATACCATTTGTTATTTCTCTCTCTGCATCTGCGTTAGTTATAAATCCATTTCTAATTTCAGCAAGCAGGTGCCATGCATGTGAGCTTTCAAGCGGCCATTTTATAGCTCTTTGCATAAGCGACAGAATTTCCCTCCAAGCGAAAGAACGTCATACTACGTAGATGTAGTAGACGCATGCGCAGAAAAGATCCCATGTTAAATGCGTCCTAGTCCTACGTCCGTGTTATTTGCAGTTAGTAAAACACATAAGCAAGCTTCATTCTTTTCCCGCGTATAATGAAAAATGCATATTATTAATCACGAGACATGTCATTAGTAATTCGCTAGTAAGTTAAATCGAGGAGATTGCTTCCGAGCAAATCTCGTGTCCGAGACCTTGCTCCATCAATCCCCTCTCTGATGGCATATTAAGCCATCACAAAATTCCCATCCAACCCAGATATCAACTTTAGCACTTCTCAGTTTTCTCTTTTTGGCCTCCCAACCTTCCATCAACTATCTCGTTTCCTTCTAAATCTCGCATCTTCTTATATAATCTCCCTTTCATTTCTTCCAAGCGTATTTCTTCATACTTCCTTTAGCGTGTCTGTCCCTTTCCTCTTCTGTTCAAGTGTACTTTTCCTTTCGTACCTTTTCTACAACATCTATATGTAATCATTATTAACATCACTATTGTTATTATCACTACTAATGGTATCATTATTTGACCTAGAAAACTTTTCACAAACCCAACAAACCATTTCCCTATTGATGTTATACATTTTTTTAGTCTTCCCCACACATTGTCAACTTCCAGTTGGGTCAAATCTTTATGCATTTTCGTAATATTTTCAATATATCCTTTAATTTCTCTGCTCTTATCCGGAATATAGGTGCAGCAATGCTGAACTTTCAACATGCCACAAACTCCACCTTCTTTTGCCAATAATATGTCAAGAGCAAGACGGTTCTGCAAAACCATTGATCTAATTGCAACCATTTCTGTGTTAATCATCGAAAATCCTCCTGCAGTATCTATAGAAAGGCGATCAACTATGGTTGATAACTTACAAATTTTCTGTGAATTTAGAATGACTCCAACTGAGGGTATCAGTGCACTAAAAATATCTCCTACAATTTCAGAAAAACTAGCCCTTCTTCTTCGTGTTAGTCCATTAGAATTTCCATTGGTTCCACTGATTTTTATCTACATGATAAATTTTTGGAAAAACTATTCCAAAATAACAGCTTCCGTGCCATTTTGCAGGTAATCTGTAATAGGCATTGTTCCCACAAACATAATACACTCCTGGAAACACAGGATCAGTTCCCCCTTTTAGTCCCCATCCTCCTAATATTAGGAAGTTATGTTCACATTCACTGGAACCAATGTAATTATTGTTATAATCTATTTTTAATCTATGGAGGCAGAATTTTCCCCTTTTCACAAAGTCCAGGGACATCGCAGCATGAGCCTTGCCACTTGCATAGATTCCCTCCTTCCCAACCCATGGAGGTACATGGGTTTTCTGTGTAGTTGCCTTCTTCATTAAATCCTGTCTCCTTTCTTCTACTAAATCTAAAAATTATTTTTCTTCTTTTCTTAATGTACATGTTAAATTATCTTCATGTCCCTGAACTAAATCTATTGAACTCATTGTTATGAAAAATTCACCCATAAATTGTGCATTTTTACTACTAACTACTGGATTCATATTCTTTCTAATAGGAAGTTCAGGAAATATTACATCTAAGTTAGAATAATAATACTGCAATCTCCCTGTAGTGTAAAATAAACTTGACAAAATCCTACATGATACTCCATACGTTAAAGGTATATGGTGATATGCCATCCCTTCTGATACTGATGCAGGCAGCTTCATGCATACATAGCAGTTGTTAATTTGCATGGTGCTAACATACTGAAACAATAATTTGACAAACACATTAGAGGACGTATTATAGTCTGACTCATTATGATAATTTTTCTCATCTTCCACTCCTATTTCTATTTTAGTTTCTCTTAATTTATCTACTTCAACTTAGTATCTGTATTATTCTTATCACTTGTTTCCATTATTAAAGGTACTCCTACTGTTAGGAATAACCATCCTAATATCGCTAATAAAATACTACAAAAACAAAATCTAAGAGACTTTCTTTTAATTCCACTTTTTGGTTTTCCGCTAACTTCATTGTCGGCCATTTTGTCTCTGAGAAAATTTCTTTTCTCTTTTCTCTTATCTTTTTTTTTTTTTTTCTCTTTTACAGTCTTTTGTCTTTTTATTCTTAAGGAGGTTTCAATTGGCTTTCGTCAATTTGTGCAATATGGACTTCTTCTGTTTCATCAGTCAGATCCAGGGACTCAAATTCTTCAAGAATGACGTACGTCCACTCTGGAGCCTTGTATTTTCCGTTTAAGTTTCTCAATCTTGGACTTCTTCGAGTTATTTTTGCTAACGTTTGCTTAGGTCTTGTTTGACTTGTGATTTCATTCACTTGTTCTGGTTTCTTTTCAGATTTTCTCAGGTGATATTTTAGTTTCTTTACTCCAGTTGGCCAATTGTCACCTTTTCTGACTCTTTTGATTTGTGCTGCTTTTCACCTTCCTTATCTCCTTGTAAAGTTCGTTTTTATTTCATTTATTCTGGGCACAATCTGTTCTATTTCTCTGTTCTCTGTACTTGTACCTTCTTTAGCTTCTTCCTGCTCAGGTTCTACTGTTCTCTGTTCTACTTCTTCCTGAGCTTGTTCTTCTAATTCTGTCTGATCCTGCTCAGGTCTTACTTCAAATCTTTCTTCTTCTGCCTGAGTTTGTTTTTCTAACTCTATCTGGTCCTGTTCAGGTCTAAATTCAAACTTTTCTTCTTCTGCCTGAACGTGTTCTTCTCTATTTCCCTCCTCAGGTTTGTTTATGTCTTTTTCTGTTTCCACCTGAGTGTGTTCTTCTTCCCCTATCTCTTCCTGACTACTTTCTTGTCTTTTCAGTTCTGTTCTTCTTCTGATCTCAATGGCATTATCAATTACTTCAATCACTGGGATCCATTCTTCCTGACTTAGTTCGGGCTGTTCATCATATGGTTGTCTTTCAGAATCTATCACTCTAGATTCTTCTATTTCACAGCTTACAACTCCTGATGCTTCAGCTTGCTCAGTCAGTGGTGGCTCTTGTTGATCTAATGGGCTCGGTACTCTTCTGGTATGACTAGCGTGAATCCAATTGGGCAAACCTGCACACTCCACTGCTGTGGTGGTGACTAGTATGACTTGCCTTGGTTTGTCCCACCTTGGTGCTAGACATGATTTTCTTGTGTGCTTCTTCACTAGCACCCAATCTCCGGGATTCAAATCATGCGCTTGATCTGGCTGTCTTTCAACTGCGTCTTCTCCAACCTGATTAGAGATAGAACGCATCATTTCAGCCAATCCTTTGCAATAGTCCAATACCAGATCATCAGTTATACTCATTAGTTTATTTCCAGGAATGAACGCCTGTCTCATTGCTCTTCCCATGAGTACCTCATGTGGACTCATTCCTGTTTTTCTGTCTGGAATACTTCTGAGACCCATTAGTACAAGGGGCAATGCATCTGGCCATTTCAGCCTTGTGGATGCACACATCTTTCCCAATCTTGACTTGATTGTGCCATTTATTTGTTCAACAATTCCAGAAGCCTCTGGACGATAAGCACAGTGTAGTTTTTGTTCAATGTTAAATGCAGCACAGATTAATCGAATTATTTCATTATTAAAATGAGGGCCTCTATCTGATTCCAAAGTGACCGGAAAACCAAAGTGTGGCACCAACTCCCTCAACAACAATTTTGCAACTGTAAGACTGTCATTTCTTCTTGTAGGGTAGGCTTCCACCCATCTTGAGAAAAGGCACACTATGACAAGTACATATTTCAATCCGTTGCAAGGGGGTAATTCAATGAAATCTAACTGTAATCTGGTGAAGGGTCCTTCTGCCTTTCTGATTTTTCCCCAGCTTACCACTGTCTTTCTACCTGGGTTCTGCTGTTGACAGGTTAAGCATCTTTGGCAAAGGCTCTCTGCGATTACCCTGAACTTCGGATTGTACCAACTCTGTCTGAATAGTCTGATCATTGAATCTCTCCCTGTGTATGTTGCTCCATGGTATACTCTCCCCATTTTTGAAAGCAAACAATCTGGCATGACTGGTCTTCCATCTAGATACACCCATACTTCATCATCTGGTCTCTTGGTACAGGCTGCCTTTATCCAGATTACTTTTTCCTTTTCCTCAACTTCTTCCTGCAATTGTCTAATCTCATCCCATGTCTCTGGCACTGAGAAGTACATAAGTTGGCATCTGGTTTCCCCGTTTCAATTTTTCTGTTAATGGCTACTGCATTTTTAGCGCAGTATTTTGCCACTTGGTCAGCATAATTATTGCCAGCAGTCACATAGTCATTTCCTGACTGATGTGCAGCGCATTTTACAACTGCTATCTCTTTTGGCAATTGTAATGCTTCCAACAAATCTTTTACATTTCTGCTGTTTCTGATTGGAGACCCTGAAGAAGTCAGAAATCCCCTCTGCATCCAGAGCTGGCCGAAGTCATGCACAATCCTGAAACCATATTGACTATCCGTAAATATGGTTACTCTCCAATTTTTCCCCTTTTTACATGCCATTGTCAAGGCAACCAATTCAGCTACTTGTGCAGACTTGACCCCAGGCAAACAGGATGCTTCAATTACCCCTGAAATTTTGCAAACAGCATATGCAGCACTTAGACCTCCCTCTTATGTCCTAAGGCAGGAGCCGTCTACAAATAACTCATGATCTGCTCCTTTTAGGGGTGTCTCTCTTATATCTGGGTGCGGCTTTGTGCAAAATTCAGTTACATCTAAGCAATCATGATCACTTTCATCTTCTACTTCCTCATTACAGGGGTCTGGCAATAGGGTAGCTGGGTTCAAAATCGTACACCTTGTCACAGTCACATTTTCAGCTCCCAAAATTACTCTTTCGTACTTTGTCAAACGACTAGGGGTAAGGTGCTGTGTTCTTGTTCTGGTTAAAAGAATCTCAACTGAGTGTGGAACAAATACTTTTACTGGATGTCCCATCACTATCGACTCACTTTGCTCCAGACTCATACAAGTAGCAGCTACTGCTTTTAAGCAGCCAGATAATGCTGAAGCCACTGGGTCCAATGTAGCTGAAAAATATGCCACAGGACGCCGACTCAATCCATGTCTCTGTGTTAAAACTGAAAGTGCACAATTTTCTCTTTCACAACAAAATAAAGCAAAGTCTTTTGTATAGTCTGGCATGCCCAAAGCAGGAGCCTCACACAGACAATTTCGCAATCTCACAAATGCTTCTAGGCAGTCGTCATTCCATTCAATCGGATCTTTAGCTCGTTTCCGAAACATCTGTATCAATGGTTTCGCTAACACAGAAAATCCATTTATCCATTGCCTGCAGTATCCAACTACTCCCAGAAACATTCTCATCTCTTTCTGAGTCTGTGGCAATTGCATTTCTTTGATTATTTTTATTCTTTCCGGTGTCACTTTTCTAACTCCTCTTTCTATTTTATGCCCTAGATATCTTACTTCTTGTCGACAGAACTGTAATTTTTCTGGAGACACCTTGTGTCCTCCTTCAGCCAAATGGTTCAGCAACGCAATTGTATCTGTAACACAATCTTCTCGCGTTTTTGATGCCGCGAGTAGGTCATCAATGTACTGAACCAGAACAGAATTTCTGGGCATAATCAATGATTCCAACCACTTTTTTTTAAATCTGATTAAAGATTGAAGGACTTTTTGTGTACCCTTGAGGAACACAACAGCATGCGTAAATACGATCTTCAAATTTAAACGTAAACAAATATTGGCTGTCTGGGTGCAAAGGAATAGAAAAGAACGCTTGGCACAAATCAATCACTGTAAACCATTCTGCATTCCATGGTATCTGATAAAGAATCACTGCTGGATTTGGCACAATTGGACAAATGGAATTACAATCTTATTTATTTTTCGCAGGTCCTGCACTATTCTGTGCTTTCCGCTAGACTTTTTCAGTCCCATTATTGGTGAATTACAGGGACTACCCATCACTTCTTTCAGAATGCCTTGTTTAACCATCCGTTCGATTTCTGGAATAATTCCTGCTTTTACTTCTGGACTCATTTTGTACTGTTGTGTATTTGGATACACTGCACCTTATTTCACTGTCACTTTAACTGGGTCTATATTTTTCATTAGCCCAATGTCTTTCCCTGTAAAATTTACAAAAAAGAGAGTACGTAGTTCCTATATGATATATTAATCACTCAAAGAGTAAGAATATTGAAAAATATATATACCTTCCTGGATGTAGCGAAGTGGGGTAGGTCGTCCGTTTGACTCCGAATGGGAGTAGGTAAGTCGGCACGCATGATTGTAGCCCCTCTGTCACGATGATTGGAAGCCTCGTTGTCATCAGCAGTATGTTGAGGTGAAGGAAACTAGTGCCAGAGTCTTTAATATACCTTCCGGTGGGGACTCGTGGTGCCTTCTCGCCAACTTTCTGGTAATGGCGTCATACACAACCAGGGCTCGGGGGGTATATGGATGCAAGCATGGTGTGCCCCTCTGGCTGTCCATGGATTGTGTGGATGGTTATTTGTTGTTGATGAGGTGAGGAGGGGTCACGATGGCTCCCACCCTGGTGACAATCGGACCGTCCGGGACCCTGTGCCTTGTTAACCGCTACTCATCAGCTGGCAATGACATGATGCAGAAAATCATTATACTTATACCTGGTTTTTATACATCTTGTTTTCATCAGTCTAGAGACACCACTTATTGTGTCTTTCCTTCGCTACAACCGATGAGGCAATATCTGATACCTAATTAGGTGAGTTTATTAAACACACTCACCATCACGGGTTTCTTCACATGTGCACATTATGTTTTTATGGGGTTTTCTATGAAGTCACTCAACGCCTTGAATTATAAGAGCATGTCAATCTGTATTCACTGCAGTATCATTGACTTATGTGATACTTACAAGATATAACGTTTTCTGTTGTTCTTGTTTATACTACAGGTTATTCCATTTCCCATAGGAAATGTCCTAGAGGGACTACTAGTGGTAGGTAGCGTTGCGCCTTGCCACCTATGTGTAGATAGTTTGTT
Organism: Calotriton arnoldi; assembly: GCA_963921515.1. Classification (NCBI taxonomy): domain Eukaryota; kingdom Metazoa; phylum Chordata; class Amphibia; order Caudata; family Salamandridae; genus Calotriton; species Calotriton arnoldi. The sequence goes on from CAWUFW010014584.1 coordinate 19,261, forward strand.
TTAATTTACACGGTCCTGAAGAATCGCTAATGATCACTCCTTGACAACAAATAGCGAGAAACATGTCGACCATTTGGGAGTTGAGTATAATTTTTGTTGCATAAAAACAAAAAAGAATCATCCCTCCCTATTCTTTTTAATCAGGTTGGGTCCCTCGCGGAATAAATTCATCACAGAGGAGTCCCATACCTGTTTTATCATCACTTTATACATCTACACTCATTCTGGCCCCATACACCCACGGCACCCATACGGCGTGGAACAGAAGATCTCCGAAAAAGAGCCCCTTTAAGGGTGCCCGTCGGGCATTGCAGCGCCGGCCCGACGAGGAGCAGGCTCAAATGATGAAGCATGACACCTAGCTTGCTGGGTGTGTGAGGGCCCTAGTTCCAACAGGAGGAATTCCCCCTATCCTCCTCTTTACCTGTAGTATATATATTTTTCAATATTCTTACTCTTTGAGTGATTAATATATCATATAGGAACTACGTACTCTCTTTTTGTAAACTGGTTGTAGGGCATGTACGTTGGACCTCCCCAAGCCCTCTCTGTCCCTCTTATTTTGTTAGTTTTCCCTGTAAAATCCCATACTTCTGGATTTACTGTAGTTCTCAACACTTCTGGTAATTCATTTTCAGTTATCAGTGAAAACATTTCATCTACTTCTGTTCTTTGCTTGGCCAGCATCATCTTGTATGCCACATCTTCATCAGGGGTTTGGAAAGCGACACCATCCGGTGTACAATAGATCGTGCAGTTCATTTTGCACAAAAGATCTCTTCCCAACAGATTTACAGGACTAGAATCGCAAACTACAAATCAATGCATTTCTTTAAAGCTTCCAATGTGCACCTCCATTGGCTTTGTGATTGGTGTTTTAATCTGTTGGTTAGATACACCTACAACTTGGATTGTCTCTCCCGAGAGGGGTAGGTTTGGGATGTCTGCTGTTCTCACAGTAGTCCTGGTAGCACCAGTATCCAATAGGAAAGTAATGTCTTTACCTTCTACTCTCCCATCAACAAATGGACCTGACTGATCTACCGGAAAGGATGCGCCAAGCACTCACTCCTCTTCCTCCCCCCTCAGGCAGCGTCATTGTGTAACATCTGAACATACCTCATCATTCTGCAAAAAATATTGAGCAATTGTTCTATTATTCTTACCACTTTCTCCTTGAAATCCGGTGTTCGAACTGAAACTTTGATGGTTCACAAAATTTGGCATAGGAGCTGGTGGTACCTGATATTGTGGAATGACTACCTGTTGCTGCTGATTCAATAGTACTTCATTCTGCATCTGTGGGATTAAATTTTGATTTGGCCCATTATTATTCTTATTATTCTGAATACTCTTACACTCGTTCTTCCAATGTCCAAGCTTACCGCAGGCATGACAAGGGAACTTCTTTTTCGCTTCTTCTCTGTCCATTCGCCCTTTAAATCTATTACCATTCGTTCCTTGATTATTCTGACTCTGTTCTTTTACTGGATTACTATTCTGCTCATTTGTCTTCTCTTCCTGCTGTTCTGCCAATTTTACTTGAGCCCACATCATTTTCTCTTTCAGCTTCCTTCGCCTGGCCTCTATGTCATCCCCACAATATTTCGCGTACTTCAAAATCTCATCCACAGTTTTACTTTGCCAGCACAACATATGCTGCTGTATCATCTGACTAATTTCCGGTTTCAAACCATATACAAACTGATACACAAAATGTCCCATATCCTTGTCACCAATGTTCTCAAAACCAGTATACTGCTTGAACACCTGCAACAATCGCTCATAATACGCATGTACAGATTCATTCGGTTCCTGTGTTGTTCTATCTATTTTTACCCAATCTGTTTCTTTAAGTGGGATTTTCCCTTTCAAGTATGTAATCACTTGATGATACTTTTTCATCACTTCTTCTGACGGTGCTCCTGTTTTTGCATCTCTAGGATACTCTTCATTAGGCCAATCAATTGTGATTTTACATTCTGTCCATAAATCGGCAGGTACTACTATGTCAAATAGACCATCCAGATCCTTCAGTAACACCTTTGAGACCTTTACAAACCTTTCTACCTGTTTATACCACTCAGCTGGCTTTTCTCTCAGTTTTGGGAAATCATTTGTAAATAATAAAATATCTTGTCTACTCCAAGGGACATGAACATATCCTCCTCCAGGAACCTCTCTCATTGGACACAACCTTTCTACTTTTCCTGTTTCTCCCACTGGAAACGCAGCTATTACCTCTCTTGCCTGTACTTCTTCTTTCTTCCTTATACACCTAATCCTCCATTTATCAATGTCTCCCCATTTCCGCAAAATGTTCATTAATTCTTTTATCTGCAACCTTTTTCCGGAAGCATTCACACTTTCTAAGTCTTTATCAGTAAAATCCACTTGATAGGGCTTCTGTAACAATTTCGACTTCCTTATATCTATTCCAATCTCTGAAGCAACCTCAGTTAATCTTTCATGAAATAGTCTTGCATTCCTGGTTATACTCTTACATAAAAACAACAATTCTTCATCATTATAAACATTTAATCTTTCTGTGCCCACACATCCTGTCATCATCTCTTCCAATTCCACTTTCAATCTGCTAATATCTAAAATCTTTGGTTTTGTGATCTGATCTTCCCTCTCCTGAGCCCACCTTTCTATATCTTCAGGGGTAACTATTGTTGTACCCGAAGTTCCAGCCGGAACTAAAGGTCTTCTCTCTCTCAAATTCATAGGTGTGGCTCTCTTTTGAGTTTCCACATTGGGCTCCACAATAGGGAGATCCATTAATGAAATAACTGACTCACTTTCACTAACATGGTCATCCGCGATTACAATCTCTTTTCTTGGAATATTCAATGGAACTGTCACAAGCTGTGATTTCTGGGTATCCTTATTATCCCCATACAATGGGATTACTGGACCAATGGTTACGGGTACTGTCAAAGCTTCCGTGTTTAAATTCAATTGACCTATCCTTTGAACTAGTTCCTCCCTAGTTTTGTTCAAGGTTTCTCTCTTATTATCTTGCAACACTCTGTTGTATGATGTCTCATGTAAAATCTGTGGTGTTAATGGTATTCCCATTACTGGCGCGTTTGGGACAACCTTACTAGCTGCTTCTTGATACAGTGGTGGATTCTTAATTAAAATATCCTCTAACAATTCATCGTCTGACTCTCCATATCCTGTCGAATTCATATGTTTTGTTTTCTCTTTACACTTTCCTCCAGAATGTTCCTCAGCCATTAACACTGGATATAATCCTTCCGATACCATCGCTCTCCTCCACTGTTTCATCCGTCCTTCTCTTGACTCATGCAAGTGTCTTGGAAAGAATCCTCTATATCTTCCACCTCTGCATTTCTCTCTTTCGTATGACTCAATCTCCCATTCTTTCAAAGCCTCATATTGAGTTAACCTAGGTCTCGGTTCTAAATCATTCATCTTCAATCTCAAATTCTGGAGAATCCTCCCATTAAACGTACCATCCTTAGGAAACGCTAACACACCATCGTCCTTCGTGTACTCTACCCAGTTTTCTAGCCATACACAAGTATGATATCCTCTCTCCATCATCATGAAAGATGCTGGTGTCTTTGGTGGCGGAATAGGAATACCCTCTCTAGTCAACACAGGCTTATCCTTAACAAAGAAATTCTTTATTCTTTTAAAAATTGACATCTTTCTTTCCCTCCATACATTCTTGAAGAACGATGCAAGAAATTGTATTCCGCAAACCCTTGAAATCTTCTACCTGTACGTCTTGCACTAACAGTCAAATCAAAATCCCGCATACAATCCTTCTCTCCTTTAATCCTAGCGCGGCTTCTATCTAAGTGTCCAATGGAATCAGGCTCAAACTCGTACTCTGACCAATATCAGCACAGCCTTTTCCTGACGTCAGTTCTGCTCCTCACTACTGACCCCTCCTTTACAATGCTGTTCTTGTCACACGCCCGCTGCTTCTACCAATCTCAGCGCGGCTCTCTGTGACGTCGATCCTACTCAGGCGACTTCTCACCCCTCCTTTACGAAGCTCCTCCTGTCACGCGCCCGCTGCTTCTACCAATCCCAGCGCGGCTCTCTGTGACATCAGTACCACTCCGGCAACTGACCCTCCCTTTGCAAGGTAATACGAAAATTTTATTTCTTCATAATTCTTTGAACTTCTTTGTTATTAACAACATAAAAACATTTGCTACTCTGTCTGTTCCACTAAACCAAAATGATAGTTTCTTTTCTTCCACTGCAAGTAAAACCTTCCGCTTACTCTTCACCTAAGCTCCAGAGAACCTGCTACTCTTCCGGTATCTTCCGTTAAGGAATTTTGAAACCGGTATTTCACCAGCGAACTCCTTTTGCTGTCAATCTAGCTTAGAAGAACCTACTACTCCTTCAGGGTTACCCTTACTAGGTGATATAACGCCTAAAGTTTCATCAGCGAACTCTTTGCTTTCAACCACTCTTACTTTTGTTCAGAAAAGATAGTCCCTAGTTTAACACTGCCAGCCCTACCTAGCTTCACAGTGTTATTCCAACAGACGAGTAACCTCACTGCAGTGTGGTTTCTATCGCCACCCGCTATACATTCCCCGGGAATTTTCCAGAAAACATAAAACAGGACACTAAGGGGCTGATTCCGATCTCGGCCGGTAGGGCACCGAATCGGATTCGGCTTAACCCGATCCGATTCGGAGCCCTCTTTCCCGACCGATTCGTACGTGCGTCCGGGCGAGCGAGTACGATGCGAGCGCACACGAAATCGCTGACCGACTCGTACGCGGGTCCGACCCGCTCCGACCGACTTGCACGGATACGACTCGCACCGCGCAATGGAGACGTTCCCCGGCCGGGCAAGTACGATGCGCGCCTCGAGCAGTCCGACCGACTCGCGCTGTCCGGATCCAAAGGGCAGTCGGAGCCGGACTTTGGGGGTCCGTGTCGGACCCCCCTGTACGCGTAGCCATGCGAGTCGCACACAGGGGGGACCCATGGGTCCCCCCTACCTGTGCATGTACGGCGCGATTTGCATCGACGCGTACCCGGTGTAGGGGGCGCCCTTGTTCGCCTCGCACCCATTGAGTCAATGGGAGCCCGCGTACGCGTTGTACGACCGGCTCCCATTGACTTCAATGGGAGTCCGACCGAATCGAGTCCGATTGCATGCGTACGCATCGTACTCGTTCGGTCGGGCTGCTAGAGTCCGATTCGGTCAGAAATCTCTCCGGGTCCAGCTCGGTCAGAGTGATTTCCGGCCTGAATCGGAATCGGCCCCTAACTCTTTTGTTAAAACATTAACCAAAAATCAATAATCTATACTAATCACCAAACTAGTTACTAACAACCATAGCTCTGCTACCAGAAAACTGAGCCAACGGTCTACTAACAACAGATACTCTACTACCATATACTCTCTTGGGCCCATACAACTCGCTTCCGCTGCGCTCTAAGTAAACCACTGGAGTTTATTAGTTATATAAGTTACTCATATCTCAGGATCTAGTTATTGCTTCTTTAACTAAACCTTCTGTTGATCAAACAGTTTTTTCCTCTGGTCAATGGACCAGTTAGGTAAAACTAGTTGATGGGGATAATTGACATAACTTATTATACATTCCTTAATAAGTAAAATAATGGCAGACTCAATAAGTTTTAAAATCTTTATCTAAAGTTAGGGGTTTTGAACCATCTCAAAGCGTTTCAGTACAAACACCCTCATTCGCGGGAGTGCCAATTCAAAATATCACAGTTAAACCTTTATCAATTCAGATCCACACAATAACTCTGCTCAGAAAGAAGAGGATAGAGACAGAAGAGCATTTATCAAACGATGAATCTCATAGTTACCAAAGTATGGTGTGAAGACCAACCCTCTGGCCAAAGGGCTGAAAAAGGCCTCCCAGGACAGATCAGGAGACAAAGGCTTCAGGACAGGAATCAGGACAGGATACCTCACCTCACTAGTTACCGATCATTACGTTTGCACCCCTCTCTGACACTCTCTTCCTCCTCGTGGTTCTTCCGCAATTACCCTTCTAAACCCACCCAAATCTGGTAGATGATTCTGCATTCGATTTTCTTCATCAGATTTTCAGAGCACCACCCCAGAGCACCCCGTTGTCAAGCTTCTTCAACGCGCATCAAAGCTTCTTCGTGACTTTCCCAAATCACTCTCCAGCGCGTGCCCACCAGAAGCTTCTTTTTCTAACTAAACTACCTCAATTATATCCTTCCATAGGCATGTACCACCCATTAATGTTTCATTTGCACAGAATACTAACTTCTGATTGGACGGCTAGGGGGGATGATCATCACACCACACTTATTTTCATTTATTCCCTTTTAACCAATGTTTTCCAAACTCCTCCCATCAAACTTTATTCCGCCCTTCCTTTCCCATACATCTTTAAACTTTATTAAATACATTTGTAGCTGATGTCTTGAATAAGTTCCTTCATATGAACTCTTCACCCTCATGTTCCCAGGGCACATCTCCGCCGACCTTGGACTCGTGTCAAATTCTTAGTCATCTCCCAGGCTTTCGTGTCAGGGCGCATGCGTCGTGCCATATTGGTTTACTCGACTCAGACAACTTTAACAAGCCCAAATACGCACTAATAATAAAGTCAAAAAGAGAAATGTTATTCTCAAAAATAAATGGTTTCACTGTATACCTTCAACCTCTACTCTATCCCATACCAGTTGTTATTTCTCTCTCTGCATCTGCGTTAGTTATAAATCCATTTCTAATTTCAGCAAGCAGGTGCCATGCATGTGAGCTTTCAAGCGGCCATTTTATAGCTCTTTGCGCAAGCGCCAGAATTTCCCTCCAAGCGAAAGTACGTCATACTACGTAGATGTAGTAGACGCATGCGCAGAAAAGATCCCATGTTAAATGCGTCCTAGTCCTACGTCCGGGTTATTTGCAGTTAGTAAAACACATAAGCAAGCTTCATTCTTTTCCCGCGTATAATGAAAAATGCATATTATTAATCACGAGACATGTCATTAGTAAGTTAAATCGAGGAGATTGCTTCTGAGCAAATCTCATGTCCGAGACCTTGCTCCATCACTGGCAGGGTGGTTGCTGAAGGGACTGGAGCTGGACTCTGAGCCTGTGACAGCTGAATGGCTGCCGTCACTGTGGAGGACAAAGACTGGACAGTTCTGTGCAGCCCACCCACGTCACAATGAATGCCCTCCATGAAGGCAACCACCTGTGCCAACTTCCTGTCATGATCCTGGAAGGCATGCAGGAGAGTAGTCTGACCCACACACAGCTGGCGCAGAAGGTCCACCGCCTCAACACTGGGGGCAGCAGGGGAGACAGGGGCAGGGGCAGCGGTGCCTGGGGGGCAGGACACTTTACCCTTCTTACTGCTGCGGTAACAGGCAGCACTAGTGGTAGTAGCCGGGAGGGTGGGCACAGGATGATGTGTGGTGGAAGAAGAGGCAGAATGTCCACTCCCTGTGCCCGCCAACATCGAGGAGTCACCGCTGGAGTCAGATGATGTTGAGGTTGGTGTTTCTGGGCGTGATTCTTCAAGGACACTCCTGTCCCCCTCCGAGGCGCTTGTCACATCAGTGTCACTGAGCTCATGTGTAGCAGTCGTGCCAGATGCCTCACCACTGGTGTCCGTCCCCTGTCCTTCGTTGCCCTTGGTAGATGCTGCAAAAGACAGAGACGTAGGTTCAGTATAGTGCCCTACTCACAAACATCATATGCAAGCAAAGCACAAAACTAGAATATGATACCCCCATGTTGCACACCACCCTGTGCAGTCTGCATGTGCAAGCTTTATGCAAAAGTCAGAAGATGCATGGAAACATGCATAGTTGGCATTAATGACCCATGTGACGTTCACACTGCCAAATAGCTGGCCCATGCCTACTTGTTACCTGACATACTGATTCCTGTAAGCATACCTACGTGCCTGTAGGTGAGATAGATGTACATCTCAACATGTTGTCACAGTCACATACGGAGTCACTTTAAGGGGACACCACAGATAATGATCACAGAATGTCCTCATACTATGGCCATGAGCTACTGATGTCCACCATGTCGTGCTTTGAAGCACAACGACCCTTGCACATTGCTGTCAGATGTGTAGTTCTCACAATTTCAAAGTCAGGCACTGCACACATCGACGAAAGCACACAGAGGGGCCGATTCCGATTCAGGCCGGAAATCTCCCCGACCGAGCCGGACCCAGAGATATTTCCGACCGAATCGGACCCTAGCAGCCCGACCGAACGAGTACGATGCGCACATATGCTATCGGACTCGATTCGGTCGGACTCCCATTGAAGTCAATGGGAGCCAGTCGTACGACGCGTACACGGGCTCCCATTGACTCAATGTTCGCGTCGATGCGGGTCGTGCCGTACATGCACGTGTAGGGGGGACCCATGGGTCCCCCCTGTGTGCGACTCGCGTGCCTACGCTTACAGGGGGGTCCGACACGGACCCCCAAAGTGCGGCTCCAACAGCTCCTTGAAGCCGGACTGCGCGAGTCGGTCGGAGCGGTCGAGGTGCGCATCGTACTTACCCGGCCGGGGAACGTCTCCATTGCGCGGTGCGAGTCGTCCCCGTGCGAGTCGGTCGGAGCGGTCGGGTCCTGTGAACGAGTCGGTCGGAGATTTCGCGAGCGCACGCATCGTACTCGCTCGCCCGGACGCACGTACGAATCGGTCGGGAAATAGGGCTCCGAATCGGAACCGGTAAAGCCGAATCCGATTCGGAGCCCTACCGGCCGAGATCGGAATCGGCATCTAAGATGAGGAACACAGCTGTTCACTTCCCGGTGATGTCTATGACACCCATAATGCAGCAGATGGCATGAGGCCACATCTCATCTTACAATGTCAAGGGCCATTATATTAAACACATGAGAAAGTACATGTAGCAAAAATGCATGACAGCTGCACTCAACACAGAGGCCACTTACAAGCCATTGCATCACACTAGAAACATCACAGAGCCCAACACTGGTGCAGGGTTGGGATACATACAGTCACTCACACCCAAAGTCACCCTTCACAGAATACTCACCCCCAACTTGCTGCTGATGGGCCCTCAAACGTCCATCCAGCTCTGGCTGTGTCACAGCCAAGATGCGGGCCATTAGTGGTATCATGCTCCTCCGCGACAACCTTCCAGTCCGAGGGAGCAGCCCCAGCATCATCTCTGCCACATTTTTGCTCAGCCGGCAGATGTCATCCCACCTCTTGTGACAGTGTGTGTGTCATCGGTTGGAGACACCCAGAGCCCGCACCTTGCGTGCAATGGCCCTTCATAAGGCCTTACGCTGGTGGCCTTTAAGCTACAGGCATGGGAGACAAGAAGAGGAAGTTTCAGGGATACTGGGTCATGTTCCACTGTGTCTCAGTACAGGAGCATGCAAACACTTAGCACAGCTGTACAGAAACCTTGAGCAGAGGCCATACAGCATGACACATAGTACATTTGCATCAGATAATCGGATTGAAATGCATTTAGGTATGAGGATGGACACAGGACCTGGCCATCTCATACACATGCAGAATGGCAGCACAAAAAGCAATGTGAAGAAGGCCCTCATCTGTGATGCAGTATGTGAGGGAGCAAGACATACATCATCTTGGAAATGATGTGTTGGGGAAGACTCACTGTGTCCAACACTACACACCCCTCAATGTCCTTGCCCAGTGAGTGGCTACCTGTGTCGTGGATGTCACATCTAGGGACATGATCTTACATTATCACACCCTTCTCACAAGGTCTGTCTTGTGCAATCAACAGGCCTAAGATAGCTCATTGAGAAACAGGGTGGCAGGCAACACATATGTCTCACTCTGTCCATTTACTGATGGGTCCCTGTCAAATTGGGCAGTATCTGTGCAGGCCAGGGGGACTCACACTGAGGTTAAACCTGGCCCATCTGAACATTCACATGCATGTACAATATGAGAGGGCAAACAGTGCCTACACATGTGAGTCAGTACACATTATGAAAGCAAAGGAAGGAGGATGTTTCAGAAGTACATCAATCTGATGTGTCATAGGCGATTTTCAACCAAGAGTGTCACCCTCAGGCATTTCAACCTTGTGCATAATGCTCAGATATCCATGGTGACAATATGAAAAGTGTACACACATCCTTCAGTACCCTCTGGACGAAACACATTTGTAATGTCACAAATGAGCATGTGAAAAGCGATGGGACTCTGACATCCATTAGCACAGGCAATGTTTGTTGTGACTTCCACTTTCCAAACCAGCAGTGTTACTGTATGTCTGCAAAAATACTGCATGTCCCTCCCATCCTTCAATGCAGCCATGGATCTGTGGTAATAAGGCTACACACCCCATTGACATGAAGTCAGCATGCTAGGCAGTGTATCACACAAACTTGCACTCACAGGCACATACTACAGCAGAGCAACATCATGTGAGCACTCTTTGCACTCTCCAAATTTCACTCTGAAACACTTACCATTACATCAGGAGCACCATATAGCCTCCCGTAGTGTGTAAGCACCTCGTCCACCAGGACCTCCAGCTCCTCTGTGGTGAAGGGACAGGCCCTGATGTTCTCAGTTCTCGCCATCACTGGTTCCAGGAGACAGGAACAGCAGCAGTTGGGGATGAAGAATGGCAGGCAGCAGTGTCTGGATGCAGTGGAAATGTGTGGCTCTCTCACAGACATATATAGTCCCCTGGGGTTGTTTCAGTGGTACGCAGCTGCTGCAATTGGTGTTCCAGGTCAGCTTCTTTCAAATGTAACCAATGACCGGCCCCGCGGTAGCGGAGCACGCCTACCGCGATTTTCAAATGTGTATTCCACTAGCGCGATTGCGGTTCCCATTGGCTGAATGGACAGGGGCATTGGCGGTGTCACACCGCGGGGCCCAGGCGGTCGCTACTGCAATCGTGCATCTTTCAATTGTATCCAATGTCCGGCCCCGTGGTAGCGGAGCACGCCTACCGCGATTTTCAAATGTGTATTCCACTAGAGCGATTGCGGTACCCATTGGCTGAATGGGCAGGGGCATTGGCGGTATCACACCGCGGGGCCCAGGCGGTCACTACCACAATCGTGCATCTTTCAATTGTATCCAATGTCCGGCCCGTGGTAGCGGAGCACGCCTACCGCTATTTTCAAATGTGTATTCCACTAGCGCGATTGCGGTACCCATTGGCTGAATGGGGAGGGGCATTGGCGGTGCCACACCGCGGGGCCCAGGCGGTTGCTACCACGATTTGTCCATTTTTCTATTGGTGCCAATGACCGTGATTGCGGTGGCGGTGCACTCTTAGGGCACCTATGGACACATCATGCTGTAGCAATGGCAATGGCCAGTTCTCATCATTGAACGCTCCACACTTACAATGAATCATGCCACCAGATAGATAAAATGAATGCTAGTGTGACATTTAACTCACTGATGTCTACACATGCCATGTCAGTGCACTGGATTACATGCCTTGGCATGTACTCCCTCACATGTCACTTATGATGTTGTTGTGCATGTACACAGATCTGTTGTGTGATGGACTCTCAAATATGGAAACATGTCAATGTGTGAGATGGCTAAGCAACACACAGTAATGATGGACTGACTACTTAATGTGCCTACATCACTGTGTAGATTGCTGAACTCATGTTGATACTTGATCTTCATGCACACACTGTGCTCATTGTGTTGTTAGTGTGTGCCCTGTCCGACTCACACAAGAAGGTGTGGCAGGTACAGCAGCTACGTAGAAGACAGCAGTGTTGCTGTTTCAGACATGTGCTGTGTCAAGTACTCTCAGGGCTGGTGACACAAGATGTCGGAATGTCCCATATTACATTCACATAGTCTGAGTCTGTCTCGGGTGTACTCAGTATGTACATACTGAACACGTGTACAACTACTTGGGGTCAAGTTGTCTCTGCATGTGACTTGTGCTGTAAGCTGTTGTTTCCAGCCAGTCATTGTTGGCGCTGTGTCAGTCAAGACGTAAGATGTTGGACAAATCTCATAGGGGAATTGAATTGACAAGTGTCCCCTTTTATCTTATGTAGGAGGCGACCAAATGTGCATCGTCCATTCACATTGCTGGCGGACATGGAGGATGTGGACATCATCCGTAATTTCTGTTTGGATCGGCAAACCCTCCAAGACCTATGTGCTTAGTTGGAGCCCCATCTGAGGGCTTGCAGAACATATCCAACTGCTGTGTCACCAACATGTAAGGTGATGGCAGCCCTGCATTTCTTTGCAACTGGTTCGTTCCAGGACACGGTGGCCAGCGCAGGTGGGATGTCGCAGCCAATGTTCAGCATGGTGCTACCTTATCTCTTGTCCGCTATGATGATATACAAGGACACCTACATCCATTTTCCATGAAGACAGGATTTGGCAGCTGTGAAGGGTGATTTTTATGCCCTTGCCCACATCCCTAATGTTGTTGGTGACATTGACTTCACCCATGTTGGCCTGATTCCGCCACAGGCACGTGAGCACATCTACAGGAATCGGAAGCATTTCCATTCCATCAATGTGCAGGTTGTGTGCCAGGCAGATATGATCATATCATATGTCTGTGCCAGATTCCCTGGCTCAGCCCACTACTCCTACATCCTGTGTAACAGCATCGTACCACAAATTATGGCAAATCTGCATCCTGACCATGCGTGGCTTGTAGGTGAGTTAGCTGAGTATTGTGCTGTATGTGTGACATGCTGTCCGCAGCTACAGTTATATTACAAAATTGTTCTGTGTATCTGACACCTAGGTGACTCTGCATATCCCAACTGGTCTTGGTTGCTGAGCCCACTGCGGAATCCCAGGACCCCGGGTGAAGTCCGCTACAATGATGCTCATGGGAGGACACGTTGTTTGGTGGAGCGTACTTTTGGGCTTCTGAAGTCTCGGTTTCGGTGCCTGGACAGGACCGGAGGTGCACTGATGTACTCTCCCCAAAAGGTGTGCCAGATAATTGTTGCATGCTGCATGCTCCACAACCTGGCCTTGCGCAAGGAGATCCCCCTGCTCCTGGACGATGATGCGCTGCAGATGCCCCCCCTGCAAGCCCACACATGTCCAGTGACGAGGATAGTGGAGAGGAGGAAGGTGTCGACCTGCGCCAACAGATCATCGACCGCTACTTCCGTTGAGTGTGAGTAACATTGTACAACAGTGCCATTGTCTGCTGTCTTTGATGGTGGTGATAAGGCAGAGGGGAGCTTTTTGACTGCTGCCTGTTGTTGGCTCTGTGCTGATGGCTGATGTTTGTGGCACAGTGTAGTCCTGACCAGCTACATGATGTCTATGTTGAGATTGTTTCTCCTTGTGATGTGTGCTGGTTTGTGTACCTTGATGACTAGTGTAGTGTACTGGCTGTGATGCCAACACCTGACAAGTAAATGTCGTTGTCTTGTGTCTCTCTAGGTCCCTTCAGACTCTCACTGCCTCGTCACGATCTGAGCTTCTGGTACATTGTGTTCTGAGTCAACATTGTACATATTGTGATAAACATGGAGCTGACACAAAGACATAGGTGTGTAAAGTGTGTTTATTTACATTGAGTGGTTGTGACAGACAAGTGATGTTTCAAGAAATGGTGCTAGTGAATCAATGAGTTGTCAGTGATGGCAAACAAGACAATAGAGTAGTCACCACATTGATGAGGTGACACAGTCCAACAGACACCTGCCATCAACATGGCAGTGTGGGTAAGGATAGTCAACAAAGTCAATGTCAAGGTGAACAGAGGTGCTATCATGGCTGGCTCTTTGACTTGCGTTTGGCTGGTGCTTTGCCACATGATAATCCCGTGGTGTTTCTCGGACGGCCCCTCTTGCGTTTTCCAGGAGGGGCTCCTGCTACGGGATCAGCGGTGTCTGAGGAGTCATCCTGTTGCTGCTCACCCCTCTCTGTGGCCGCAGCTGGGCTGGTGGGGGATCATCCTGCGGGCCACTGGAGGGGGTTGAGCTGTAGTTTGGGCCACAGGTCTGTCCCTCAGAACACCCACAAGCTGCCCCAAGAGGTCCACAATTTGGCCCATACGCGTGTCTATGGACCTCAGCAGCAGGCGGAGCTCACGTGATTTTTCCAGAGCCTGACCCGTGTGTCCCTGGGCTTATTCGTATGCCCCAAGGACTCTGGCGATGTTGGCCAGGGCTTCGGTCCCAGTGTCCCCTCGATTTTGTCCCCCAGTTGCCCTCCCACCTGCCCTGCTGTCCCGGACCTGTGGCACTCGAAGCACCCGCAGACTCTCCCTGCCCTCCTCTGATTGTGTGATGGTGTTGGTAACCACTGAGGCAGGGCGAGTGTTGCAGGCAGCGGTGGTGGTGGTGGTTGAGGCTGCACAGGTCATTGCAGCAGGGGTCAGCGCAGATGTTGTTGCTGAGGTGGTGGTGGTGGGGACAGTAGGGGCCTGGGACATGGTGCACCCTGGCAGTCCGGACGGGCCAGGTTGGTGCTCCTCATCCGAGAAACCTATGGAGTCTGCATCCGAGAGTCCATGTTCCGAGTGTGGAGACTGGCTCTGCAGGTTGGTGTTGTCTTCTGCAGCAGTCAGTTGTTGATCTCCTGTTGAACAGAGGTGAAATGGTCATTTCAGTGCACCCCACAAGCATGGTGTTAGATGTTTGGATGTTACATGTGTTACACCACACAGTTTACATTGATATCACTTTGTATGGCTGCAAGGTACTGAACATCATGCCATGATGTGTAGGTACATACATTACTTGTCCATGGTGTGACATGTAAATAGATACCATGCTCCACGTACAGATTGTGTGATTACAAGGACATGTCGTCATCTACCGACTTGCAGCCCATCAACTTTATGTGATTTGTCTTGTTGGTTTGCTCTGCAAAGAAGACGTTACATCTGAGCAAGAACTAGCCATTGTAATCTTCTGCATACCTTTGTAATATCATGTACTTTACTTTCTTTAAACAACTGACCATGCATGTTTTGTGTTCATATGGGCCTTCATGCTCTGCCACCATGGCACTTACACATAGCATTTAGTGCTGGACATGATTGTGCCCTGAATTTCTGCAGAATGTGACTTGCTGGCTTAACGTTTCATTTCTGTGACAGTTACATTCGCTTGGCTGTCTGCACACAGGAAGTGACTATTGGATGTATGCCATGTTGGGTGACATGTGACGGGTGGTGTGGTCATATGGCTCCATGCTTTTTGAGAGGAATGGCAGGGTGCATGCACTGTCTACCTACCTGTCCTGTAACACAATTGAGGGGACTTGCTGCCACATGGTTGTGGGTGTGGGGTGTGCTCCATCCTGCTCAGGGGTGGGACAAGAGAGCATGAGATGGCTACCTACCTGTAAGTTTGGAGGGAGCATTGCAATGTCTGCCACATGCTTCTGGCTGGGGAGCTTTGGGACAAGGGGGCCTGGTGGGAGTTGTAGTGCAGGCTTCCCAAACACACCCACCCCCTCCCTGTTAAGATGGCTACCTACCTGTTAGTTTGATGAGGGGAATGTAATGTCTGCCACTTGCTTCTGGGTGGGGGGGAGTGCTCCATCCTGGTGAGCTTTGGGACAAGGGGGCCTGGTGGGAGTTGTAGTGCAGACTTCCCAAACACAACCACCCCCTCCCTGTTAAGATGGCTACCTACCTGTTAGTTTGATGAGGGGAATGCAATGTCTGCCACTTGCTTCTGGGTGGGGGGGGAGTGCTTCATCCTGGTGTGGTTTGGGACAAGGGGGCCTGGTGGTAGTTGTAGTGCAGGCTTCCCAAACACACCCACCCCCTCCCTGTTAGGATGGCTACCTACCTGTTAGTTTGATGAGGGGAATGCAATGTCTGCCACATGCTTCTGGGTGGGGTGGGGGGAGTGATCCATCCTGGTGAGCTTTGGGACAAGGGGGCCTGGTCGGAGTTGTAGTGCAGGCTTCCCAAACACACCCACCCCCTCCCTGTTAAGATGGCTACCTACCTGTTAGTTTGATGAGGGGAGTGCAATGGCTGCCACTTGCTTCTGGGTGGGGTGGGGGAGTGCTCCATACTGGTGAGCTTTGGGACAAGGGGGCCTGGTGGGAGTTGTAGTGCAGGCTTCCCAAACACACCCACCCCCTCCCTGTTAAGATGGCTACCTACCTGTTAGTTTGATGAGGGGAATGCAATGTCTGCCACTTGCTTCTGGGTGGGGTGGGGGGAGTGCTCCATCCTGGTGTGCTTTGGGACAAGGGGGCATGGTGGGAGTTGTAGTACAGGCTTCCCAAACACAACCACCCCTTCCCTGTTAAGATGGCTACCTACCTGTTAGGTGAAGGTGGGCAATGCAATGGCTGCCACATGGTTGTGGGTGTGGGGAGTGCTCCATCCTGCTGAGTTGTGGGACAAGGGGGCCTGGTGGGAGTTGTAGTGCTGGCTGCCTATACACCTGCCCCTATGGTAATATTGCTAGCTACCTTTGGGGTGAATCAGAGGGAGTGAATGTTGGAACTGTGAGACATGTGTTGGGGAGAGTGTGGTGCACATGCATGCATTTTGACCTAGGAGGTGTAGCTTTGTAGTTGTGCAAGACAGTACATAGCAGTGTGATGGTAGACATTTGTTGGTACTTACCAGCCTCCAGTCCCCCGGGTATTGCTGTGAGACTCTCTGGATGCAATATGCCAAGCACCTTCTCCTCTAAACACAAGGAGATGATGGACGGAGCACTGAAACTTTTCAGTCACTCACCCCCAGTCACAGATCTGGGTTGAATCCATCATCGTTCTTTAGCTCACTTTGCCACCCCCGTTCAGGCACAGCTATATGCAAATCAGTCTTGACCCTGTGCCTCATGGGAACAGTCCAGCCCGAACTGCCAAACCATGTCTTCCCTGGACTGGAAACAAGCATCCTGGGACCGGTTTCAGGCAAACAGCCCTCATCAGCCAGGCTAGCTTGAATCCAGTGGCAAAGTGAGCAATACCGTAAATGTTCGTAGTGGAATGGGAGGGCCACCGCCAGTACTCTGAGCCAGCTCACGGTTCTTGTTGTTCTTCTCTTTCACCTTGCTCTTGAGGTCATGCCACCGCTTCATGATCTCCTTCTTGGAGAGTGGGATGGTCCCTACTGCATTGACCCTGCTGACTATCCTTGCCCACATTTGCATTCTGGTGGCTAGTGGTGTCTGTTGGACCAGGTTTCCAAACAAATTTGGTTCTACTCTGATTACCTCATCTACCATCACTGACAACTCATTGTCAGTGAATTTGGGCATTTTCTTTTGTGACATGGTGTGTGATGTGCAAATGGGTTAAAGGTGCAGGCGTGAAGGTGCTGGTGGTGATGTGTGTGGTGTGTGTTGTTGTGATGGTGTGATGTGTGCAGATTTGCTTATCCTTTGTACTGTGGGGTTGGGCCCTTCAGTAGTTGAGTAGTGCAAAGGATTCTGGTCAGGGAAGGGGCTGGTTTTATACTCAGCTATGTGGGTGGGCCAAAATAGTGTTTCCTGTCAGGTGTGTTGTGTGGGTTGACCTGGGATTTGCTTTTTTTTGTTGCCATGGGGATGTGTCATTGGGGTGTGTTAGGTGTTTTTTGAGGCTGAGCCAGGTTAATAGCCACATTTGGTAGCCTTGTTGTGTGTTTTATTGTCGTCTGCCATTGCTGTTCCGGAGCGAGCGCGGCAGTGGGTATACAACCGCTCTTCCGCCGGCTCTCCCATTCATCATTGCTTGTGATTGCGGCGGTTGGAAACAGCGGATCGTTCCGCTGTCACCGCAATGGTATCCTAATTTCACGTGCGGTCAATCCGCTGACCGTGCAGCGGTTTTGGGTCTTTCAGCAGCAAATCCGACCGCCGCGGATGGATTTTCACCTGCTCCGCACGCTACCAATGGTCTTTCGTGGCATCGGTCCGCCACGGTCGGATTTTTCTGGCGGTTCATCATGATTTGAGCGCCGGTTTTCCCGCGGTACCTGCGGACGGTTAATATCCACTACCACGGCGGTCGGAATGGTTTTCCGGCCGTCATCCTAATCGACCCCTAAGTAAGTATATAAATTAACCAACAAAGCAAACTAAGAAAAAACGATAAATTAAATAAAAAACAAATATAACTAACAAATACTTTTCTCTTCACAGCTTCCACAAACTTCAACATACAACAACATCAACAAAATAAACTTCATCAACTACAATTAGTAAGTATTATTTTTATTTCCAAATAAATAAAAATAGAGATTAAAAAATCGAAATAATAAAATTAAAAATAACACTTTAATAAAAATAACATTTTGCTTCTCAACCAACAGAAAAGAAAACAGTGAATAAACCACAACCATCGACAAAAAATCCATCAAGAAAATTAAAGCAAGACAAATGTAAGTTTATTTTCAAATAACATAATTATACAAACATGTTTACTGTTCAAAATCATATAATTAAGAAATATATATACATATATAAAGCTATGAGAAAGCATCTGGGCTTTGGAACACGACCACACCAACCCACTGTGGTTTCATTGCAATTTTATGGGGCTAATTTGCAACGGCACCTCACGGAGGAATACGAATGCACACTACAAGTACCAGGAGCCATAGCGGTGACCACGCCCACTGGGGCGAGTACTAAGTTTAAATTGAGGTGCAATCATTGCCAAGCAAAGCTGCCTTAATCAAGCCTGTGAAGAAGAGTATGATCTCGAAATGCGTCGGCTGTGAGAAATGGTTGCGGACTGTGTTCCTGTTCAGTTGCAGCTTTCAATAAATATCGATGGCTATACCTACCTGTGTGGGCTTCTGCTTTTGAGGTAACTTTGCGATGGGATTTAAACGGCTAACCTGGCCGGAGCAGAAGCCCCACTGCCTATAAGCGGACCATAGCTGCGCCAACCGGCGTATGCTAATGATGGACAGGAGCCTGTGTTGAAAGCTATGAGAAAACATCTGGGCTTTGGGACACGACCACACCAACCCACTGTGGTTTTATTGCAATTTTATGGGGCAAATTTGCAACGGCACCTCATGGAGGAACACGATTGCACACTACAAGTACCAGGAGCCATAGTGGTGACCACGCCCACTGGGGCGAGTACTAAGTTTAAATTGAGGTGCAATCATTGCCAAGCAAAGCTGCCTTTAATCAAGCCTGTGAAGAAGAGTATGATCTCGAAACGCGTCGGCTGTGAGAAATAGTTGCGGACTGTGTTCCTGTTCAGTTGCAGCTTTCAATAAATATCGAGTGGCTATACCTACCTGTGTGGGCTTCTGCTTTTGAGGTAACTTTGTGATGGGATATATATATATATATATATATATATATATATATATATATATATATATATATATATATATATATATTATCTACTGGCGGTCGCCAGTAGATAGTTATACTTAGGACCTATTATCCATAGGAAATTCATAACATTCTTTTCCTAATAACTTTGGCGCCGGTTGACGAATCATCGCGAAATTTTCAAAACTAGTGGGGCGCTCCAGTACGCTCCTATCTTGAAAGTTTCGGGGTGATTCGGCAAGCGGGCCTGAGAAAAAAGGGGGGTCCCAAAACATGTTTTCACCATGTTAATTCCCATAGGAAACTTTAGCCACGGCTACAGCCCGAACTGCTGAACGGAATTACACCAAATTTGGCAAAAAGGTAGTGCTTAGTTCAGAAAGCGCCCTTTTTTTTAAATGGTGTAAATCCGTTCAGTAATTCTAGAGATATTAAAAAAATAAGAGTCAAAAAATGAATTTCCCATAGGAAACTTTATGCAAGGCTACAGCCGAAACTACTGAACGGACTTACCCCAAATTTGGCAAAAAGGTACTGCTTGGCTCAGAAAGCGACCTTTTTAAAAATGGTGTAAATCCGTTCAGTAGTTGCTGAGAAAATCACAAATAAAAGTTTTGATATTTAGAGGCACAGAGGATCCGCGGACCCTCCCGTCCATGAGCTTTATTCTAATTGGCTGTCAACACTTCAAACCAGGAAGTGTTGGCAGCCATCTTGTGACTCGGTAGAACCGAGTCACAGGAAATCAGAATAAAAAACGCGAAAAAAAAGAAAAGGGGGCAGAGTAGAAACACCCTGACCCCGTAGGCCTGCTCAGGGGGTCCCACAAGGACCCCCAGGGCCCAAAAAAGCATTTTTTCTAAAAAAACACAGCAAAATTCGCGTAGGATCCGCGAATCCCGCCGTGAAGAAAAAAAAACAAAGCGCGGGCTCCCGCGCTTTGTTAATATTTAGCCCCCGGGTGGGCCAGGTCCCGGGGGCATATTTAATATAATTGCGGGGGCCCAAGGGGTCCCCTACAGCCCCGGGGACTGCCACCCCCGGGGCTTTTCTGAAATATTTGCGGGGGCACACAGCCCCCCCGCATCCCCGGGGACCGCCACCCCCCGGGGCTTGGTTTTTTTAATGTTGGGGGGCCTCCAAGGCCCCCCCAAGCCCCGGGGACCGCCACCCCCGGGGCTTTTATCAAATATTTGCGGGGGCACACAGCCCCGGGGACCGCCACCCCCGGGGCTTGTTTTAAAAAAATAAATACCTGTGTGGGGGGGCTCGAGCCCCCCCACACGCCCCGGGGACCACCACCTCCCCGGGGCTTTGAAAATGTTGGGAGGGGGGCTGCGCGGCCCCCCTCCCCAAAATTTAAAAAAAAACACACAAAAAAGGCCGGCCCCGGGGGATGGGGTCCCCGGGGCCAATAGAGGCCTCAGGAGGGGGGCCACGCAGCCCCCTCCTTAATTTTTTTTTTAAATGTGGCCAGGCCCCGGGGGATGGGGTCCCCGGGGCCGGAATTGGCCACGGGAGGGAGGCCACGCGGCCCCCTTCCAGTTCAGTTTTTTTTTTTTTTAATAAAAAAGGGGTCAGGCCCTGGGGGATGGGGTCCCCAGGGCCCAAAAAAGGAAAAATGAAGGGGGGCCACACAGCCCCCCTTCTAAAAAAAAAAAAAACGCGATCATGCCTCAGGCCCCGCCCCCTCCCTTCACCACTCTGCAAACGCGCCCTGTGGCACGTTTTAAATTGGGGAATTAATTCCCCTTGAATACTGGGGGTCCCTGGGGACCAACTAGCCCACCAGGTACCTCCAGTGCGCGCCACAGGGCTGCGTTGCAGAGAGGTGGTGCAGGCCACACCCCTTTTTACACCTCTCTGCAACGCAGCTCTGTGGCGCTTACTGGAGGTACCTGGTGGGCTAGTTGGACCCCAGGGACCCTCAGGATTCAAGGGGACTATATCCCCCAACTTAAAACGTGCCACGGGGCGCGTTTGCACAGTGGTGAAGGGAGGGGGTGGGGCCTGAGGTGACATGTGTGCAAACACGCCCTGTGGCGTTGCAGAGAGGTGGTCCAGGCCACGCCCCTTTTTACACCTCTGTGCAACGCAGCTCTGTGTTGCTTACTGGAGGTACCTAGTGGGCTATTTGGACCCCAGGGACCCTCAGGATTCAAGGGGACTTAATCTCCCAACTTAAAAGGGCCACAGGGCTTGTTTGCACACATGTCACCTCAGGCCCCCCCCTCCCTTCACCACTGCGCAAACGCGCCCCAGGGCGCGTTTTAAGAGGAAGTTTTAATCCCCCTGCCCTATTATGTACTAGGGTCTTACAGAGGAGGTCATGCTAATCACAGGGGTACCCCAACGCATAGTGTTCCCTAGTGTATGTAGATATTTTCACTGTATTCTAAGTGTCTTTTAGCATAGCACTGGCTCTAGGCCTGGTTAGTCCGAGTCAGTTACCACAAGTACCCGTCTGAAAAAGTTGTGGGCACAGGATAATTTTGCAACAAGGCCTCTTTCTGCTCCTCTGTTGGTTCTTTCTGCACATGTCTTGCTTCTTCCTGCTCTTTTCTTCGTCTTTGTGGACTTCTGTTGCTTCTTTCTGCATTTCTTTTGCTTCTTTCTGTGTGTTTTTTCTTCTTTCTTCACATGTCCTACCTCTGTAGGCATAGTTAGAAACTAGCATTTACAAAACCTTTGAAATTCACTTAAAAAAACCATAGGTTTCAGGCACGTTATAGTTAGAAATTAGCATTTAAAAAACCTTTGAAATTCACTGAAAAAACCATAGGTTTCAGACACATTATAGTTAGAAATTAGCATTTAAAAACCTTAGAAATTCACTGAAAAAACCATAGGTTTTAGGGAAAGTTATAGTTAGTTGGACATTTCACTCGTACAAAACCATAGAAATTCCCCGTTATAGTTAGTTCAGCTAACTATAACTCGCGCCCGCAATGCACTGCTCATGACGTCACATATTACATCATTCATGGCATGGTCAGTGACATCACTGATGACATCACTGATGACATCTCAAATGACATCACTGATGACATCACTGATGACATCATCCAGTGACTGTGTGTTTCTGTAAAGTTTAAATATGTTTTATCTATTTGGCAAGGTGTATTGAAGAATGAGTGGGTGTATAAGTGTCTGGATGGAGGATTCAGGAGGTATGTAACTGATTGTATAAGTGACTGATTAAACGTGTCTTACTGAATGCATGGGTTAGTGACTAAACTGTGTGAATGTCTGTATCAGTCTGTCTGTTGTTGTGTAAGCTGCTACATGGGTTGGTCAGTAGCTACATGAGTGTCTATATGGGTCCTTGATTGTTTGCTTGAGTATTTGTATGGGGGACTGAGTGTGTGTGGGTGGGTTGGAGGTATGTGACTCTGTGCATAGATGTGTGAGTGGTTGATTCACTGGGTGTATGGGTTCAAGAGTGCATGTGGAAACAGCTGTATGGGTGGGTGAGTGTGTGTATGGGTGTGTTGGTGAGTGAATGGATGTCTCAGTGGTACATATGTGAGTAACTACATATGTAAAAGGCATTATATGTGAGTGATGGTGTATATAAATAACTATATGTGAGACTGAGTGATTGTGAGAGTGGCATGTGTGGATGAGTCTGTACTTGTTTCAGTGATTACATAAGACAGTAACTATGCGTTACTGTCTGTATGAATTAGTGAGGTGGTGTGTGTATAACTGTTTAGGTGAGTAAATGGGAGTGTGATTGATTCTTTGCATGACTGACTAGGTGTGTGAGTAACTCCATGGATGAGTGGCGGTGTGTGAGTGTCTGAATAGGTGTATGAGTGCATATGATAGTGTTGTATTGATAAGTGACTGCATGTATAAGTGATTGTATGGGTGAATGAGTGGATGTGTGTGCAGACCTAGGAATCAGTGAGTGAGTATGTAGTAACTGGTATTGGTGTGTGGATGGTTTCAAAATGGTAGTCTGTATTTTACAGTGGGTGTATTAAAGGTTATATTAGGGTGTGATGAGGTGCATCAGATTATCACGTGGATGATGTCATCGGTGATGTCATCAGTGATGTCATTTGAGATGTCATCAGTGATGTCATCAGTGATCTCACTGACCATGCCATGAATGATGTAATATGTGACGTCATGAGCAGTGCATTACGGGGCGCGAGTTATAGTTAACTGAACTAACTATAACGGTGGAATTTCTATGGTTTTGTACGAGTGAAATGTCCAGCTAACTATAACGTCCCTGAAACCTATGGTTTTTTCAGTGAATTTCAAAGGTTTTTTAAATGCTAATTTCTAACTATAACGTCTGTAAAACCTATGGTTTTTTCAGTGAATTTCAAAGGTTTTTTAAATGCTAATTTCTAACTATTACGTCTGTAAAACCTATGGTTTTTTCAGTGAATTTGAAAGTTTTTAAAAAATATTAAAGTACTATTCTGCTATTTGTCATTAGTAGTTTTTTCTGACTTTTCCACTACAGAAAAGAAAATAAACTGTAAAACTGTTGTGTAATGTAATATATTTCACAAATTACAGTGTTACTTATCAAATAATACAACATAATTTAACATTTTAAAAACATATGTTTCTCCCATTTTCTGCTGTTATCAGATTCTACTTAACTTCACTATTCACAGGGATGTCACTGCAGTATCATCATAAACAGCTGGGGAAAAAAACTAGATTGTTAAAAAAAAACAAATGACTAATTCTTTCAACCACAATACCAAATCAACACAAATAACACATCCAATACTATTTCCAATTTTTAAATCTTACCTTTACTGTGTAGTTTCTGTTCACATTTTTCCTCAAGGCCAAATAATGTGTGGAATTTTTTTTTTTAAATCATCCAGTATCAATTCCTTAAAGCATCTTCCCATTTTCCCTCTAGGCCGAATAATGTATCTAAAATTTTTGTTTCAGAAATATCAAGCATGAGTTGGGTAATTCATAAGGCAATCTCGGTTTAATTTCCAAGTGTGTATCGTTGCAGTGACTCCAACCATTTTTGCATTTTAAATATACAGTATAATATCCACATGTGATAGTAGCTCCAGCATGGAAACCAATAGCCAGTGTTGTGAAAGTTCTTCCAGAAATAGATACTTGACTAGCAACAAACTTTTTAATTTTCGTTTCCACTTTTCTTCCATTTGGTCTACAGCGTTGTAGCATTAAAATTAGATATTTTCCATATCTTTCTAGGCATAATGTAGATAACATTTCTGATTGACAACGAGAATTTTTCATATCATGATTTGCTTCTTTTACTAATTTCGGAAAAGGTACAGATTTGCAGTCAGGTATTGTTAAATATAGAAATCGTTCTCTGTCAACTATAGTACTTGAAGTTAATGAACACTGTTCACATTTGTGATCCCATTTGTAACTGAGTCCAAATAAACTCTCAATCTGGATTCCTTTATCTTCTAATACTCCAAGCATAACCATCAGAAACTCTTGTGCATCTTGTTGTATATTAGGACTGAACGTTAAAGATCCAGTACATGTATCCAAGAGTTGTCGAATACCAGAAGCAGTATGGATCTTACTTCTGTCAGTTCTCAATTGTTCAAATAAAGTATAAAGTGCAGAACATAATCTTTTTTCCTGACTTTCCATAATTTCACCATAAACATCTTCTAGATAAAATATAACGTTTAGAATAACATTACCATAGCAGTTGACACCAGAAGCATTTTCTAATTGGTATCCCACAACATCATCACTTGTTTGTATTTTCTGTTTCTTTGCATCTTTTCTTTTCGCTTGAATTTTTTTCTGCTTTTCAACCACACTTGATTCATCAACATGTTTGCGTTTTGAACACACAGCACGTTTTTCATAAATAGGATATTCACCTAAAGTTGGTGCATAAAGTCTTCTTAAACGATTATATTCTCTTACACAATTTACATCAGCACTAACCTTGTTTTCATCGAAATCAATTAAATACAAACCAGACAATGTTCTAACTCGAGATAATGCAACGTATGCCATTCCCTCTTTAAACACAGTTCTTCCAACATTTACTAAAGCATTATCTACACTTAAACCTTGACATTTATGAATGGTTATTGCATATGCTAAACAGAAAGGAAACTGTTTTCTACGAACATACAAGTCTTTTACCAGCAAAAACGTACAGCACAACGCCCAATTTGTTTTACCTCTGTAATCTGATCAAATTTAATTTTCAAGAATTCAATTGCATTTCTATTTTGATATTTTACAAATTCAACAACTTTCCCTATTGCTCCATTCACTAAACCTTCTTCTATATTCAAATTACGCCTCAAAATTACCCGACAGTTTATACATACATCTAATTTTTTTCTAAGCCAGCAGTTTTTTATACAGACTTTTCCAAGGAATCCAATTTAGTCTGTAGTTTTTTTGAAAGAAGAATTGTTATTCCTTGATGCTCGATTTTATCAATAGCTTCAATGTGAACTATTTCTTGATTTTCCAATTTCAGAAGCTCTTGATTAAGGGGCCGAATCCGATTCGGGCCGGAAAAAATACCGACCGACTCGGTACGGGATTATAGTCCGACCAACACGTACCGGCGTTGCCCGACCTGGGAAGTACGATGAAATGCATGGAAATCACGACCGACTCGCACGGAACTCAAGGCGAACGACCGACCCGGCCGGAAACAAGCTATCCGGCCGGGAAACCACGCGAATCGCACCGACCGACACGCACCAGGAAACAACCCGAACAAAACGTACCCGCGAACTCCGACCCGCGCAGTACGATGCAATGGGTGCAAAATCAGACCGACTCGCACGGAGCCCAAGCCGTACGACCGACACGCATACAAAAGCCAGCCGAACAAACACAATACCCCGCGAACGACGCGTACGCCGCATATGAAACGGAGCTGAAACACAGCGGGAACGACTCGGACAGGCGCGCACGAGACAACTGCAACGTCCTACTCGGTCAGAAGAACGACTCCTACATGCACAATAATCACTAATGAAAAAATACAAAAAAAAGGGCCAAACAAGCAATGACAAAGCCAATAAATACAGGGGGAGAAAAAATGGAACAAGGACACACCCCCAACTCCACCTACATAAAGCCCACAAATCCCTACCATGATCCTTTGCAAATTCCACTGACCTGCCAGCACACAACACCATCACACAGCAAACACAGACACACACACAGCTCATCCAACACAAAAGCCACACACCATTAGCACCTCAACAAATAGCACCCTCACACACACACAGCAAAACCTACACTCACACACCCTCACTTGCACACACACACACATCAATCACCACCACCACCCATCACCATGCCCCTAAAGAAGAATCCAAAGTTCCTAGATAGTGAATTGGAAGTCATGGTAGACGAGATCCTGAGGGTAGAGCCACAGTTGTTTGGCACATTGGTCCAACAGACCCCCATGTCGCAGAAAACCAAGATGTGGGCGAGGATCGTCGACAGGGTGAACGCACAATCACCATGTTTGCGCACAAAGGAAGACATCCAGAACAGGTGGTATGATGTGCGCAGGAGGGTCAGAGACCTACTCAAGAAGGATTACCTCCTGAGCCAGCACACCGGCAGTGGCCCTCCTGCAAAACCAGTATACCTCAGGCCCTGGGAGGAGAAGGTGCGGGCCATCCTACCACCAGTGAGCGTATATGGACTAACAGACATCCCAGAGCCTGGTGAGTACACAACTAATATACACAATATTGTGTGCCAATACACACACATCACTCTCAAGGGGACAGTCAAACCATCCACCCCTAGCAAATCAACAGCAACCAAAAGATAATCATCCCAAGATGTGTATGTCAGTTAGATTAACACAATACATGCCATCTCATAGTGATATGTAACTGTGTCATGACATGTACAAACCTAACAACAAATAGAGCAAGGCAGTGGTACAAATATAACCAACAAACACTGCCTGATATTTTGCCACCACTAGAACACCACCTCACAGGGAAGCTCACTTAAAGGAAGGAAATCTGTGTATGCTGGTGAAGTTAGTGTAGCCAATAGCATGATGGGAGTTGTAGTCACAGATATTGGTCACCCTCACAATTGGCCCATCAACACCACTCCGAACCATGCTCACATCACAGGGAGTGGATAAGGACTGACAAGATGGCTGACACTGGCTACTGCTGTGGGGTGCACAAGGCCCTGCTGGGAACTGTGCACCAACAAACAGCAGGACACCACTGTCAGCCATCTTGCCATTGCTGTCACACTCACACACAGTGAAGTCCACTCAAAAGCAAGGAAGTACGGGCATGCTGGGAAGGGGGTGTAGGCAATAGCATGATGGGAGTTGGAGTCACAGATATTGCTCAGCCTCACAATTGGCCCATCAACACCACTCTGAACCATGCTCACATCACAGGGAGTGGAAAAGAACTTACACAGATGGCTGACACTGGCTACTGCTGTGTGGAGCACAAGGCCCTGCTGGGAACTGTGCACCAACAAACAGCACAACACCACTGCCTGACATCCTGAAAGCCAACTTGCACTCTCTGCAATGCAAGCACGTTGCATGGTGGGATATCTGGCTGGGTGGGAAGGAGGACTCACAGCACTGACCATAGTTACAAGCAGCTCACCTCACACACCCCCTCAACACAAACTCCACATAACCCACCTGGGAGAATGCAATGCCTCACATACCAAATGAAGATCCCACAAAGAACCACCACCCTGGGTAATGCTGTGTGAAGCACAGGGACACACCTGGGACTTGTAGCCAAACAAACGCAAGGACAACACTGTCAGCCTTCCTGTCAGCACAGGCACACTACCCCACAGGGAAGCACAGTCCAAAGGAAGGAAGTACGGGCATGCTGGGAAGGGGGTGTAGCCAATAGCATGATGGGAGTTGGAGTCACAGATATTGCTCAGCCTCACAATTGGCCCATCAACACCACTCTGAACCATGCTCACATCACAGGGAGTGGAAAAGAACTTACAAGATGGCTGACACTGGCTACTGCTGTGGGGAGCACAAGGCCCTGCTGGGAACTGTGCACCAACAAACAGCACAACACCACTGCCTGACATCCTGAAAGCCAACTTGCACTCTCTGCAATGCAAGCACGTTGCATGGTGGGATATCTGGCTGGGTGGGAAGGAGGACTCACAGCACTGACCATAGTTACAAGCAGCTCACCTCACACACCCCCTCAACACAAACTCCACATAACCCACCTGGGAGAATGCAATGCCTCACATACCAAATGAAGATCCCACAAAGAACCACCACCCTGGGTAATGCTGTGTGAAGCACAGGGACACACCTGGGACTTGTAGCCAAACAAACGCAAGGACAACACTGTCAGCCTTCCTGTCAGCACAGGCACACTACCCCACAGGGAAGCACAGTCCAAAGGAAGGAAGTACGGGCATGCTGGGAAGGGGGGTGTAGCCAATAGCATGATGGGAGTTGGAGTCACAGATATTGCTCAGCCTCACAATTGGCCCATCAACACCACTCTGAACCATGCTCACATCACAGGGAGTGGAAAAGAACTTACAAGATGGCTGACACTGGCTACTGCAGTGGGGAGCACAAGGCCCTGCTGGGAACTGTGCACCAACAAACAGCACAACACCACTGCCTGACATCCTGAAAGGCAACTTGCACTCTCTGCAATGCAAGCACGTAGCATGGTGGGATATCTGGCTGGGTGGGAAGGAGGACTCACAGCACTGACCATAGTTACAAGCAGCTCACCTCACACACCCCTCAACACAAACTCCACATAACCCACCTGGGAGAATGCAATGCCTCACATACCAAATGAAGATCCCACAAAGAACCACCACCCTGGGTAATGCTGTGTGAAGCACAGGGACACACCTGGGACTTGTAGCCAAACAAACGCAAGGACAACACTGTCAGCCTTCCTGTCAGCACAGGCACACTACCCCACAGGGAAGCACAGTCCAAAGGAAGGAAGTACGGGCATGCTGGGAAGGGGGTGTAGCCAATAGCATGATGGGAGTTGGAGTCACAGATACTGCTCAGCCTCACAATTGGCCCATCAACACCACTCTGAACCATGCTCACATCACAGGGAGTGGACAAGGACTTACAAGATGGCTGACACTGGCTACTGCTGTGGGGAGCACAAGGCCCTGCTGGGAACTGTGCACCAACAAACAGCACAACACCACTGAATGACATCCTGAGAGTCAACCTGAACCCACTGCAAGGGTGGCATGCTTCATGGTGGGATAACTGGGCCAGGTGGAGAAGGATGGCCGGATGTCCACCAAATACAACCAATGCTGGCCATGCACACACCTCAACATTCATAGTGAAATGCCCCAGGTATGCATGACAATGTGCTACACCAATATCAACCTCTTACTGTGACAACTTAGGACAATGCAATGTACATGCCCGCATCCAGAGGTACAGTCACAACTGTCAGGTGTGTGAACCATTGATGCCTGTAGAAACATTACATACAATGTGTGTCTCTTCCAAATACAGGTGACGATGATGGGGACACAGCAGCAGGCGAGGAGGAGTCCCTGTCCCAGGCTCCGGGGGACACAGAGCTCACTGGTGTGGAACAGCCTCTGCCCACCTCGGATGGCGAAGACCTACCTGGCACCTCCGGTCTGAGTCATCATGCAGCACCAGCTGGACCAACATCTGCACCCCCTGCACCCACCCCTCCAACAACTGCCAACATACAGACCACCCACGCCGACACGGACAGACCAAGGACCACCGCTGACAACAGCACAGGGTCCCAGGCCCACCGTGGAGCAACGGATGACAACACCACTAACAACCCCCAAGTGGGCCTCGGGTCACCTGTGCGTGCCACCGCAGGTCCTGCACGTGTCGCCAGGGGTGGTGGGAGGGGTGGTAGACATAGGTCGCTGCTTGCAGAGGGGTCTGGACTGCATGATGACCCACAACTGGCACGCATCGCTGATGCGTACCAGGATAGCACCGGAGAGGTCAGACAGGTAGTGGGGATCCTCAAGGACATACAACAGCAGCAGGCTGCCCATCATGCCCGCTTGGACTCCCACATGGCCCGTGTGGAGACACACATGGCCCGTGTGGAGACACACATGTCGGGCATGGAGTCCAAGTGGGATACATTGCAAGAACTCACAGCGGTGCATAGGGACATATTGACATGCCTCCGCCAGATTAGCACCAACATGGCCACACCTCCCTGTGTGCCCACAACATCTGGTGCTGCAACAACTGACACCGCCACAGGGAGGGAGGAGGACTCTGGCGGAGAGTCCCCTGCACCGCAGCAGCCTGCACGTGAGGGTCCCCCACAAAGAAGAGGGGTCGTCCGAGGAAGGAAAACTGAGAGGTTGATGGCCACGTACATCCCCCAGGAAGCCAACACCTGTTCCGGAAATTCTCCTTTGTGTGCAAACGTTTCACCCTGTCGAATGCAACACTACTTTCCCACATGACATGGGGAGTTCAAGTTGGACTAATGTATCATATGACTGTGGACTTCACTCAGGACATTTCTGCTACCAAGACTTCCAACTCATCTGGGAACTTTGGATCACAATCACAATGTACAGCACCCACCATCCTGTGCACTATACACACACACATTTCTGTAAATAAAATCACTAGTACACCATACTTGCCACTGTTGTTATTCAAATGTGGATACTGTTATGGTGATGATGTTCTGCTAAATTACACTGTGTATGCTAACTGCTACAGCAAGTACAACACCGTCGTGTGAGTCATGGTGACGTGACACATATGAGGGAGACACACCACTAGGGCTACACAACACAGACACCAGGGCCATCGGACTCATCGCCCACAGTGATGTTGGCAGGAAATACAGTGGAATGCACAGAC
The DNA here is from genome assembly GCA_963921515.1 of Calotriton arnoldi. Taxonomy (NCBI): domain Eukaryota; kingdom Metazoa; phylum Chordata; class Amphibia; order Caudata; family Salamandridae; genus Calotriton; species Calotriton arnoldi. Next base: position 50,389 of record CAWUFW010014584.1, read on the forward strand.
ACCACACCTATTCAGAGTCTGTGTCAACTAGCCCACAGGTGCAGTAAGCAAATGTCAGTCAGATGTGTGACCACAGACAACGCACATCCCAAAGTGAAGCACTGGTTTATTACACATTTGTAACATGTTGTTACCACTACAAATGCAAGTTAATCCCACGTGGCAGTGGCCACACAGTCAACAAGTGCAGAAGATATGAAGTCCAGGGGTGTGTGGCACATCACCTGTAGGGAAACGACTGCTGCCACCCTGAAAGCTGAATCATGGTGTTGGGGGATCCAAGTTGACCAAACAACTCTGTAAGCACCCTGTGAAGGACAGACATGACACACAGTCAAAACCACTGAAGAACAGGACAGAACTGCAATACTCATGCCCTAAACATGTCACAAGATACCTACACAAAAGCACGTTTGCATGTCAACACTGTTGGGGAGTACAGACTACCTGTAAGGACACATCGCTGCACGCATCCAGTCAAGTGGCACATGGCCACACTAAAACAGCACCAGGGCACCACCCACACATATCATGCAAACTCACATCATTCACATTGCATCTCCCTGGATACTCACATTCAGCTGAAGAAGTTGGTGATGAGCTGTGTGCGGACATCACCACCATCATCATCATCATCACTGGCATCGTGGTCCAGGCCAGGATCCTCCACAGGTGGCGGACGTTGGTCATCGTCATCCAGGATGAGAGGCAACTCCTTCCGCACTGCCAGGTTGTGGAGCATGCAGCAAACGATGACAATCTTGCACACCTTTGCTGGGGCATATGGGAGGGCCCCTCCTGTCTTGTCCAGGCAGCGGAAGCGGCTCTTCAGGAGACCAAAGGTCCGCTCGATCACTCTCCTGGTCCGACCATGTGCCTCATTGTAGCGCATCTGGGCTGGTGTCACAGGGTTCCTGAGGGGTGTCAGCAACCACGGCATGTTGGGGTATCCGGAGTCACCTACAGACAGACAATTGCACATTAGCTGAGTTCAAAAAGTGGGCGGAATACAACATAGCAGAACACACACAATGGTACAAAGTCAGTACACACCGACAAGCCAGGCACGCTGGTTCGGCATCTGTGACATCATCCTCGGGATGCGACTACTCCTCATCACGTAGGCATCGTGAGCAGAACCGGGGAAACGGGCACACACATGTGTGATGGTCATATCTGCAAGACATACCACCAGCGCATTGATCGAATGGTAGTGTTTGCGGTTACGGTAGGCCTGCTCATGTGCCTGTGGTGGTACCAAAGCCACATGTGTCCCATCAATGGAGCCAATTACATGTGGCATCCTCCCCAGGGCATAAAAGTCACTCTTAACGTCAGTGAGTTGTCGACGTTTGGGGAAATAGATGAACTGGTTCAGGTTCCTCAACATAGCCACCAAAACATCGCGTAGCACACGGCTGAACATAGTCTGTGACATCCCACCATCAGTCGCCACAGTGTGTTGGAAGGTACCGGTGGCAAAGAAGTGTAGGGCTGCCATTACCTTCACCTTGGGTGTCAGCGCCGTAGGGTACGGCCGGCCCGGTTGCAGATGTGGTGCCAAGCGCACTGCCAAATCCTCAATCAGCTGCCTGGTGAAGCGGTACCGTCGGATGCTGTCACGTTCCACCATCGTTGCCAGGTCAGGGAATGGTCTATGGACAGCTGGAGCCCTGCAGTGCATAGGATGAAGAAAGAAAGATTGTCAGTCACCCCACAGATGTGCCTTTCACCATACTCAATTTCACATGATACATCATTACGAGACACAAGTACTTGATGTGTGTGCCATTCTGTTCGGACATAACTCGCACCTACATGGCCATCATCTAAGTTCTCAGTACAACATGTGTGCACAACAGGTACCAGGTTGTGCTATGGGAAACCATTAGGCTGTATCAAAGTACCCATTTACTGCTGTCATGTTCCACACACACACCACAGTGACATGTCTGGACAGATGGGTCACAGGCATCACAGCACATTGACAGGTAGATTCCCAGTGACCCTGTCTTGCCACATGGACACTGGCATGACATGGCGTATCATGTACACATCAGAAAAACAAACATGACTCCCACAGGTAGTGGCCCCTGTTGCCTCCGCAGGATAGACATGGACGTCAGTGACACACACACGCACAACATCAAAGTCCATGCACAAACAACGTTGCTGTGGAGACTGTCTCCCATCGTGCACATGGAATCAGAGACATCGGAAACACAACATGCACACAGACTGTGGAGGGACATCACTATTGTGGCAATGGGTCATCCTGTTACGCACATGCCTTCCCCCATGGGACCCTGGGGGTATGTGACATGTCACACACATACACAACCTGGAAATGTGACCATGCCACATGCTCTGAAATGAACTGTTGCACATCACAGTGGTCATGTGCACAACACACAAAGGACCCTGTCCCCATGAACACATGCACAGCCTGGGTGTGGATGCCCACCAGTGCCACCACAGAAACCACATGTCAACCCCCATACACAGAAAAGGTAATGCAGCCTTACATGCCTTAGGAAACAGTGTGGAGTGGGTGTGGTGTTGTAGGTGTGCCCCTGTGTCTCTGGCAGGTATATGTGGCTGGCATATGTTCACCAGTGACAAGCATGGTGACATATGCGACTGACCTGTACAGGTACGCGTTGTACAGCAATGGACCGATCGGTGTGCCCGGCCGGCCCAATGCATGTGATGTGTGCGGGTACGCGTTGTACCCCGAAATACACGTTGTACAGCAATGGACCGATCGGTGTGCCCGGCCGGCCCATTGCATGTGTTGTGTGCGGGTACGCGTTGTACAGCAATGGACCGATCGGTGTGCCCGGCCGGCCCAATGCATGTGATGTGTGCGGGTACACGTTGTACCCCAAAATACGCGTTGTACAGCAATGGACCGATCGGTGTGCCCGGCCGGCCCATTGCATGTGATGTATGCGGGTACGCGTTGTACCCCGAAATAAGCGTTGTACAGCAATGGACCGATCGGTGTGCCCGGCCGGCCCATTGCATGTGATGTGTGCGGGTACGCGTTGTACCCCGAAATAAGCATTGTACAGCAATGGACCGATCGGTGTGCCCGGCCGGCCCATTACATGTGATGTGTGCGGGTACGCGTTGTACCCCGAAATACGCGTTGTACAGCAATGGACCGATCGGTGTGCCCGGCCGGCCCATTGCATGTGATGTGTGCGGGTACGCGTTGTACCCCGAAATACGCGTTGTACAGCAATGGACCGATCGGTGTGCCCGGCCGGCCCATTGCATGTGATGTGTGCGGGTACGCGTTGTACCCCGAAATACGCGTTGTACAGCAATGGACCGATCGGTGTGCCCGGCCGGCCCATTGCATGTGATGTGTGCGGGTATGCGTTGTACCCCGAAATACGCGTTGTACAGCAATGGACCGATCGGTGCGCACGCATTGGCTGGGGCCTGGCATGGCAACGGACGCGTTTTCGTGGCTCCAACGAGTCTGATGCAGTGAATTCAGTTGGCCAGCCACAACAATGTTGCAAAATCATGGATGTCATGAATTTGAAGATTTGAAGGATGCTGTGGGCGTGTATTAGTGCTGCTATTCCATGGATTGGTCAGATTCAGAAGATGCAAACGACTTGGACCAATCACTTTGGACACATGGGACAGTATCTGCCTCTGCAGCACACATATAATGCTGGCTGTTCCCCTGAGAGCTCACTTGCCTGCACTACATGCTCCAGGACGACATCTGCCAACAACACTGCTGCTGTCTCTGCATCCTCTGGCTACTGCAATGGCACGTACTGTGGATAGAGCCCCAGCCTTCAGCCTTGAGGAGAACCAGGCCCTGCTGGACAGCCTCCTTCCACAGTACAGCAAGCTGTATGGGAAACCAGGGGAGCAGGTCAGTGTGCTGTCCACTGCCTTACCAATTGTGCATGTTGTCTGACTAGCAGGACTTACAGTGTGCACAGCACTGGCTAGCATGCTCACTGAGTAGTTGTCACACCCCAAAGTGTGTAGTTACATGCACTGAACAGGTCCAGTGCAGTAACAGTGCATTCCAAAAAGGTTTACTCCCCATGCAATGACACCATGTAGTGACTGCTGGCAAACTGTTCATAGCCATTGTTGCACTGCCTATGTACATCATATGCCCCTGTGATTGAGACATGTATATCCAACTGTGTGATGCACGGATATGTTGCATGTGTAGTAATGGCCTTTTTCACTTTGTCATCCTCACAGGTCGATGCCCACCAGAAGCAGGAAATCTGGCTGACCATCGCCCGGAAAGTAAGATCCGTGGGGGTCTACAGGCGCAGGATCCGCAACTGCCAGAAGAGGTGGCAGGACCTTCGTGGCTGGACCCAGAGGATCGCAAGGGTCCAGCTGAAGCTGTCGCCTCCTCACAGGAGGGGTGGACACCGGACCCTGACCCCCCACATGCTCCGGATCCTGGCGGTGGTCTTCCCTGACCTGGATGGGCAGCTGAAGGCCAGACAGCAGCAAGGAGGGGGTGAGTCCATGACTGCACTGTGCACTTTGTCTGACATGCTATGTGCCCTCCTCTGGCCTGGTTAAACTTCCACAGTACATCAGTCATGTGGTCCAGGACCCATGTCCCTCATTTGTGACATGCCCACTTCTCCTCTGATACGCATATGTGTGGCCCTTACAGTCAGGAAATTGTGTCCCTTGGGGACTGTGTCATTGCATTTAGCTTCGCTCAAGGTGGGGGACAGCATTTGTTCCCGTGACTATGTTGTGGGATTCATGTGTGGGTCAATTGCTTACACAATGCCTAAGTTCTGACATGTAATCTGGGTGTAACTTTGATATGTGGTCCACTTGCTGATCTGAATCACCACATGTCCCTGGGGAATTTGGCACACACCCATGCTGCCGGTGGGAACAATGTTTGGGCCTCAGGAGTATGTGTATCAAGTGTGTCACACTTGCTTAGCCACTTGCCTACTGTCCAGGACTCATTCCTCTTACAGGTGGAGCTGGACAGTCATGCCTACTCCACGGCATACAATACACTCTGTACTCCCACTCCCGTGTACCATCTGGCATGTTGTGATCAGTGAAATGTTCCCTCAGGTGTCTGCCTCTGTGTCATTGTGCTGTGTCCTCGTTGTCAGGACTACTGGTATGTTTATCGGTTAGGGCTCAGCATGCCAGCGGAGATGTGACCATGATAGACGAAACTTCTGTGATTTTTAGGTGTCTGATCACTTGACTGTGCACACAGGTGTATGCGACTGTGACTTTCAGGCAGCTGTTTCTCATTCACAGCACACTGTGAGGTGCTCATGTTCAGAGAGTTATGTTTCATGTCCCCCATATGTCCAATTGGTATGACGTGGACAAGTAGTAGTACTGATGATGTGGTTTTTGGGGAATGGACATGTGCACTTGTCAGTTACATAACTTGCATTCCCCATGTCCTAGGATTGTGACACAGTGCAGACTGTTGTTGGCTGGCTGCCATGCCCATGTGACTGGAGACAGTGATGTATGACTTTGCACGCATGCCTGTGTCATGGCATTAAACTTCCTAAGAGTGATCCTGCAGGGGAGTGACATGTGCAACATGCACCCCATTGTGGCATTGACTATCCAGACATGGGTGCATCATGGTGTGTGGTGCTGGTATGCATCACATGCATTTCTATTTAGACTCTGGCCATCCCTTCATCCGGTCACCTGCACTGACTTAGTGGCAAGAGATGTGTTGTGTGCATGTTCACATACTTCACCGTGTTCCCTGCAATGTCCAACAACTGTGTAGGTGGTGCATGTGTCCACACTGGGGTCTTACCATCAGACAGGCACCAGACAGATGGGTGCAAGGGCAGGAGGGGTGTGAGTCCCATGGTTGACCATCAGACTGACAATTGGCTTCCACAAATCAGTGTGAGGACTTTAGGCAATGTTCAACTAAGGATGCCTGTGCTGTACTTACTGTGGTGTGTGCGTTCAGTGCAGGTGACTGATGTTTGTCTGTTTCCCTAATTGTTTGCAGATACATCCACGGCCACAGGAGGGGACAGCTCCACAGACCAGGAGGAGCAGCGGAGCCAGACTGGGTCAGCGTCCGACGAGTGGTCAGAGGGACCCAGTGGCACGGAGGGCGAGGGGAGCCACACCGAGGAGTCCTCAGCACCATCCACCTCAGCTGAGGACCGGAGCAGCTCAGAGGATGACTCCCTTGTGGAGGCAGGTGTCAGCAGCCACCAAAGTCAAGCTAGTCTGTCTGGCCCCGCCACCACCACCACCACCACCGCCCTCCCATTGGCTCCCATTCCTGAGGTCCGTGGAGGCTCCCGTGCTCGGGAGCGTGTCTCCTTCATGCCAGGCACCGCACCCCCTGCCCCTGTGTCCCCTGCTGCCCTGAGTGAGGAGTCTGTGTACCTCCTTCGGCAGCTCCATGTAGGGCAGACAGCAATGCTGACTGTCCTCCATGCACACACCACTCTGTTGACACAGCTGGTGTCGTTCATGGAGGGCATCTCGACGGGTATGTCTGCCCTACAGAGGAGCAATAGGTCCATGGACTCCTCCCTGACAGCAGCAGTGTCCCTCCTCCAACAGTCCCTCACCCCTCCCACCTCTGCCCCATCCACACTTCCTGCCACCCTACCTGTCCAAAGCACATGCACACCTGCACAATCACCCAAACGCACAGACACGAGCAGCACAGACACACCCAAGAGAAAGGCAAGACGTGCACACAAGCATCCTCAGGGGACTGATACCACAGACACAGGGGATGGGGAACACACACACACACACACAGGCATCCACAGTCACTCCGCAGTCCTCCAAATCCTCTCCCTCCAAGACCCCTTCCCTTGCCTCACCTGCTACCCCACCTACACAGAAGCTCTTCCTGTGTGACCTCGGCCTCTTCCCCTCCAATCCTGCTGATCCAGCATACCGGGGGAAGAGGAAGTCCACCCACACAGAGGGGAGTGCCCCACGCCCCCGGACACCCCTCCCCCAGGCGCAGGCAGACACAGGACCCCATTAGGAAGTCCCCCCGGACCAGGAAGAGCACGACCACCACCACCACCACGCAGCTCCACCACCCAGTCTCTCTCCTCCATCCCCCAGGCCACCACTCCACAGGTTCCCCCGCCACACCCTGCCCCAGGTTCCCCCACACACCGATACCGCATCCCCAGACTGCTTAGGCCCTCCCCCCTGCCACTTGCTCTTCCACACCCAACCCAGACGCTCTGCCTGTTAGTGCCACTGGTGTGGGGACCGGGTCCCCCTCTGTCCTGCCCACCTCATCTGCCCACCCTTCCACTCCCTTGGAGTTATGCACTGCAGTGCAGTCCACAACCACCCCGTCTGACTTGGGCACTGCAGTGGGGACCCAGTCCACTACATCAGACCAGCCCACTGCAGTGGTTGCAGCACCCACACCAACTGACTTGTGTAGCACGGTGGTGCTGGCCCCCCCTGAGTCAGACACCTCCACTGCAGTTGCCGGTGACACTCCTACACCCACCACCCCTTCACTGCCTCACTCTGCCATCCCCTGATCCTGTCCCTGCGGTGCCTGGCCTGCCCCTTGTATGCCCCTCCAAGGGGGAAGTCCCCTGTCCGTACCAGTGCAGGCAAGCAATGGGTGACCAGTTGTCACTTGTCACCATGTTGGGACATGGATTTTGGACTGGCCATTGGCCTTAGTTTCTTTTGGACGTCAACTTTTAATTTTACATTAGCTGAATAAAGCCTCTTTTTGTTTAATTGAGGTGTTTCTTTTGATGTACATGATGTAGATGAGTAGCATCCTGTATTTGCAGTTGTTATAGTGTTCAGATCAGGAAAATGAAGTGTTGCTGTGATGGACTCCATGTGGTCCATGGGATATGTGTCCTGTTCTACTCTGGATCTATGGCATCCTTTGCTGCAGTCTGAGGGTGTAATGTTCAGCATTTGACACAGGGATGTACGTTTTGCATTTGTAAAGGAACATCTTTGTCTTACACTGATGCACATCTGGTGGGCTTACCACTGTTCAATGTTCCGATTTCCCTGACTGTGTGCCCATCTCCACTGGACATGCAGTTTTGCACATCAATGTTGAAGGACTCATCTGTGTATACAGTGCAACTGGCTTGACACGTGTTTTGGGTGTATGCAGATGACTGACGTGACACTCCCGTACCCAGGCTGATGTGAGCAGAGCCTTCTGTGTGTTGTAGTTGTTGACTCACTGACGGAGTGTCCTGCTGACATGTTTGAGTCGTGCACAGACAAGGTTTGGCACAGCGGACCTTCCACAGGAGTGGAGTGCCCTCATGGCAGTGTGTAATCCCGTGACATTGCGTGTGCCCGTGTTGTGTGTTGTGTAAGCATGTCTGTGCGTGTTCCCTTCCCTTTTCCTACACAGGCTGTGTCCCTAGGGATGTTCCTGTTTGTGTTGCTTGCAGAGTTGGTCTGTGTTCATCCAGCATCTTGGACCTGGTTTCTCTGTGATGTGGTTGCATGGCAAACTAATGTTCATGAGGTTGTCATCCCAGGTTGTCTTTGTTGTCAGGGCTGGGGATGTGGGCAAACGGTGATGGGACACATTCAGGATTCCCCTTGGCACTTGTTGTTTACACAAGTCATGTGAATTTCAGTTTGTGGTAGCTTTCAGTGATTGTGACACGGTGTGTGTGTGACTGCTGCCACTCCTCAGGGTCAGAGCTGCAATGTTGGAAGTTGTGTACGTGTGTTCTTTGTGTGTCACCTTGGCTTCTTCGTAGGTGTGTGACTATGGCCAGGATCCTATTGATTGTGGTGGATTTCACATCATGCCCATGTACGGCGTACTGTGCTGTGTGTCAGACATTGACGAGTCTTATTGACTGGCCATGTGTGATGGGTATCTGCACCTTAGTTCCCCCCACCACCCCTGGGATTGTCATGGGTGCATGTGCACTGTCACCAGTCCATGTGGGTTTCACTGCTGCACATTGGTGGAGATCAGGGTGTGTGGTGTTGAGTGTGCAAATGTGAGTTGTTGCATGGCTAGACCCCTACCTCCATATTGGCCTTGGCTGGCAGGCCGTGCTGATTGATTGGAGCTTGTGTAGGTGTGATGGTAGTTTGTTGCTCAGGACACATGGCTGTGGTTCACAGTGTGAACGACATCTACCTTTGTCATCACAGTGGGATTGTCATGCAGGCTAGTGTCAGCACAATGTGAGGTCCCTGGGGGTAGTGCTGTGGTGGGTCTGTCTCTTGCTGTGTTAGTTGCTGTTCCTACAAGCTTGTGTGACATGTGTAATTTGGCCTCCCTCTCAGCTGACGATGCCTGATTGCCCACATAGGGGTATCCGATCCATGAGTAACTTTTGTATGGCACTGTATACACATCTGTGTGATTGGAGTTCAGGCCTCCTCATGTGTTGTGTGGTTGCCTGGGGACACTGGCACACTCCCCATCACCTGTTGTGTTTGAAATGCAGTGTGAGTCTGCCTGTTTGTGTTTGTGCATTTGCACCACTGCATTGGCATTTCTGTAGTGTGCCATTGTCTGTATGTTGTTTGGTGGCTTTCCCCAGCTGTCCCTGGGACTCCTAGGTCATCAGTCAGCACAATGATCATGGTTTGTATGTCCCATTGATGCCATGGTATGGTATTTGTTCACCTGACATCGACAGTCTCCACAGGATATCTACATTTGTGTGTCCATTGGTGCAGATATGTGGCTCAGCATTATGATGGTCACTTCTGTCATTGTGTTATTTGTGAATATTGACAATGTGGTCCCCCATGGGTGATGTTTGTATGCACATGGCCAAAACGATGTTTCTGTGACACTGCACTGTTTGCCCCACCCAATCTATGTTGCTATGGGACACAAGCACTACTATGCCACTGATGTGTTTGTTGTTGTGTGACCAGGATTCATCCATACAGTTTGGCTTTCGCAGCTTTTACCATGACTACACTTATCTTATGATCACCGTGGTGATGGTGCTTTTGGCCCCATTGCCACACTGTTCAAAAGGTGCATCAGCTATGGACCCCACACTTACCTTTTGGTCACTGTGGTGATGGGGCTTTAGGCCCCATGGCCACACTGTTCAAGAGGTGCATCAGCTATGGACCCCACACTTACCTTTTGGTCACTGTGGTGATGGGGCTTTAGGCCCCATGGCCACACTGTTCAAGAGGTGCATCAGCTATGGACCCCACACTTACCTTTTGGTCACTGTGATGATGGGGTGTTCGACCCCATGGCCACAGTGGTCATGGTCTGCTTGCATTGTGGAGGCCACACACATTTATGTGTGACACATGTGATAGTGGGTCACATTGTATGTTCAATGTCATGTTCAGTGTTGTAGGCATTTGACACAGACTACACACGCTTGTCATGGTGTTGGGGGGGATGTAATTTTCTGTCATTCCTTATGTGGGAGTATTCTGGTTGTGTCATGCATTACCCGTCCTATGAGTAGGGGTGGTGGTAGTGGTAGGCATCCATCCCCCTATGGGTGGGGATGGTAGTAGTGACAGGCATCCAGGCCCCCATGAGTAGGGGTGGTGGTAGTGGTAGGCATCCAGCCCCCCCTGAGTAGGGGTGGTGGTAGTGGTAGGCATCCATCCCCCCCTCAGTAGGGGTGGTGGTAGTGGTAGGCATCCAGCCCCCCTGAGTAGGGGTGGTGGTAGTGGTAGGCATCCATCCCCCTATGGGTGGGGATGGTAGTAGTGATAGGCATCCAGGCCCCCATGAGTAGGGGTGGTGGTAGTGGTAGGCATCCAGCCCCCTATGGGTGGGGATGGTAGTAGTGACAGGCATCCAGGCCCCCATGAGTAGGGGTGGTGGTAGTGACAGGCATCCAGCCCCCCCTGAGTAGGGGTGGTGGTAGTGGCAGGCATCCAGCCCCCCCTGAGTAGGGGTGGTGGTAGTGGTAGGCATCCATCCACCCCTCAGTAGGGGTGGTGGTAGTGGCAGGCATCCAGCCCCCCCTGAGTAGGGGTGGTGGTAGTGGTAGGCATCCATACCCTATGGGTGGGGATGGTAGTAGTGATAGGCATCCAGGCCCCCATGAGTAGGGGTGGTGGTAGTGGTAGGCATCCAGCCCCCTATGGGTGGGGATGGTAGTAGGGACAGGCATCCAGGCCCCCATGAGTAGGAGTGGTGGTAGTGGCAGGCATCCACCCCCCTGAGTAGGGGTGGTGGTAGTGGCAGGCCTCCAGCCCCCCCTGAGTAGGGGTGGTGGTAGTGGTAGGCATCATCCACCCCTCAGTAGGGGTGGTGGTAGTGGCAGGCATCCAGCCCCCCCTGAGTAGGGGTGGTGGTAGTGGTAGGCATCCATCCCCCTATGGGTGGGGATGGTAGTAGTGATAGGCATCCAGGCCCCCATGAGTAGGGGTGGTGGTAGTGGTAGGCATCCAGCCCCCTATGGGTGGGGATGGTAGTAGTGACAGGCATCTAGGCCCCCATGAGTAGGGGTGGTGGTAGCGACAGGCATCCAGCCCCCCTGAGTAGGGGTGGTGGTAGTGGTAGTCATCCATCCCCCCCTCAGTAGGGGTGGTGGTAGTGGTAGGCATCCATCCCCGTATGGGTGGGGATGGTAGTAGTGACAGGCATCCAGGCCCCCATGAGTAGGGGTGGTGGTAGTGGTAGGCATCCAGCCCCCCTGAGTAGGGGTGGTGGTAGTGGCAGGCATCCAGCCCCCTGAGTAGGGGTGGTGGTAGTGGTAGGCATCCAGCCCCCCCTGAGTAGGGGCAGTGGTAGTGGCAGGCATCCAGCCCCCCCTGAGTAGGGGTGGTGGTAGTCGTAGGCATCCATCCCCCCCTGAGTAGGGGTGGTGGTAGTGGCAGGCATCCAGCCCCCCCTGAGTAGGGTTGGTGGTAGTGGTAGGCATCCATCCCCCCCTCAGTAGGGGTGGTGGTAGTGGCAGGCATCCAGCCCCCCCTGAGTAGGCGTGGTGGTAGTGGTAGGCATCCATCCCCCTATGGGTGGGGATGGTAGTAGTGATAGGCATCCAGGCCCCCATGAGTAGCGGTGGTGGTAGTGGTAGGCATCCAGCCCCCTATGGGTGGGGATGGTAGTAGTGACAGGCATCCAGGCCCCCATGAGTAGGGGTGGTGGTAGTGGCAGGCATCCAGCCCCCCCTGAGTAGGGGTGGTGGTAGTGGTAGGCATCCACCCCCCCCTCAGTAGGGGTGGTAGTAGTGGCAGGCATCCAGCCCCCCCTGAGTAGGGGTGGTGGTAGTGGTAGGCATCCATCCCCCTATGGGTGGGGATGGTAGTAGTGATAGGCATCCAGGCCCCCATGAGTAGGGGTGGTGGTAGTGGTAGGCATCCAGCCCCCTATGGGTGGGGATGGTAGTAGTGACAGGCATCCAGGCCCCCATGAGTAGGGGTGGTGGTAGTGACAGGCATCCAGCCCCCCCTGAGTAGGGGTGGTGGTAGTGGTAGGCATCCAGCCCCCCCTGAGTAGGGGTGGTGGTAGTGGCAGGCATCCAGCCCCCCCTGAGTAGGGGTGGTAGTAGTGGCAGGCATCCAGGCCCCCATGAGTAGGGGTGGTGGTAGTAGCAGGCATCCAGCCCCCTGAGTAGGGGTGGTGGTAGTGGTAGGCATCCATCCCCCTATGGGTGGGGATGGTAGTAGTGACAGGCATCCAGGCCCCCATGAGTAGGGGTGGTGGTAGTGGTAGGCATCCAGCCCCCCTGAGTAGGGTTGGTGGTAGTGGTAGGCATCCAGCCCCCTGAGTAGGGGTGGTGGTAGTGGTAGGCATCCATCCCCCTATGGGTGGGGATGGTAGTAGTGACAGGCATCCAGGCCCCCATGAGTAGGGGTGGTGGTAGTGGTAGGCATCCAGCCCCCTATGGGTGGGGATGGTAGTAGTGACAGGCATCCAGGCCCCCATGAGTAGGGGTGGTGGTAGTAGCAGGCATCCAGCCCCCCCTGAGTAGGGGTGGTGGTAGTGGCAGGCATCCAGGCCCCCATGAGTAGGGGTGGTGGTAGTAGCAGGCATCCAGCCCCCCCTGAGTAGGGGTGGTGGTAGTGGTAGGCATCCATCCCCCTATGGGTGGGGATGGTAGTAGTGACAGGCATCCAGGCCACCCTGAGTAGGGGTGGTGGTAGTGGTAGGCATCCAGCCCCCCCTGGGTAGGGGTGGTGGTAGTGGTAGGCATCCATCCCCCCCTGAGTAGGGGTGGTGGTAGTGGCAGGCATCCAGCCCGCCTGAGTAGGGGTGGTGGTAGTGGTAGGCATCCATCCCCCTATGGGTGTGTATGGCATTGGTGATGCCCACCCCACCCCTATGGTTCTGCTGTTGCTAGTGTGCGTCATTCCTGCATCCCTATGTGTGTGTGACATATTTTGGGTACGTGTAGTTTGTTTGTATTGTTGGTGTTTGACTTACCGTCTGCGCCGTACGCATCCGTACCGGTCCCGGTAATAGATGTAGAGTATAGGTAGGACCTGCGCGATGGGATTCATGGTTGGGTCGTCTCGTTCGGGTTTCTTGTGTCTTCGACTCGTACTCGTCGCTGGCTTGTTCGTCTCGTAGCCGTGGATCGTCTTGTGGCGCGAAACGGAGCTTATGTGCAGCTCTCCCGGATGCTGAAACGTGCCGGACGTAGCGACGGATTCGGCTCGTACGGAGCGCGCATCGTACTAGTCCGGCCGGAAGGTGCTGTGTATTTGGTTCCGTGCAACTCGATTCAGCGTTTACGGATCCTGCTCGGGCGGGGAACAGGAGCTGGATTGGGTGAGTACGGCTCGCTCGGGAAATGCGTTGTTATACGCATCGTACTTGTTCGTCCGGACGGGTGTACGAATCGGTCGGGAAACACGCATTCGGCTGGGTTTTTTTCCGGACGCATACTGTTAGGTGCCCTACCGGCCGAGATCGGAATCGACCCCTTAATGTATAACACTCTTCCAGTGTAGGCATTAAGCAAAGTATAGACTTTTTTCTGCAATGTTCTTGTACAGTACTGCTGCTGGTGTGTTTTCAGTTGTAAACAAGTTCTTTAGTAGACGACTTTGTAAAGCTTGTTTACCATGTTTGCTTAGAACACCAATTCTTACATCTTTCAGAATATTTCCATATTCTTCATCACTTGCTTGTCGCATATTCTGAGTGAGTTCTTTATATTCAATATTTAACCAGAGATTCACATTTCCAATACTTCCCAAAGATTTCCTAGTGTCTTCATGTAGAAGGGTTTTAAAGACTGGTTCTCCTTTTACAGGAGTTAGTTGTAGCAGATCTCCAAATACAATTAAATGTTTTCCTCCAAAGAGAACGTCGTAATCTGTTTTTAATACCTGTTGCATTCTTAAATGCACGAAAGCAAGCCTTAAGTTTGAGACCATGCTTTCATGATTGTCCATGCCCAGATTCCTAAATCCCTACCTGTTTATGCTTACAGCCTGCAAACATAGTCTGTGACGCTTTCTGAGAAGAGTAATGTTCCCTGATCGATTAAAACCCACCCCTGTCCCGTGCTTCCAGCACACCTTAGTTTGATCGTGTGACTGTTATGTAATTAGTTTGTGACAGGTTATGTACTCATTTTGTAACTGTGCAGACCTTAGAATTGTGCATTGCCGGTCAGGGAACTCTGTGTAGCTGTAGAGCGTTTTGGTATGTTTATGTAATGCTTATCTTTATGGATCACTGTTTGCAATAAGCAAAGGAGAACAACACATGTGGAAGCAGCGCGCACCAAAAGCGTCGTGCAGCGCAGCCTGCATGAAGGCAGTTTCATCAATGCGCACGTTCCGTAAGAACTTGCACAACGTTGGTAATCCTCTTGGGTGTGACAAGACTATAAATTGCCACACCCATCTTCCAGAAAGCGCTTTGCCTTCTCCTTTCTGGACCGGACGGACGTCCCGCTTACCTGATCCTCGCTGGGAAGACTCCGGACTTCAGGAAACGCTCCGATTTCATCACCGCCGGTCGGGATGCAGTTACAGCATTCTTGAAGCTACAAAAGAAAGAAATATGAGCTAAGTGAAAGTTTTCTTTAATCAGGCGCCCTACGCAAGAAAGCAGGAAGCAAAGAACTTTGAACTTACCTTGCTGTTTTCTTGGAACAATTTTTGGAAACCCTTTATCTGCAAGGGAAAAAAGAAAAGAACTATTAACACAGAGAAAAAAGACGAACATTGTATAAATATTAGTGTTGGCGTATAGTATTTAGACTCACTGTATGTTAGGCATTGTTATTCCTTTTGTTTTATAACAGCTCGTGAAGGACATTATACTGGAATTCTAGAGAGTAAGTGAAGTATAGAAAACACCAAAGAGTTTTGTTTAGAAATAGGAGGTAGAAGAAAATCAGTAACTTATTTCCATGTTTATTCTTAACTCAGATACCAGCTGACAAGCATTTAATGCTGCACCCTTTCAACACATCATTACCACGTCCACCTTTCAAAAACTACCCTTCACGACGACTACAAGGACGCGACGTTCAATACCTCTAGAGCGCAGGTAGGAGACTGCTCAGAGTTAAGTTATGTTACTAGTCAGAGTATTGTACTGTGATAGTATATAAGTTAGATACAGTTTAGGCTTACAGTAGTTATACTTTTCCTTGTTGCCGCGCAGGTCGACAACTAGAAGCATCTAGCGTCCAGGAACCGGCCCTCCTCCCTGAATCCCGACTGCGTAATCTTAGTGTTTCTATTTACAAGGTTACTAGTAGGGGGACTGGGAAGTTGGTCCATAACGTCTCTGCGAAATCGTTTTACAAGCACCAAACAGGTAAGAGTGTTTGTAATCCTGACAGAAGGCAAAGCCCACGGATAATATTTCGCCCAGACGTTATGGATACAACTACTCCAGTATCATTGCAAGATATTGCAGCAATACTAGCCGATATAAAATCTGAAAATGCAGCTCTTAGAAGGGATATTTCGGCCTTGCAATCGAGCATGCATATGTCAAAAGCTCCAGACTCAGCCTCTTGGAGTTTTCCAGCCACTCAAAAGCCTGTATTGAAACCACCAACATTTCAGCCTGGGATGCAAACCTTACACAGTAGCACCTCTTCTACGCTAACCCTGGGCGGTGAACTACGCTACGCTCGCGGAATTTGCAAAGTTACGGTAACTTCGCGATTCGCGTAGAACGCGAAGTTACCGTGCACTACGCAATTTGCGGCGTAGCGTAGCTGTTTTTCTTCTTCGCGCGCTCAATATACGTTCTCGCGCGCGCGGTAACGACCTACCGTGATTCTGCGTTCGCCGACGCGACTTCCTAACCGTTCGCGGGCGCCACGAGATTTGGAATCCGGCCGCACGATCCCGCGAGAGTGTGCGAACGCGAACACGTCATTCGGACGCGCGATCTGACTTCCGGCGGCAGTGTTGGTAAGATCGCGATCCCGAACACGAAGAAACTACAATCTGGCGAAGAATATATCTCGAGCATCATAAAACCTTCTCGAAAATGATGAATTAGTTCATTTTGCACAAAAAACTCCTCAGGTTGTCATTTAGAGATGTAGTTTGGTGAGCAAGGAGTCCTTTTTCTTTTTTTCCAAGAGGAAGGAAGTGCCCCTGATTCTCAAACTTCCTGTTCCTGTCCAGCAGGCTCCTCCCAGTGTTTTGTCCATGTGCTGTTCACTTTCATTTGGATTTGGAGCTGGAAGGATCACTTTTTGTGTCTGTCTGCTGCATCATATCATTGGATTGGATTTGAGGACTCTTGGATTTGAGATTTTACAAGTAAGTTGGAGAATTGGTGTACTTGTTTGTTTGATTGGGGCTTGTTTGTACCTACATTTTTTTGGGGGATTTCCATAGTTTTTAAAATGTATTGTTGTGGCCTGTAGTTTCGGCAGGGGCCTAGTTGTTTTTCTTTGATTGGAATTTCAGCCAGTAGGCCCGGACTAGAGCCAGAGGTACCCATGGGTGCATGTTTCTGTGGTGTCTGTTGAATTTAAAGTTTAAACATCATGTAGGCCGGGCATCCATGGATGGCATTGGTTTGAATTGGTAAAAGTGGTTTTTGGGGTGTATTTCATTTTTTGGGTGTTTGTTAAATAAATAGGCCTTTTCAGCCAGTAGGTAACCCTGGGCGTTCAGCTCGCGGACTTTGGGCAAGTCCGCACTGCGCGACAACGCGGACTTACACTTTTTATCTTCTTCGCGCGCTCAATGTACGTTTTCGCGCGCGCGATAACGACTTTTTGTGACGATCGCGATGCCGAACACGCAGAATTTACAATCTGGCGAAGAATATCTCTCGAGCATCATAAAACCTTCTCGAAAATGTTGATTTAGTTCATTTTGCACAAAAAACTCCTCAGGTTGTCATTTAGATGTAGTTTGGTGAGCAAGGAGTCACTTTTTTTTGTTTTACAATTTTTTTCAAGAGGTAGGAAGTTGCCCAGAGTCTCCAACTGCCTGGTCCTGTCCTTTGTCTTCACTTTTTTGTTATTTTGGGTGGCCTGGCCATGTGGGTGGCGGCCATTTTGTAAAGCCAGGCATTGTGCTTTTGCCATAGGCCTGCATTGTCTGTCTTGTGTTCCTTTTCTTGTTGTTCTGGGTGGCCTGGCCATGTGTTGGCGGCCATTTTGTGTGAACAGCCACTGTGCTTTTGCCATAGGCCTCCAAGCTTGCGGCCTAGTGTGCCAGTAGGCCCGGAGGTAGTCATCCTCATGGGTGCATAAAAACTGTTTCTGTGTTGTCTGTTGAATTGTAACCTAATTTAGGCCATGGATGGCATTGGATTGATTTGCAAAATGTGGGTTTTGGGGTGGTATTTTATTTTTTTGGGTGTTTGTTAAATAAATAGGCCTTTTCAGCCAGTAGGTAACCCTGGGCGTTCAGCTCGCGGACTTTGGGCAAGTCCGCACTGCGCGACAACGCGGACTTACACTTTTTATCTTCTTCGCGCGCTCAATGTACGTTTCGCGCGCGCGATAACGACTTTTTGTGACGATCGCGATGCCGAACACGCAGAATTTACAATCTGGCGAAGAATATCTCTCGAGCATCATAAAACCTTCTCGAAAATGTTGATTTAGTTCATTTTGCACAAAAAACTCCTCAGGTTGTCATTTAGATGTAGTTTGGTGAGCAAGGAGTCACTTTTTTTTTGTTTTACAATTTTTTTCAAGAGGTAGGAAGTTGCCCAGAGTCTCCAACTGCCTGGTCCTGTCCTTTGTCTTCACTTTTTTGTTATTTTGGGTGGCCTGGCCATGTGGGTGGCGGCCATTTTGTAAAGCCAGGCATTGTGCTTTTGCCATAGGCCTGCATTGTCTGTCTTGTGTTCCTTTTCTTGTTGTTCTGGGTGGCCTGGCCATGTGTTGGCGGCCATTTTGTGTGAACAGCCACTGTGCTTTTGCCATAGGCCTCCAAGCTTGCGGCCTAGTGTGCCAGTAGGCCCGGAGGTAGTCATCCTCATGGGTGCATAAAAACTGTTTCTGTGTTGTCTGTTGAATTGTAACATAATTTAGGCCATGGATGGCATTGGATTGATTTGCAAAATGTGGGTTTTGGGGTGGTATTTTATTTTTTTGGGTGTTTGTTAAATAAATAGGCCTTTTCAGCCAGTAGGTAACCCTGGGCGTTCAGCTCGCGGACTTTGGGCAAGTCCGCACTGCGCGACAACGCGGACTTACACTTTTTATCTTCTTCGCGCGCTCAATGTACGTTTTCGCGCGCGCGATAACGACTTTTTGTGACGATCGCGATGCCGAACACGCAGAATTTACAATCTGGCGAAGAATATCTCTCGAGCATCATAAAACCTTCTCGAAAATGTTGATTTAGTTCATTTTGCACAAAAAACTCCTCAGGTTGTCATTTAGATGTAGTTTGGTGAGCAAGGAGTCACTTTTTTTTGTTTTACAATTTTTTTCAAGAGGAAGGAAGTTGCCCAGAGTCTCCAACTGCCTGGTCCTGTCCTTTGTCTTCACTTTTTTGTTATTTTGGGTGGCCTGGCCATGTGGGTGGCGGCCATTTTGTAAAGCCAGCCACTGTGCTTTTGCCATAGGCCTCCAAGCTTGCGGCCCAGTATGCCAGTAGGCCCAGAGGTAGTCACCATGGGTGCATAAAACTGTTTCTGTGTAGTCTGTGGAATTTTGACATCATTTAGGCCATGGATGGCATTGAATTGATTCAATTGAATTGCGAAATGTGGTTTTTTTTGGAGGGTCTGACTATTTCACTTTTTGGGTGTGTTAAATAAATGCCTTTTTTGCGTGTGTACTGTGTAATTATAATTGTGTTGTTGTAGTGGTTGTCTAACTTTCAAAAGTGTTTTTAGCCATGTGGATTTTAGTTTTTGCATTAAAGCTGTGTGTGTTTTATAAGGCATCCTTTGTCTGCCCATATATAGGCCTGCTTGAGTTCATTGTTTGCCGTGCCTTGTGCCTGTGAGTCACCATGTTTCTGGGGGCCATTTTGTTGTGGTAGTTATTAGTGTGCTGTTTTTGCCACATAGGCCTGCGTGTCTTTCCATTGTTCCTCTTGTCTTACTGCTTCCAAATCCATCCCCATTGCCAGCTGCAGCTCCCTGATGCTGCTATATAATACATCCCACGTGATGCACAAATTTAGGCCAAACATGCTCCACTACATTTTAGTTTTTGTTCTTTACTATTCTTATTCTTCCAGAGTGTACACTAGCACTACACAGTAGCCAGGAAAGCCCTGGCCTTGTTGTCAACGTCTCATAAATGGCTAGACTGTGTGTTGTTGTTCACAGAGTTTCTGAAATTTAATAATTGAGGCCACCACACACTAAGTTCTATATTCTATTTGTTTGATTTGTGCTATGTTTGACTGATGTTCTGGCTTTTTTGCTTTTAGGTGCACAAAGACTGAGGAGGAGGTGTGTCTCTCATCATTGCCCGTTGCACTTCCAGACAGACCTCCTGCTGCTGTACACACAACACAACGTGACGTGTGACCTGACCAGACATCTCTGCAACTGAGTGCTGCTGACATCTGAAGAAGATGGGCCCAAAGAAAGCAGGTACCAGGTCCTCCAGTACCAAGAAAGTTGCTATTGAGAAGAAGAAGGAACAGAAGAAGGAAGTGACACTAAAGTCTGGTGTGCCGGCCAATACCTTTTTGGGAAAAAAAAATTGCGCCTGCAGCAGCGGTGTCCGGGGGCAAGCTGGGGGCAGCACCTCCGCATCAGTGGACCCAACCCACCAACCCAGGCCCAAGCACATGAGTGTGGAAGAGGTAGCCAGCCTAATGGTGGAAAGCAGTGATGCTGAGCCTGAGATAAACTTATCGCTATCTCAAAGTAGTACCCAATCAACGCAGGAGGAAACACAGCAGATAAGTGGTCAACAACAACAGCCGCAACCACCGCCCGCAATAGTAGTTGTTGTTCCTCCTGAAGTAGGGGCAGTTCAGGAAATTGAGCCTCATGCAGAGGTAGAAGAAGAAGCCACTCATTCAGAAGATCCATTGTCTTCCAAATCCCCAGCAAGGAAAAGGAGGGGTAGTCCATCAAGTTCTTCGCCAAGCCCCCTTCTGATGATCTAGATGCCACTTGGAAGCCACAAACTGAGTCTGAGAGGGAGCCACGTTCCAAGACCAAGCTAGGGAAAAGGAAGGTTCCGGAAAGCCTTACACTTATGGAGGTCGATGTAGAACAGCAAGATGATGATGATGACGACGAGCCAGTCATCACGAACATCACTCCCGGCCCCGAGGAGATGGAGACCAACATTATTACCCTATCCAAAATCGCTGCGAGGGATGTAGCACGCATACCTCCACAGGTAACACCAACACGACCTACAGCTTCCATATTTGCATTAGCAAAGGCCCGGCAGCGACCTACATCCAGCACAACCACCACCTCAGTAGGAGTAGGTAGTGGTACAGCAGCACAGAGTCAAATTCAACACACACCCTACAGATCATCCGGCATTGGAAGTGGCACCTCCAGCAGGAGGCCAAAGTTAAGCTCCCCAGTTTGGGACTTCTTTACGGTTAGCGAAAAGGAGGAGAACATTGCTATATGCTCCATTTGTAATACCTCTGTTAGTCGTGGTAAGCTTGGTACAAACTATGGTACCGGAGGCCAAATGACCCATCTGAAAAAACACCACTTGATCAGCTGGGAGGACCACCTTCGCGGCAGAAAAAAACTGCAACCATTGGTGTTGGTGGGGATAAAGGAGTAGAAGAAGAAGATCCGATCACGGTGGAAGAGGAAGGACAGGGAGACATTCTCTCTGGTAGTGGTACACAAGGTGTCCCTGACCCCAGCAGTGCAGTCTTAACGTTGCACACATCTTCAGCAACATCTCAGTGGCACAAGAGTAAGAGTCAGCCGGAGACACCAAGAAGTACCAGGTCCGCACTACCAAAAAGTGCGTTGAGCCTAAGAGAAAGGAAAACCATGCAGCCTACCATTATCAGCATGTTTGGGGGTGAGGGGCAGTACGAACGCAACCACCCAATAGCACGTTTGTACAATGCGAAGCTGGCTAAAATGTTAGCACTGGACCTTCTCCCTTTTTCTTTTGTTGAAGGGGTGGGTTTTCTGGAATTTGTGTCAACCATCTGCCCAAAATGGCATGTTCCCAGCCGCTACTATTTTGCCAGAGTTGCAGTTCCAGCACTACATCACGACGTGCTGGAATTGCTAGGAAAGGCCTTGAAGCAGAGTGCTGTTCACAGTATCCACCTGACTACAGACATGTGGACCAGTTGCCAAGCCACAGATTACATGTGCATCACTGCACACTGGATCTGTTTTGCGGGGGTTAGAGAACAGATATCTGCTGGTGTTGATACTGCAGAGATTTTTCATGCCACTCGCAAACATGCAACTGTAGCCATGTTTGCCATGGAGAAATCTCATACTGCTGCAAACATTTTGGAAGAGTTTAACACCAAGGTCTTTGAGTGGCTGCGCCCAAGAGGGCTTACGATTGGTTTTGTTGCCACGGACAACGGCAGTAATGTAGTTTTGGCCATGCGCAATGGTGGCTATTTCAGGGTCCCGTGTTTGGCACACTGCATTAACATTGTTGTTCAAGACTTTTTGAAAAATGAATCCAAAGTCAGCAACTTACTGGTCACCTGCAGAAGAATATGCACACATTTCAACCATTCTTTTAAAGCCCGGAAGCAGCTGAGGGTCATTCAACGTGAGCATAAAATGCCAGTCAAAGCGCTCATCCAGGAGGTGCCAACACGTTGGAACTCAACTTATTACATGCTTGATCGTCTGTTTGAACTGTACATACCACTCAATGCTTATGTCATGCAAAGATTAGGGGAACCTACTGTGAGAGGCATGACCGTTGAGATGGCTCAATGGGACCTCATTAAATGCCTGACTGAGATGCTACTTCCTTTTGAGATCTTCACACGTGAAGTCAGCAGGGAGGACTGTACTATGGGCCAAGCTATCCCATTGTTGCACATGCTAGAGCAACAGCTGAAGGATGTGTCTGAAACGTACGCAGGTGTGGATGACAAACAAGACGCATATCATTTGGCGGAGACCTTAGCCGCTCGCTTATCGGAAAATACAAGGATTAAAAATAAAATTTTGTCACAACCACATTACATTAGTGCCACAATTTTGGATCCACGGTACAAAGTATTTCTGAACAGCAAGGCAGTAATTCCTTTTTCGGAAGTGGATGTTGCCAACTACAAAACTTTGATAGCTAAGGAAGCCACTATTTTCGAAAGCGAACGGCTGTTAATTACAGGCCCCCCACCCCAGGCCATAACCAGTACTACAGGGCATCCAGAGTCAAGTTCTACTTCGGAGCCTGAGGGCAGTGCATTTGCCTCCCAGCAGTCACCTACACCAACAATAACATCAAGAACAGGATCATCCACAGCACAATGTGCAACTGATTGGTTTCTACAGCAGGGGTATGGTAAGTCCAGTGCTGATGCAAAGGCAAAACAGGCCGAGCACATCGGAGCACCCCTGAACATTGAGCGGATGGTCCAGGCCTATCTGGATGACCCAACAGAGGTCTTCATGGATCGAAACCCATTGGTGTATTGGTATGGGAAAAGAAGCCAATGGACAGTGCTCAGCAGGCTGGCGATAAAGTATCTGGCTTCCCCTGTCGCAAGTGTCTCTTCTGAGCGTGTTTTCAGTGCTGCTGGTGCCATTGTAACTTCGAAAAGGACCAGTCTCTCGGCCCAAAGCGTGGAGAGGTTAACCATGATCAAAATGAATCAGCACTTTATACCACCGGATTACAAAATACGTGAATCACAGCAGGAAGAGGAGAGCGACTTGGATGACGTAAATAGTGCGTTACAGGACCTACTTCTGTCCGAACCACCAGAGTTTGAGGACGAGCTCCTCTTCCCTGACAACTAGGCTTTCAAATTGTTACTTTCTTCCTTCCTTTATGTGTCTGTGTATCTGTCTTTCTGGTTCAAATCACAACAAATCCATCACCACCGTCTTCTCTTTTTATTTCCCTATTGGAGTTGGATGTCTGTGCATTTAACTGTCCACTCTTCAGAGTCCTGCTTCATCTTCCTGTCTCGCACAAGTACATTTCCATCAAGCCAGACATTAGTACAAGAAATGTTGCCTTTACCAGTCCCGCCTCCATAAGAAGTGAAACGTGACTATAGCTATCCTCCGTTTTGTTTTCGAGCCGAAACTCATCAGTGTCCGAAGGCTACAGCCTCAGCAGGCATCCAAAGGTCCTCACTGTCAGGACAGAAGGTACTTGGCAGAGAAAGACAAGAGACTCTTCGAAGAAACTTGCTGACATTTGTGCAAACTCAAATGACCATCAATGAGCGCTACCCAGGCCGCGGCCCATCATCACAGTGCTGACCATGGGAAGCAACTTAAACTGTGACAAAGTGCCACAGAAGAATAAGACGAAAACCGAAACAGCGACTAACACTCAAAATGAATGTGGACTGGAGTAATGATGAGGCCACTGCCCCGTAAAAAAAAATAACAACTGTCAGAACTAGGCATCTGATGATCTGACAGCCAAAGAGAAGAGCAAGACAGGTAATGATGGAATGCATTGGATGCTTGCAGACTCTGAGCGATTGCTGTTGTTTGTTGTTGATGTTGTGCATGAAGTCGAACTCTACTCTACTAGTTAATCTACAAAGTGACTCAAGTCAGTGACAGTCAATGTTTCCCTTCTTGTTGTTTAATAACCAAATTGTACTCCTACTACTGCAGGTGCAGGCCAATATCTGTTGCAATTTTTTAATATGGAATATGGACTTAATCGGAGTCACTACAGACTGAGTTGTAGTTGGACAACACGTACCACACCATGATGATGACCATACTATCTTTGCACGCAGTCATTCAGTTGGATCGGAGATGATTCAAGGAATAACTGCATTTCATGAAGTGGCATAAGGTAAACATAAACACAACAATTCAACAAGAAAGTAAACACAGCAGACCTACATGTCCATGTAGTGGTGTGTAGTCGAGTGTAGTGATGACTCACAGCGGCGCATTGATTTTGTCACTTAATTAGGAAAATGCTAAGTTGCTGTGTATGCCTTTTGTCTGGCTATGTCAAAAATTAAGGTAAATGGAGGTTGGGTCACGGGCTGGTGCTGTGGTGGGCCTGTTCTGTCCTGTTGTTGTTGTAGCTTAATGCTGTAAACAGAATCTACACGATATATCCAAGCCGCCTCACTCTGAAAGTGTTCTCTCTTCTCTTCTTGGACTCCACCGTAATTGATGTTTTTTTTTATTCATTGATTTTTCAATACCCCTTTTGTTTTTCCATCTAGACGTTACAGGCCGGCCTTTACCCTGTGCTTGCTATACTGGGAGACACAACTCACATTTACCTTACCAATCGGCATCAGGAAGGCCACCAAGATTGATGTGCGGAGCGTCCATGGAAGATAGGACCAAGAGGAAGGACGAGATTCAACTCCACAATTTGAGCATGATAATACAGTAACTTTAGTATCATTCATCATTCATCTTTTAATTAATTTGAATCCTTTTTTCTCTTCAATCATTAGGACTGTGTGTTGTGTGTTGTTTGTTTGCTAATTGATCCCTACAACTGTGTTTTAATTGTCTTTGCTATCTTTACAAGTAAGCCCAGTACAACATGGAATTTGGGTCTCTGAGGGCATATTACAGGCAAGGCAAATTGCATAGAATATACTGCTGCCCTGTACTGTCTAATTGTCTAGTAGGAGTTATTAAGTACTACTCATTAACCATCAAGTTATCTTCATCATCATGCATGCATTTCCCTTTTCTCCCTTTATAGATTTTTTGTATAAGATCATGGTCGTCTGCCAAGATTGCGCTTTGCTTTTGTTGTCCATGCGTACTGTTTTTCATTCTCAAACCTTTCCCCAAACCCCCTTCCCATCCATTCATCAAACCCTAACCCTCTTCCCCCGGGCTGTGATTTATATTGAGGTGTGATGTGACTACATAAAATGTACACCAATTGATCACACGCTTGCTGGGGCAGATGTGGTGAAAGCAACACTAATTCAATTGCAAGGCAGGGCGAGGAGCTTCTTCTGCTTGCCCACCCATGCTCAGTCTATGTGCAAGCCATCACCGGCTAATAGTAGTACATCATAATTAATTGCCGTCATTGATTGGATTAATCATCAAACTCCTACCACACAGCAGTAAAGGTTACGAATTACGATTGTGTTAAGTTAAGTGACTCACTCGACACAACTACAGTTTGTAACTTCTTGTACTAGGCTGTCCCCGCCACCATTATGTTTAATTTGACTTTAGCAGTTGCAACTGCAATATTGTTTGTTTGGCAGTCTTCTTCTGTACTGTATTTTACTTCGTTCTACTACTCCTCCCACAGTCGCTCTCAGGAAAGTGACTGTCTCTTTTTTAATTTTTTAGCAAATGCTACTGCCAGTGTCTACTCTACTACTACCACCACAACCATGGCATCTTCTACATTCTCTCTGGAAACCATGCAGCCATCGCTGTGCCGAACGTAATCATCAATCACAGGTAAGATAAGTTTGGTGGGAGGTATAAATGGACTAGGAGGAGAGACTGACAGTACTAGTAGGACAAATAACTCAGTGAGGGGTACCGCATCTATCTGTTTGTGTTACATCATCGTCGGCAGATTATTTAAATCAAACACTGGCTGCGGCCCTGCAGCAGCAAGGAAACCAATGTGACGTTAATTCGTAAAACAGTAACCCCCCACAAAACATTAACATTGTATGTTTAAGTATAAATATAATTTATTACCCTAACAAAAATAAACTATCCCACACCTGACCCACCCTTCTCCCTAACCCCAACAAATGTCCAAAACGAAAAAAGTCCAAAGAATGTCCCGAAACCCCAACGCCCAATTCCCACCCACCAAAACAAGGAATAAAAAGGGGCAAATCAACAGGGTCCTCGATGTTAAATTCGGCGGGCTTTGAGGTGTTTGTCCACCATGATTTTGACCCGCTCCTCCATTTGCTCCTCTAGACGTGCCATCCGGAGGAAGAATCTTCCTGCGAAATGCCCTGCAGTGGCATCCAGGATGGGGGACAGCAGTGCTGGCTGCTAGCGAATTGCGGCGGCGGCGGGAAGCTACCAGACCGCGGCGCCGTACCACTGGAGTTGTGGCCTGGCTGGGGCCCGGGGCATCGGACGAGGCTGCAGCTGCTGCTGCCGCCTCCTCCTCCTCCGCCTGAGCCACCAGCCGCCGGTACTCCTGGCATATGGCCTCCAGTTTCCGGCGCCGGGCCCTGGCTGCCAACTCCTTCCGCGATGGTTTGTCTTGGGAAGGAGTACCATCTATATCAAGAAAGAAAAAAAATATTGTTGTAACCAGTACTCTTAGCTAAACAGTAACACAAAATTAATTCAACACATAATGGCACAGTAGCACTAGCAAGAAGCACAGTACATAACATTTGTGGTAATAATCTATCTATCCTCCCACTTCCTCGGCCTCTAACATTTGTGGGAGTTTCAGGCATTATACTAGCACTATGGACTCCAACCAGTACACAGTACACCAGTGTTCTTCTTTTCTCTAGTTTAGCGAAATGACATAACCTGGTTGTAGCCGGCATTGCCAGCTCGGTCATCTATGCTTGCACCCAAGACAAACATACGAGTCATGACGCAGACTCACGTTAGTTGGATTTACTACTGTTTGCAGGTGGGGAAGCTCGTATTTTTCTATTACGGGTGGCACTGGCCATACTCTCTCTGTTACATGGAGGGCAATTGCTCAATTTCACAGTGCCTTGGCTACTACAAAAAGGCAGATTATATATCTGATCCAATGATCGTTGCTTTTATATGGGACAACGACATAAGGTCAGTAGCGGTCGGTGGTGGGACTCGGGGAGTTCGGCCGGGCGGTGACGTGGGTAGGGGCAGGATGGGGGTAGTAAACTATGGATTACGGCCAATTACAGGTAAGTAAACATATAAATAAATGAAACTAATTTTGTTGCGCACACTGCATCGCATTTGGCGGTGCAGTGCGCACAATGAAATTCGCTTTATTTATTTGTATGTTTACAGTAAAGTTACCTGTATTTGCCCGCGTAATACATTGTTTACTACTACCCCCACCCTGCCCCT
Source organism: Calotriton arnoldi (assembly GCA_963921515.1). Lineage (NCBI taxonomy): Eukaryota > Metazoa > Chordata > Amphibia > Caudata > Salamandridae > Calotriton > Calotriton arnoldi. The sequence goes on from CAWUFW010014584.1 coordinate 77,933, forward strand.
CCCCACATCGGCTTTGCTACTCTGGCGCGGTTTCTTTTACATTCCCTAAAACTGTGCATCCCGTGACAGTCTCCACCTATGCTGTCTATGATGAATACATACAGGCATCCATCCATTCTAAGTAAATGTCAATCATTCTTCTTAATCTCTCCACAAACCTTACTTTGTTTCACCAACAACAACGCATGCGTCCACTCACTCCGTTGCTTGCCTTGGCTTTGAGTTTCACCCAAACACCGCTGATGATTCTTGCTATCCACAGTATCCACCCATACTGTGTCGCCCACCCAGGCAGGCATCCATTCTTCTTTCACCTTCCACCCATCCTTCAACAACACATGCATCTGATTCCTATCAGCCACCTATCCATGCTTCCAACGTATCCTTCTCTGCCAGTCATCATATTAAATCTCGCCCGCCCTTCCTCCTTCAACCCTTCTTTCCCTTTTTGTTCAACACATCCATCAAGGTCATCTGATCTGACTTTTAGTCTCCTCCATAAAACTTTCACAGCTGAGTTGGAGTCAGATATAAGAGGCCATTGGTTAATCAAGTCACGCTGGTAATGCTATTGCTACTGCATTGCTCATGCTAAGTAAAGGGTGTCTTCTTTAACCGTTGTATAATGTTCACTACAACTTCATACCTAATAAGTCTCAACAACAGTACAGTGAGTGAAGTCCACACACCCTTCCAGCTAGTGCAATGTCAATAAGTCATGAATATAACTTACCACCGCCCGCCACCGCTGCTGGCTCCCCCCTGTAGCTCCTGCAGGTGCCGCATCTTCTCCTGCCCCCTCCGGAAGGCTCGAATCGCCGGTGGCCCCGCCGCCACTGGTGGTTGCTAGTCCGCCTAGATAAAAACATGACACATTTTTAGATGCCTGTACACCTCCCCCTATTTATTCTTTTTCATTAGCAAGATTGAAAAAAAAGTTAATACATACATATTATTATAAATCACATTCAATAGTCCAAATCGGGTACTAGAGTACAGTCAGTAGACACTAGTAGTGTTATGGTCCCTAGGGTCATTATTATACTATACTCTACTCTTTGCAAAGTTAGCCTGAGCCATGCAACCATTTTCCGCTTCATGTCTTTTGCGCATGTTACCTCGCAGCTTGTTGCGCAGTAACAGTAAGACGCCTTTTTGAGCCCACATGAGCACATACAGCTACTGTCTGAGCGTTGCGTACAAGAGGTCGAAAAACAAGCCACTTTGTTATGGAGTTCGGTTAGTCCGTATTGCTTAGCCATAGGTAACATGTTACACTTTTTGGGCAGGACTGAGAAATGCTTGCATTATACTATATAACACGCACCATTTTTCTCAGGCAGAGGATTCCCTTCTACGAACCAGAGATTTGCAGAGCTTATGAATGATGCATGTAACCAGTAATTCTACGTTCTACGGTGAGGAGTCGCCCAGAATTCGCACAGATCTTTTGTCTTATATATCATCAATGATCATGCACTTGTTGCAACACTGTTTATTGTTTTAATCTTATGCATTTTGCTGTTGGAGCTGGCTGGAGTACACTGAATTTTATAGAACAACATACATACAGAGCTTGTTAGTTGAAAATAAACCTTTTGAACTTACACATAGACTCTGTGGTATTTTGTGTGGTGGTGGTGGTGGACTTACACGAGTGAGTGAGCGAAAGGGTGTTATGTTCTGGGTTGTGTAATCATAATCATTGGGTATCTTCGGGTGGGGGTTCGGGGACCTAATGAGACACTATAGCTAGTCGTTCAGGGGATTGTGGGTTCACTTCTGACTGAGGTGTGAGGAACGTCCAAGTTCCAAACTCGCATCACCAACATCCTATTTCATTGTGCATAGTTCTGCATGGGGCTGTGCAGAATCCAAGTAGTATGTACTATATCCTATCAAAAATAGTCAAATATCTGGTTGGGCATTTTGTTTGTGGTAATTGTCAAAGCCTCAAGATTAAGAAGCCTAGAAGAGGACAACCGAAAGGACTGGACTCAGTGGCTAGAGCTATTAGTATTGGTCAATCTGAGTTTTATTCAAAACCGTACAATAAAGAGTGGCAATGCAAACTGGGCAAGCTTAGCGACAGACTAATATTAGTAGTACAGAGTACAGACATTCATAGCAGAGGCAGTTAGAACTTAGAGGCAGGGATAACCAGAATTTAGAAACAGATAGTCAAGTCAAGATCAAAGAATCTTTTGTAAAAAATAGAATTAGGGAGTGGAGCCAGAATTAATAGTTCTGAAAAAATAAGGTGCAGTAAAAGTTAGGGCAATATAATTGTTAATATTAACCACTGGAGGACTTACTGGGACCAGCAGCAGGGCCCTCGGTAGAGGAGCGGTCCTCTGGTGGTTGTCCCGCCGAATCGGACCCCGTCTTCTTGCCCCTGGGTGCTGCACATCAGTGATCATGTAAGATATAATAAAGAAAAAGAAAGACACAAACATTAATGATTGCTGTGAAACAAATAAATTATCTAAAAAAAACGCTCAAAAAACGTTTTAGGAAACAAAAATTGCAATAAAATTGACCTATCTAATCCGATCGACTACTGCCTTGCGGGATTCACGGACAGTCTACTTATTTGGGAACACTAATTCAGTGTTCCATTCTGATTGATTCAAATAAAATCCAGAACACTAACTAAGCCTAAGTACCACCTGACCTAGCCCACCTATTCCAGGCGGGCCAATTGTTCATTAAGCCTGCATTTCCATTTTTTTTTTACATCAAAAATGCATAGATGAGAAGGAGGACACATGCATAAAGTGCATAATGCATACACCAAATTGTTGGTTGGTTGCGTCTGATGTTCTGCAGCTGACTGACACTGCTAAGCTAAGCTTACCAGTACCACTCACTAAACAAACTACAAAAGGTTCTAAGGACTGGGGTAAGCAGCACTCAGTGACAGAGGATGCGTCACGCAGACCGCTCAAAAATTATCAACTAATAGTAACTAAACCTAGTATCAAATGCATCCACCACTATTTGACAGGAGGACAAAGGAAGGACTACAGTCTCTCTAGCAATAGCATTACCTAACTGAAGTTCTCTAAAGTAAACTCTTACATAATGACAAGCGAGCGCAAAGTTGCAAAAAAGTAAGAGTACCGCCCAGCACCTGTGTCCTACAATCACAGAAGATTTTGAAACGTAATTTACCTGCAATGTAAGCAGCAGTATTCTTGTTATTTGTAAAAAATGTATACACAAATCACAATACTTATACTACTATATATATATTGGCTACTCACCAAGCCCCACGACCTCGACACCTAGCAGGTCCAACAGGTCCTGCTCCCGGTCAAGGATGTCTGACCACCGGTGGGCCAGCTGGTTATGGGTGCGCCGGACCTCGGAGCAGCGAAACACTGCCCGACGCACCTTCGCCCACCGGCGGTGACGCTCCTGGGTCGGGTACCCGGAGCCTGGCCTGCCGCCTGCTGCCAAGGTCAAGGGGAGGTGGCGCTGAATAAAAAAAACAAGGGCGGCCACCTCCGCCTCATTAAACAGCTGGCGGGCTTGCACCCCTGCAGGGCGCAGTCTGCCGCAAGGCAGGCGGCGATTGGGCGCACGCGCCTTGCCCTTTGAGCCGCTGCTGCTACCCTTCGCCATGGTTCTGGGGTGGGAGGAGGTGAAAAAGAAAAGTTAGAAGGGAAAAATAAAGTTAGGGGAAGAAGTAGGAGCTTAAAGAAGAAAGTTATATAAAACAGTCGAAAAGTAAAAAAAACACAGTAAAAAGTAGAAAAAAATGCAAAATATAGACTTAAGCAGAGAGTGAGATAGATAAGAAATAAAGAAAAATTGAAAAACAGTGTAAAAAACTAAGGATTGCAAAGATTGAGGGAGGATAGAAAAGCAGGCCCAGAACCATAGCATAGAGTGGTAAAACAAGATGGCCGCACCCATCGCGACCGCGTGGGTAAGTTCGCGCGATATTTGTCCCCGAGCACGCAAAAAACGTCGCGAACACGTACAACGCGTTCCCGAACAAGGAATGCGCATCGCGAGCACGCTATACGCGACCCGGAACAGGAAATAAGGGATCGCGAACGGGCGGGACAAGTGAAAAACAAAATGGCCGCGCCCATAGGCGACCGCATGGGTAAGTTCGCGCCCCCGAGCATGCAAACAGCGTCCCGAACAACCACAACGCGTTCCCGAGCAAGAAAAACGCATCGCGAACGGGCGCGGCAAGCAGCTACGCACGCTCGCGAAGCTACGCGTAGCTCGCGTAGCGCTCCGACGTCTTCGCGTAGCTTCGCGTAGCGCGACTACGCGAACTACGCCCAGGCTTATTCTACGCCCACTCAGATTCAAGTAGTGACTCCTGTCACTATTCCCTTGGCTCCTCCAGAGAGATTTTTTGGAGATAGTAATAAGTATACTATTTTTTTGAATCAGTGTCATCTACATTTCATTGCAAAACCAGCAGCTTTCCCAGATGATTCGGCCAAAATAGCTTTCATTTTATCTTATTTAGGAGGTGATGCAGCCTTATGGTCCGTACCTATTGTAGAACGTAATGATCCGATTTTATACGATCTTGGACGATTTAAACAAACAATGAAAAAGCTATTTGCTAAACACGTCTTTGTACAATCCGCCGATCATGAACTGCTGCACCTAAAACAAGGGGCCTCAGATTTATTACATTATATCTCACAATTCAACAGACTTGTGATTGAAGCTGAATGGCCTGTGGAAAAAAGAGATTCTCTTTTTTATAAAGGTTTACGTGAGGAATTAAAGGACATGGTTACACAAATTTTAGATCCCCAGATGACATAGAAGAATTCATAGACTTAGTAGTGAAGCTTAATCATCGTTTATCTGAACGAAAAGGCGAAAAGGGACGACCAGATCACAAAGTCTTTACTTTCAAGGAAAAAACTAGTGTAAAACCAGATGCAGTTCCAAAGTTGGATTTAGGAGAACCTATGCAAATAGGGACTATTAAAGGACCTCTCTCTAAGGAAGAAAAAGAGAAAAGAAGAAAATTAAACCAATGTTTGTACTGTGGTAAGGCTGGGCATTTCGTTAAAGAGTGTCCTACCCGCCCAAAAAAACCAAAGAATAGGACTAGCGATGCAGGGCTCGTACAACAGTCGGAAAACTGAAAGGCTCGACTAAACAAGAGGTCAGTTTGTCGAGTGAGGTAACTAGTTTGGCCTCCATGGCTTCAGGAATTTTGTACCAACATCTTAGTATTAAGGTAACTTTGCAGTCTCAATCCAATAAAGATAATGTTTGGTCAGTTGATGCCTTAATTGACTCAGGAGCAACTGGCAATTTTATTGATACTAATTTCCTCCTAGAATTAGGACTCAAGTCTGTACCTAAAAGTCATCCAGAAATAGTCAGAGCAGTGGACGGTAAAGAACTGACATCAGGACTGATACAAAGGCACACGGAAAACCTTATCATGACATGTTCCACGAAACATAATGAATGCATCACATTTGACATCATTGACGCTCCTCAATTTAGACTCATTTTAGGCATTCCTTGGTTAGTGGTACATAACCCACAAATTGATTGGTTTAAAAAGACAGTTTTGTTTAATTCTGAGTATTGTCACTCTAACTGTTTAGCACATCTAGTATCTGAACACCTGGTGCAGGGTTATGACTTCCCAAAAGAATCTAAGAGTGTTTTAGTATTAGAAGGAGTACCAATGGAATATTCCGATCTCACGGATGTATTTGATAAAAGAAAGGCCAATACTTTACCTCCACATAGAGACTTCGACTGTCGTGTTGTATACTTCATAGGGTGTCCATAAACGGGCTTTCTAGACTCATGTCCTTATATAGGCATAACCCAACCTGCCCTTATATAGGCGTAGAATCCCAGGCCTTATTTAGGCATAAACCATGCACACCAAATACAGGCATGGCTTCCGACATCCGTCCACCCTAGCGTCTCAACGAGTCCATGAAAAAACAGACCCTCAGGCTGCGGGAGTTTCCCTTGCCCAGGACTATTGATTTCTTCAAGGACTCATACATTATGCATGAACCTCTTATTCCCTAAGGGATTCATTCATGACGTCTTTCGCTGCCCAACTCACGTCAATGCTACCATTTTCAGGTATAAATATACCTTCCCAAACCCCTGTAAATCAGAGGAGACCTCGACTTCAGAGGAGCCCGATTCCCGGCCAGACGCACTGAGAAGACACTGTCATTCCTGCACGCAGAGAGTCCAGCTTCCAGTGATCTAACTTCCCTTGCGGGGTGTTGGAGTTCGAGTCCGGATAGAGATTCCTACCTCTCTCATTCTTCAGGTATGGAGCAGACTAGAACCTAGAGGGACTCTTGGCATACTAGACTCTTGGCATACTAGGCGTAACTTACTCTTGGTATACTCTAGTCAGGAATACAGCACCTACTTCTACTTCTCCCTATACCTAGGATAGGTTAGGTACACTGGGATAGAACGAGGGTAGAAACGCATCGTATGAGTACTCGCATTTTTAGGTTGTGTCATTTTATGTAAATGCATACATGCTAAAAAGATAATGCTGACGCAGTATTATTTATTTTTACTGCTCACCTTGTACATTATTTATCTCGCATACTGTCTTGTGATCATAACAGCACATATAACTTACAACAGAAACAAGACTGTTCAATAAATCCTTTATTGAAACGCCCGTCTGTTATTTCTGTGTAACTCTGAGAATAACTGAAACATGCACGACTGAGCTGAGTGAATTGGTTATCTATTGTTTCTACGACTCTGGGACACATCCTGATTCTGTAAGGGAAACACAGTGGTCATGTTCTGCGGCAGCCAGAAACTAATCCCTTCTTGTTGTCAAGAAGTTTCTAGTGGCCTCTGAGCTAGCTGGCACAAGTAATTAAGTTTAATATACTCGATAGGGACATACTGACCTTAGTCCTATGTCAAACCTATAGGGGATATTATTCCAATGCGCAGAGCCTATAAGGGAAATAGGAGCTACACTACAGTCGAATAGATCTAACACCTGGAGCCACTCTACCTTGCAGTAGAATTTACGCCCTTACCGAGAAAGAAAATGAACATCTACGAGAATACCTTGATGAATATCTTGCAAATGGCTTTATTCGACATTCCAAATCCCCCGTGTCATCTCTTTTTTTTATTCCAAAGAAAGGGGGAGATTTGCGCCCGTGCATCGATTATCGCGCGTTAAATAATGTTACCATTAAGAATAGATATCCGCTTCCATTAATCCCAACATTATTGGATCAAATAAAAGATGCTACCATATACACCAAATTAGATCTGCGTGGAGCATATCATCTTGTAAGAGTTCACGAAGGCGACGAGTGGAAGACGGCATTCCGTACTAGATTTGGCTTGTACGAGTATCAAGTCATGCCTTTCGGACTCTGCAATGCTCCAGCAGCATTTCAATTCTTTATAAATGAAGTGTTGAGAGATTTTCTAGATGTCTGTTGTGTTGTATACATCGATGATATCTTGATTTACTCTAAGGACTCAACAGAACATGTGAAACAAGTAAGGGCAATTCTTCAACAGCTATTGCAGAACTCTCTATTCGTCAAATTAGAAAAAAGTATATTCCACACCACTAAAGTAGAGTTTTTAGGCTATGTACTTAGTCCTAAAGGAATTGAGATGGATCCTAATAAGATACAGGCGGTTCTGAAGTGGCCAAGCCCCTCTTCAATAAAGCAAGTGCAGAGTTTCTTGGGATTCGCCAATTTTTATAGGCGCTTCATTTGTAATTTCTCTCACATTATCACACCAATTTCTCGGCTTTTACGAAAAAATGTAAAGTTTAATTGGACCCAAGAAGCCGAAGATGCTTTTTTGAATTTAAAGGTTCAATTCACTTCTGCTCCCATTTTAATGCACCCTGATCCTTCACATCCTTTCATTGTAGAGGCAGACGCTTCCCAATTCGCTATTGGAGGAATATTATCCCAGAGACATAAAGATACAGGACAGATGCATCCAATAGCTTATTATTCAAGGAAACTCACACCAACAGAACAAAATTATGCTATTGCGGATAGAGAGTTACTAGCAATAAAGGCTGTGTTCGAAGAATGGCGCCATTACTTGTTGGGTGCTCGACATCCTGTAACAATCTACACTGACCACAGAAATTTACAGAATTTGCGTTCCATCAAGGCTCTCACACCCCGACAACTCCGCTGGACTCAATTTTTTAATGACTATAATTTTATCATCACTTATCGGCCAGGGAAAGAAAACCAGAAAGCTGATGCTTTATCTCGTATTGGAATTTCAGATGACATGTACCCTACATCTGACTTAAAACAATTTATATTGCCTGCACAATGTTTTCAAGTGGGAGCGATGTATACAGATGTAACTCAGGACATTAAGAGAGAGTTAGCAACTCACAAGGTGTCCACGTGGCAGAAGACATATCCTTTGCTACAAATGAGAGAAGATCTCTTATTCATGAATGATCAAATATTTGTACCAACCACAGGTTTACAAACACAAGTGATTCGATCACACCATGATACTCTCTTGTCAGCTCATTCTGGAGTAACAAAAACTTATCAATCAATCAAACGAAGTTTTTGGTGGCCCACCATGTTTAAAGATGTGCACAAGTATGTAGAAACTTGTATCGTTTGTACACAGAATAAATCGCAACATCAAGCTCCGAATGGTCTATTACAACCTTTACCAATACCACCACAACCTTGGCACACTGTGTCATTAGATTTTATAGTGGAACTTCCCCGTACCCACAACGGTTTCACTACCATTTTAACTGTAGTTGACCATTTTTCTCGAATGGCTCATTTTATTCCTCTAAAAAAGTTACCTTCAGCACAAGAACTCACTTCCATATTCTCGAAAGAAGTAATCAGATTACATGGAATCCCATCGGTGGTCATTTCTGATAGAGGCCCTCAATTTATCTCTCATTTTTGGCAACATTTGGGCAAATCTTTAAACATGGACATTCGCACGTCTTCTAGTTATCAACCCCCAACTGATGGCCTTACTGAGCGTACGAATCATACTATTGAGCAATTATTACGCTGTATGTTAACAGAATTTGAGGTCGAATGGTCAGATATATTATGGGGTTTGGAGTTTGCCTATAACAACATGGATCACTCTTCTACTGATTTGTCTCCATTCTTTTGTACTTATGTTTTTCACCCAAAGAATATGCCCGGTTCTGTAACATCTTCCTCTATTGTCCCATCTATAAAAGACCACATTGACAACCTAGTTACTATTCAATCACAGGCACAATACCATTTAGCACAAGCTAAGGAGAGTCAAAAACGTATCTCTGATTCTCATCGATCTGTACAACCTAGTTATGTGGTGGGGGATAAAGTTTGGTTATCCACAAAGCATTTAAACATCAAGACAAATAAAAAATTCTGTCCTCGATTTATAGGACCCTTTGTCGTGGAAAAGATCATAAATCCTGTCAGTATTAAATTAACTCTCCCATCCAAATATTGGTTTCATTCGGTGTTTCACGTCTCCTTGCTGAAACCTTTCAATCCTATGACCCGTACTACACCGAAACCTTCAGCCATAATCATTGATGGTACTCCTGAATTTGAAGTACAATCCATCATAGATTCGAAAAGAATACGAGGAAAATTATTCTATTTAATTCACTGGAAAGGTTATGGACCTGAGGAACGCTCGTGGGAGCCTCTTGCTAATGTCCAAAATGCCCCACGAATAGTTAAGGCATTTCATTCTCGCTATCCTGACAAACCAAAACCTGTACCTCAGGGCTTAGGGGGGATTTTGCGGGGGGGGGTACTGTCATGATTGTCCATGCCCAGATTCCTAAATCCCTACCTGTTTATGCTTACAGCCTGCAAACATAGTCTGTGATGCTTTCTGAGAAGAGTAATGTTCCCTGATCGATTAAAACCCACCCCTGTCCCGTGCTTCCAGCACACCTTAGTTTGATCGTGTGACTGTTATGTAATTAGTTTGTGACAGGTTATGTACTCATTTTGTAACTTTACAGACCTTAGAATTGTGCATTGCCGGTCAGGGAACTCTGTGTAGCTGTAGAGCGTTTTGGTATGTTTATGTAATGCTTATCTTTATGGATCACTGTTTGCAATAAGCAAAGGAGAACAACACATGTGGAAGCAGCGCGCACCAAAAGCGTCGTGCAGCGCAGCCTGCATGAAGGCAGTTTCATCAATGCGCACGTTCCGTAAGAATGTGCACAACGTCGGTAATCCTCTTGGGTGTGGCAAGACTATAAATTGCCACACCCATCTTCCAGAAAGCGCTTTGCCTTCTCCTTTCTGGACCGGACGGATGTCCCGCTTACCTGATCCTCGCTGGGAAGACTCCGGACTTCAGGAAATGCTCCGATTTCATCACCGCCGGTCGGGATGCAGTTACAGCATTCTTGAAGCTACAAAAGAAAGAAATATGAGCTAAGTGAAAGTTTTCTTTATTCAGGCGCCCTACGCAAGAAAGCAGGAAGCAAAGAACTTTGAACTTACCTTGCTGTTTTCTTGGAACAATTTTTGGAAACCCTTTATCTGCAAGGGAAAAAAGAAAAGAACTATTAACACAGAGAAAAAAGACGAACATTGTATAAATATTAGTGTTGGCGTATAGTATTTAGACTCACTGTATGTTCGGCATTGGTATTCCTTTTGTTTTATAACAGCTCGTGAAGGACATTATACTGGAACTCTAGAGAGTAAGTGAAGTATAGAAAACACCAAAGAGTTTTGTTTAGAAATAGGAGGTAGAAGAAAATCAGTAACTTATTTCCATGTTTATTCTTAACTCAGATACCAGCTGACAAGCATTTAATGCTGCACCCTTTCAACACATCATTACCACGTCCACCTTTCAAAAACTACCCTTCACGACGACTACAAGGACGCGACGTTCAACACCTCTAGAGCGCAGGTAGGAGACTGCTCAGAGTTAAGTTATGTTACTAGTCAGAGTATTGTACTGTGATAGTATATAAGTTAGATACAGTTTAGGCTTACAGTAGTTATACTTTTCCTTGTTGCCTCGCAGGTCGACAACTAGAAGCATCTAGCGTCCAGGAACCGGCCCTCCTCCCTGAATCCCGACTGCGTAATCTTAGTGTTTCTATTTACAAGGTTACTAGTAGGGGGACTGGGAAGTTGGTCCATAACGTCTCTGCGAAATCGCTTTACAAGCACCAAACAGGTAAGAGTGTTTGTAATCCTGACAATGCTCACCTCATCAATAATTAAAAGTTTCATCTTCTTCAGCACTCTTGACACTTCATAAGAAGCTTCTCCAGACAACTTTTGATATTCTAATTTATTATCATGCTCAACTGGTAACATTAGTAATCTATGCAAAGTAATTCCTTTAACATTGTGCACAGCTAATCCAGTTGGAGCTGTTACCACACAAGATAAATGTGAACCAGTAGTTTTTTTAAGATAACTGGTCAAAACTTTAATTCCAGCTTGACCACTGATGTACATCAGAATAGGTTTAAATGATGAACATACACATTCTTTTTTTCATGCAACAAACCATGTTCTATCTGTTCTCTTACTTGTACATATATTTCTTTCTGTTCAATATTTACTTGTTCTTCTAACTTTTCTAATGTAATATTCTCCTCTTGTGCTTGTTGCATTGCAATTTCCACTTCATGCATAGCAATCGCTGCTTCATTTTCCACTATTGGTTCTCCAAGTGGATCTTGACTACATGGACCAGAACTTTGACTACCTTGAGAACTTTCATTTGCAACTTCAGCTGTAATAGTCTTTTCCTGTTTAACTTCATCATTCAACATTTTTAAATATGTAGGGAAAATTGAACATGCAATGCTATCTTTACATGCATTAAAAGAATCTTCGTAGCAGTCGAAATCTCCAAGTAATTCACTTTCGCTACGCCATGGTTTGAACAGTTGGAGAAGTGCTAAATAGTAAAATTCTCGCTTGTCTGGAGTTTCACAACTGAGTTTCTTGTGGTTGATAAGGTTACCTTTTGTGTGTTTTACTAAACATCCATGACATCCAAGTACTGCAAATTTTCCTTGTTTTAAATTCTGTTTAACATTTCTTTTGAAGCTGTAATGTTGAAGTACTTCATACAGACATAGCTCTTCCAGATGTCGACTCCTTTTCGGATAGTATGTATCCAACATATTAGTTTTAAGAATTTCTGTACTGTCTGGTTCATTTGCTGCTAAGTATTCATTTTCTTCTAAAGATTTCAACACTCTATTTCGTGAGCAGGCAAGACCTAAACTTACCCAAATGATCCCTCGTGATTTTGAATATAAACTTGAAGAGGACAAGCGGTCTGAACATTCATACAATCCAATTTCTCTGTGGGAAAGCATTTTCAAAGTAAAGCTGTACAATTTTTTGCTAAGGCTCTTCTTTTGTGCAATTTCTTCCCACATTTCTTTCATCTCGGTTCTTTCTGATTTCGTTATATATGATGTAACGTAGCGTGCAACAGCAATTGAGTTGTCTGCAACATCCTGGATGTCCATATTTGCATTCCACATTTTTAAAATAACTGGATTTTAGTCATTAATATACTTTGACAGTTCTCTTCTTTTCAAGTTGTAGGTATTCTTTGGAGATTTGCAAGTTATTGTGTGCCTTACAGAAGAAAAAAGAATTTACTCTTCCTTTAGCAATTACTGGACATGGAAATCCAAACCGACACTTGGTATAAAATTTTCCTTTACACTTTTATTTTCGTCGGCAGTACTTTCCACAACGGTGACTTTGGAAACGTAAAACTTGCTGTCTCAAGCTTCTATCTCCTCCTTCTCTTGGAATCTCACATGTCACATACTGTTCAATGAAAGACAATACTATTTCATCTGAATCAGTTCAAAATTTAGGTGCATCCTTGATCCACAATAGCATATGTATATGAGGAGCACCTCTCGCTTGGTACTCCTTTCTCCAAAAGAAATTGGTAACTTCTCCAAGAGGTGTCTTCTTTTTATTGCAGATGAAAGACATCATAGCTTGAAACCTAAGATTAAAATATCTGCACACATTTACAGGATCCAAAGAACACAGTTCTCCAGGTGTCTTCATTTCAACATTCTTTACATTGGAATTTGCTTCTCGTAGAAATTCAAGCAAATCTTCCCATGCATACTGTGCACAGCTAAGTGTCACAAACCATGTTGGTGTACCTAAGTTCCGTAACATACACTTCAGTTCTCCATGACGACGATGCCAATACTCATTTGTTCCTCATTGACATGCCATCAAATTAATTAACTGTGCTTCTAAATTTTCATCTGTTTGTTGAACTTTCTCCACAAATTCTTTCGCTGAAAGACGTGATTGATGAACTCCAGTTTTCAGTATGTGGTTCACTGCATAGGACAGAGAAGACAGATCACTTTCAAACAAAAGGTGAAATATATATGGTATACACTGCCGGAATCTAGGATCTTCAGAGTATAATCTTGTTGAGCGATATTCTGAAGCTGGAATCCGTACAGGTTGGTCATCATATCGTCCACCTTCTCCAATAGGAAACATCTGTGGAAAACAACAAGCTTTTAAGCTTTTCTCCCATACACTCATTGGAGTTCCCTTTGCTTTTTTCATTTGAAATAACTCAATACTGTTTCCTATTACTTCTTTTGAATGTAGAGGACATATTGTGTAATGTTCATAAATCTCTTCACTCCTTGACTTGTCCACTTTCTCTATTTGACCACTTGAAATTTCAGATTCATCTTCCAAACTTAGAGGCCTATTACGATGGCGGTCGGAATACCTCCCCGACCGCCATGGTAATGGGAAAAGACCGCCCGCAAGGCCCGCAACATAACCGCCAGTCGTATTACGATGTTCCTTGCTCGAAATCCAACCGCTGCGGTCGGATTGCGGGCTTTAACATTGCGGCGGTTGCTGATGCACGCAGCACCGCCGCAATGTCAAAAGGAGCATATCCTGCATCTCCCTGCACTGCGTGGCAGGCACTGCACAGTGCCTGCCACCTGGTACAGGGAAATGTAGGGGGGACCATGGGTACCCCCCCAGTGCACCCACCCCCCCACAAAACATTGGGGGCCCGCAACAGGCCCCCAGAAGACAATCACCGCATGCCTTTCCATGGCGGTCTGACCGCTGACGAAAGGCTGGCTACCGCCGGCATCATAATCCTGCCGGCGGAGCCTGTTCTGCACCGCCACCATTATCCCGGTCCTTCTCCGTCCGCCAGGCAGGAGTGCGGATGGAAACCGGCAGACAAGCGGTGGTCGGATTTTCCCACTGCCGCGATCACTGCCGCCATCCTAATCTGACCGGCGGTTTCTGGCTTGCGATCACGGGCGGATGTCCGCCGCCGGTCCGGCGGTTGCCACCGCCGGCCAGGCGGCGGTCATCCGACCACCATCGTAATAGGCCCCTTAGTACCTGTTCTTCCACATTTACACTTTTATAATAAATATTATTCTCCACAAGATATAACGTAGCCTTTTGAAGTTTTTAAACATCCACAAATTCTTGCCATATTTTCCGACTCTTTGTTGGTACTCCATTTACTAGAATGACTACTGCTTCATTTTCATCTTTGTCTCCACCAACAATTTCAATATTTTTCTTAAAATCCAAAGGTAAGTACACTACTCTTCCTTTCAGCCCTCTTTGTAAGTCTGTTGGTGGCAGTTTACCTGTTTTAGGCTCCATGCGAATTATAGTTTGAAATGGATGAACAGATTGAATTAGAACTGACTCATATGTATTCAAATATGCTAGTTCCTCCGGAATAGCTACTAATTCTAACTTATTATGTACTGCTCTAGCAGGCATTTTGTTCTCTTCTAATTTGTTATAACAATATTTACAAATACGTTGATCACTGCCTAACTCAAATTGACCTTCCACTAACAAGTAAGTTGCAAATTCTTTCCATTTATCATTATTCTTCTTTTCTGATTTCAAATACAAATCAACATTCCTAGTTTGAATTTTATAATTAGTACGTCGACAACAAACACAAACATAGTTTGGAATTTCAGAGCACACTATGTTAAACTTTCCAATTTCTTCTTCAAACTGATCAATCATAATCACTTTCCCATCTTCTTCAACATCTGTAATTGTCAAACTTTCACTTTCTATACACTGCTCTTCTGAACCAAAATATCGGAACTGAATATCATCACACTTTTTTTGTACATCTGATAAAGAACTGTGTAAAAGAGCTGTATTTAGTTCACCTAAACATAATGCAGGACTTTTTACATAGTACAGTTTCCTTACAAACTTACGCATTTCTGAATGGTGTACTGCTAACATCCTTAACTCTTTTGCTGCTTCGAACGTTCCGCGCCAGTGCGAAACGTTCTATTAAGCGGGCGGGGCCGCGTCGGCCAATGGACGTGCGCAGCACTACCGAGGTAGTGCTCGCGACGGCCGTTGGCCGACGCACGCAGCAAAAGGGTTAAGTGATGAAAAACACTTTTACACACTTTTCTTGAAAGACAAGCCAGAGAATGCCCATGTTTCTCAGTATATTTTCTTACTTTACAAGGATCTAGTGTTTGTAACAACCTAATCTTCTGTTTTACACTTTTCTGTGTATATTCTCGTAACAAATTTCGCATTATATCAATAGATTCCTGTTGAATACTACAAATACTGCTACAACCCCACTTATACACAGGAGCTTGTGTGCATTTCCCTTGCACTTCTTCAGCTATTAACTGTTCTGCACTAATAGTAACCATTTCCTCTTTTGGAACAGGACAACCATTCTGAACTTCGTAGCAAAGACCTCCAGTATCAACTGCAAATGGTAAACTATTTTCTTGGAAGTAATCTCTTCATTAAAAAAAGGTTCACTATTAGATGTATGTTTCCATTTTCCACTGAAGATTTTACAAAAGTTGCTTCTGTTCACACGTCTTTTTTTTTACTTTTGTCTCTCAGAATCTTCATTGTTTTATCCAACACTTTCATCCTCTTCAAAATGAAAATGAATATTTTTTGTTTTAACTTAAAAGCAGTATCCACTATGCTTTCAACACGCTGTTTCTGTTTCAATTGCAGCACTTTCTTTTTATATTTGCGGCATCCTTTTATTAAATTCTGAATTACTCATTTCGAAAAACTCTTTGACGAATTTCTTGAAATTGTTTTTGTCTACGGGTAAAAAATACTCTTTCATTATCATGTTTTTTTTTCTTGCAATTTGAAGTCCAAGTCTGCTTCTCATTACTTGAAAAAAAATTATTTTTCCTTTGTGTGATGTTATTTTCATTAAATGTTCGTAATATTTTTTTTAGAAATTGTCTAGTGTTTTTACCAGAAGAAACTCTTTTTGTAGTACTCTTATTTTCTTGTAATCCACATTTTTTACGTTTCTTTAAGTACATTGCCTTTTTGTTTTTCTTTTTTTCAGTTCTTCTAGGCATTTTCAATTTTTAATCCAAACAAAATAATTTTCTGAGAATGAAAAAAAGTTTCAATTATTTGTTATAGCTGTTCAATATGTCAAAATAATCACATACAATTATATAAGTTCCAGTGGTGGCTTGCAGAGGAAATTATGCATGGTACTGGAGCGGAATAAGGGAACAGTAGGGTGGCAGGTAGTGTCATCCGACATACAGCACGTATTTATTGAATTATTTAGATTCACCTCCCCATTTTATATGTGACTCCACTACCTCCTACTTTTCCCCTCGCCCCCCCACCCCACCCCCCGTCCCATGCACCCCACCGTCCCACATCACTTCCTCTACAACCCACTACAGATAACTTTGTAGATACTATTTTGTAAAATTGTTATCTGTATACTTAGAGTGATATTCCCAACTAAATGGCACATGTAAACGTTACCCTTATTAGTTTAACACTTCTATCGCCAACTTAGCAAGCATAACACTGCACCATATTAGCAAAGATATGGTACAGGCTTACATTTTATTGTGGATGTACATAAACAAGTACAGATCAACTGTTAGAGAGCAACAAAAACTACCGACATGGAGATGGAGAGGGGGGAAAGATTAAGGGACATATTCACAAGGAGCCATCGCCGAATTAACGGAACTTTATCGCAGCCAAACTCATGATAAATTTACCCCCCATTCACAAGCCGATGTTAACAGCCCACAGCACCAGTATACCCGCGATAGCAGCCTCAAAAAACATCGCCACAGAGGACCCTCGCAAATATCGCTAATGAGATGCAGAGTAGGCGTTCCCATGACAAAAGCCGAGACAACAGCACACCTCAACATTCACAACGACCAGCCACATCCGCGTTAAAAACACAAAACCGGCGATAAGGGGCGTTAGCACCAGGAAGTTTACACCTGCTCTGACCTGGTGTAAAGTCAGACGGCAGCCAGCACCACAAAAGGGAGCACAGCCCAGGTCCACATCCGAAGAGCAACAGATGCCATGGAGCAACTCATCATGAGGCCCGGACACCCAACAGGGCCACAACACCCATCGCCAACACCCCAGGACCCCATCCCACACCCAGAACACCCCCCCCGGCACCACCCCCAACCCCGGACTAAGAAATTGCACACCAACACCACGAATCCCAAAACAAACATCTTGCCTGATGTCACACAAGCAGCAAAATAAACATACATGCGTGACCAGAAAATGGAGAATCAGTCATACAGCAATGCAACCACCAACACAAAACTCCAGACAAACAAAAGCAGAAACAACCCCTAGGATGACTCCTAGCTGCTCCCACTGGACAATCTGTAGCACACAGCCCGGTAGACCAAATCCAAGAGAAGAAGGTGTGCCATGCGCCAAACAAAGGAAAGAGAGGGAGAGAGCGAGGGAGAGAGACGGAGTGAGATAGCTCAAGCACCGCAAGGCCACACGGGCACCTGGCTCCACATGCCAACATGTGTGTGTGCATCGCCATCTGTACACCATGAGCCCAAGGCTGTGTCCCAATCTCAGCGCCAAAGCCACATCACATTCCCAAAACGAAAGTAGTAGTGAGACAAACATCAGGAATGAAAGCACCATTGTCCCAATGCAGAAGCCGGGAGGACACCTGCACCTCTGACCTTGGTCCCGAACGTGCCTGGAACACCCTGATAGAGATACAATGGCAGATGGGGACGACTCCCACACCACACATTCCGCAAATAAACCATCCGACTTATCCACAGCCCACACATAGAAGCCCCTGCCTGGGGTACCCCTGCATGGGATGGCCTTGACACCCACGGAAACAGCAACCCATGTCCCACAACGTTGCACACACATTCAAATCATTGCTCAGAGCTGTGGCATATCCTCCACACAACAGCTGCAGTACAGAAGAGTGCCTGTTCACGAGACGCACCAAAGCAATGGCAGGCCATACCGGGCACATGCACAACACCCGTCATGTGGAACAGTACTGTGGACGTATGCTGCATTCACTGGGCGCACTGCCACTGGCAGTGCTGCAGATCAGTTACAGGCTCAGCTTCCGCATTGCCCACGTCACCTGCGTCCAGCCCTGGTTCCACTGCCAAACATGCACATTCGAGTGTCCCATGGATGTCTGCCTATCCAACACAACTATTGATGAATTGGACTATGACTTGTGTTTGCGCCCCCTGTTGGATCACGAACAGGAGTGTAACCGAGACAGCCGTGCATGGGATGCCTTGACATACTGCGTATGTATTGGTACTTGTGCATGGGAGATGGCACAATTTCTCGTGTGCAGTGACCACATCGAGGCGCTCCCTATTGGGCTGTGTTGCGGATCGGTGAGACGGCGTGGGCTGAGCACACCTGCCCGGACCACCTAATGGATTGGCTCACCCTGGTGTTCCTTGAACACGACAACAATGTACTATTGGAACACATTGCACATGAAGCTGCACGGGCATTCATGGACGAGTAACTACGTACCTGAAGCCACATCCTATTGCCACCCACAGCACATGGCCCAACAACTTGTTGCACAGTGGGGATTGCTCACATATCCCACCAAAACAGAGGACACGTCTCCCTTCGGTCGGGCTCTGGATGCATGTGCATCGAATAACGCATGTGCACACACACCTGTCCAAGGCGACGCAGGTCCATGGTCCGAGCAACACAGCGTCGTTTGGCAACGTTGCCAATTCGGACACACTGCTCAGTGAGAGCACACACATGGCGATGTAGCACGACATGTGAACCTGTCGGACCCTCACACCTGATCACTGTCGGCAGAGCAGACAATTGCCGCACCCCGGAGGTAGAGCACCATCCAGACCCCACGTTCAGTGAGTTGTGCCCCCTCACACAGGGCACTGTGCAGACGCCAAACAACACATGACTCGTCCAGCAAGGAAAGGTGGGCTGTGAGCGTTGCCATATGTGATAAATCTTGTCCATTTCAGCCCCAACATCATCTGCCCCTCGACATGTACCCATGCTGCGTGTAAGTGTCTTAAGCATGTCCGTGCCTGTTGTGGCCGTTGCCTCGTCCGTACTGACACGCACATACCAATGAAGCCTATGCCACTCCACTGGTGTCTAACTGTGAGGTGTGTTGTAAAGATTGTCCACTCGTGTGCCACAATGAGCCTCGTCCCAACACAGGGAAGAACTGACTGTCGCATGTGCAACGGGGGTGTATCCCTTTGGCAAGCTCCGCCTCTGTGAGCCAGACATTGTTTTTGCATAGGTGCTGGACGACATCTGATGCCGCCCCATCACCTACGCAGTCTGATGTGTCAGGGGCACACAGCCATGCAGCCATCACCCCGCCACACACACCAGACATGGAACCCATATGAGGGGAGTTTTGTACCACATTGCCTTCATTGCTGGTGTTCTGTGATTGCTATGTGTGTGGGCTGCATTGTGGGGGAATTGCCCCTGCAGCTCTGATTTCATGTAGCCTTCTCCCCTTGAGACGGGGTACCTTTGGATTGTGTGCTTTTCAGGGCCTGTTTTGCTTTTGACTTGGGTGATGTGTGCTCGCGAACTGATTTTGTGGCCTGGTGCATTGTTGGTCTGCTGCGTGTATTGTAAGGCATGGGTTGTGGTTGCACGCGGACACGTCGGAGTGTGACCTGCTCCTTTGAGGATGTGATCCGCACTTGGCTCCGTACATGTCGCTTCGTGGACCATGTCATTTTCTTTGCGCAGCTGCTATGCTATCCGACATGCAGTGTTACTTGCATAGTCAGTGTGGGTCACGGATCTGCTGGTTTGCTGGATTCAGCATATGTGCAAGGGTAGGTTGTGATATTGGTGATAGGGGGGCACTCTGTGCACATTGTGGATGGGGGCCTACTTGGCGTTTGGATGTGTGCTGCAGTGTGCCAAGGCATTCAGGGACATGTTCCAGGGTCATTGTGGGTGTAGTGTGTGCTGCACAAATCAACGCCGTATCTGATTTACAAAACTACATACTCGTTTAAACATAACAAACTATACTGCTTATTTGTTACCTCTATACCTTACTCCTAAAATCATGTAATCTTTCAAACATATGTCACGTCACTTTTGTACCATTGAAACTGATTACGACCTTCTCTTTACACTACAGATCCCATGAACATGCTAATAAAGGTATAAGTGCTATTTTCATACTAGATAAAGCTCTCTTACTTAATTTTTATAAACACTACTGTTTGGTGCACAAAATGTGGGTAACACATGAGGAGAGGAAACGGAGGTGTAATCCCTAAACTTTTATTGTACCGTTCCTTTAATATACCTATATTGAGGGTTTTAAGTGGGATGAAAAAAATGCGGGTGTGTAAAAGGGGTAGCAGTGTTCAGCACCGGTAAGACCCAGCCCACTTAAAGTCCTGCGTATATTCAGCACAGAGACACCCCCTAACAATTTTCATCACTTATAATCACAGTTAGTTTACTAGTGTAAAAAAATCGTACAGAGAATTTACTAAGAACATTTTTAAATGTTTTTTATCTCTCACACATTTATAAAATACCTCTTGTAAAGAAACGCCCCTCTCCACCTTTATTTCGTACGAAGGAGCAATAAATAATCCCTTTACCAGCATCTAGTCACTAACTACTAACACTGTGCACTGTACCCAATTGTAAAGCAGAAATAGTGTTTAGATTATGTCTTAAAGTATCATCAAATGATTCAAACCATGCATACATACACAAAGCAACGTGCACGTTTACTTTGTCCATTTACTCTCTATGTAATCTGTGCACATTCTGAACGGGTTCGCAGTATATCACCTGTTTTCACTTATACTCAAATGTACCTTACAGTAAAAAATGACATCACAACCTATGCATATGTAATATTTCCTACATAATACAGTGCATTTCTATACCATTGAAACTGATTGCAACATTCTTTATATAGTACAAATTCTACCAATATGCCAATAAACCTATAAGTGCTATTTTTATAATACAAAATGCTGTATTAGATTTTTTTTATAAACAGTACTGCTGGGGGCACAAAATGGTGGTGCAAGGTAGACAGAGTAAATGAAGGTGTAATTCCAAACTTTTTATGTATCGTCCCTTTACTATACGTATATTAACAGCTTTAACTGGGATGAAAAAATTGGCGGCTCTCTTAAAGGGGTGGCGGAGCCTACTACTGATAACACCCGAACCACTTAAACGCCTGCGTATATTCAGCAGAGGAACACACCGTGACAATTACTATCACCAATAATCACATTTACTTTACCACTGTGAACAAAATCGTACAGAAAATATACAAAGAACATTTTCATTTATTTTTTATCTCTCACATATGTAAAAAAAAATGACTTCTGAAGAAACGCTCCCC
Organism: Calotriton arnoldi; assembly: GCA_963921515.1. Classification (NCBI taxonomy): domain Eukaryota; kingdom Metazoa; phylum Chordata; class Amphibia; order Caudata; family Salamandridae; genus Calotriton; species Calotriton arnoldi. The sequence continues at coordinate 99,704 of CAWUFW010014584.1, forward strand.
AACAACTTAGATTTCCTAAGAGCACCCAAATGCAAAGCCTCACAGAAAAACACCAGCCATGACTGACATTGAAATCTACCTCTCAGTGTAAAAAATGAGACCACAAAGTGTGCACATAACATTTCTTCTTTTTTTTTCATCTCTGTTAAGTTAATAACACATGAATTTTCTACTGTCACCCCTTCTCCACTATTTCCAGACTGAGCATAATTTCCAAACGTGCGACATTCTGTTTATCTCGCCGGAATAGATATACAAATTGAAATTAACGCTACATCGAATTTTCAAAACAATACAGGGCCATATTCACAAGAATGGCGATAACATTATCGCCGCTTTAGCGGCAGGAAACTGCCGCTAAAGCGGCGATAATGATATCGCTGGTCTTGAGAATATGGCCCACAGTCTTTTACAGATGACAACTTACACTTTTTCTTTGTGAAAAACTCCTAAACATATATAAAGTACTTGTTTAACAAATAGTTACACATTATGCATATTTTAGAACCAATAAAACACCAGACTTTACTAACACTATGTTATTTAGAAATAAAAAATACTTTCAAAGTTAAAAATATCGTCTCAAATACTTAACCACTACTGAAAAACACATAACACACCTTCTTAATTTCTAATTTACCTTCTAGTTGGTATGCAGATTTCAAATGTCACAAACGCATGCAATTCTTTTCTTGTCACATAGTACATGTAATGCACCGCTTTCATCAAGAATGGAACCAGTAATGGCACAATTTCCCTGTTGCTCCACACATAAATACATGTAAAGAACAAATCAGAATAGTTCCTTATTTTTTTAGATTGCAAAACCTCTCTTTATTGGTTATTTTTGAACTTTCCATATGAACAGTTTTTTTAAGGACACATACAGGTGAAAAGTTCAAGGTATTGTATCAACACTTTCTAGAACATTCTACGACACGTGCAGGTTAAAAGTTCATCATTTTTTTAAACCTACCGATACTTTTTTTTGCAACATTTTCTCCAACATTTAACGGCACGTAGAGGTCAAAAGTTCACCATTCTTTCAAGTTTGAACTGCACCTTCCAAATACAATTAGCAGGTGTGGTTGAGCTGAGCAAATTTCATCCTATAATATGTACTCCACATATAAACTGCTTTTTTATTAACCAATCACATTTTCATCAAAACTAATATACACCCTACTTTTTAGGACACAATACATTTCATCTCCCAATCGGTTAACGTTTTGTATGTAAAAACGGACTGCATGAGCTACAGACATTTATCCATATCTTCTATCCATACCTTGAAAATGCTAGTGTGGATTGTAGGACATAGCTATGTTTTCTGATGCAAGAGGTATGCAGAACAGAGACGTATTGACTTAGACCTAGGTTTACAAAATGTGCACATTAAATGGTTTGCACAGAGAGGATTGAAGTGGCACCAATTGCTCCCTTTGGTTAAAACCTGTTTGCATCTCCAGCACCCTGATCTCATGATTGTGCACTGTGGTGGTAACGACCTAGGCACATTGACTGGGGTAGGTTTGGAAATGCTTATGAAGGACACCTTTGGACAATTGATGTTACTTTTTCCTCAAACTGTCTTTGTATATTCCAATATATGCCAAAGACAGAAGTGGAAATGGTCAAACCAATTTTGTCATAAGATTGAAAAATCTAGGAAGAATGTCAACAAAGCTGTGTCTGCATACCTCAGAGACCATAGAGTGGGGTCGATTTACAACAACAACATACGTTTTGATATGGCTGATATCTACAGAAGTGATGGAGTACACTTCACAGATGAGGGAAACCGAGTTTTCCTGATTAACATGAAGCTGTGCATTCGCACTTACATGTAGCTCCAACTAATAAACAAAAGGGCTCTTTTTAGAGCCACCTTATATTCCCAATTTCGGCTCGCAGAGTGTCAGCTGCGGTTCGGCTAGCAGAGGGACTACTGCGGGCCATCGGGCAGGCTCGCAGAGGAAGAGCTGCGGCTCGTGGGTTCAGCTCGCAGAGGGAGACCTACGAGCCGTTGGCTCGCAAAAGCACAGCACCGTACTGGCTCGCAGAGGGAGAGCTGTGGCCTGACTCACAGAGGGAGACCAACGGGCCAACAAGCCTGCTAGCAGACACACAGCTATCAGTTAATGGGCTGGCTCGCAGAGATACAGCTTCGAGCCCTCCGAGCTGCAACCCGACAGGCTAACTCGCAGAGCAAGAGTAACGGGCCCACGGGCCTGCTAGCACAGACACAGCTATGAGCTAACGAGGTGGCTCACAGAGGTAGAGCTGCGGGCCCGACGGCTCGCAGACACAGAGCTGCGAGCCGACAGACTGGCTTCTAAAGGCATAGCCGCGAGCTGATGATGTGGGGAGAGGGAGCGTAAAAGGAGTATCTCGCACAGACAGACCTGCGGGATATTTTCAGTATTGCCTCGCAGAGGTAGAATTATGCATCCGATGCCTTTTAGAGGGAGAGATGCGAGCTGACGGGCTGAGTCACAAAATGGCTGACAGCTCGCAGTTGCAGAGCTCCGAGCCGACGGACTGGCTTCTAAAGGCATAGCCGCGAGCTGGTGATGTGGGGAGAGGGACCGTGAAAGGGGTATCTCGCACAGACAGAGCTGCGGTATATTTTTAGTGTTGCCTCGCAGAGGTAGAACTAGGGACCTGATGCCTTGTAGAGGGAGAGTTGTGAGCTGACGGACTGAATCACAAAATGGCTGCCAACACTTCCTAGTTTCAACAGTTCGCAGCCAATGAGCCGCAAGCTCGTGCTAGTAACGCCTCAGCCAATCAGATGTCAGAATTCTTAAATATTGATATCTGGAAAATTTGATATTTCTCTAAAACTACTGAACGGATTTACCCAATTTAAACAAAAGCGTGCTTTCTGGACCAAGACCTTTCTCTCTACCAAATTTGGCGTAATTCCGTTCAGCAGTTTGACCTGTAGCCTTGTCTAAAGTTTCCTATGGAAATTGCATGGAGAAAACAAGTTTTGGGACCCCCTTTTTTCTTAGCCCCCCCTTCACGAATCCCCCCCAAACTTTTAGGATAGGAGCTGACCTGAAAAGAGGAACTTTCTGGAAAATTTCGTAAAGATTCGTCAAACGACGCCAAAGTTATAAGCACATCAAAAAATGCTTTTCCTATGGAAACGTGGTCTTAACTATAACTACCTACTGGCGACCGCCAATAGGTAATATATATATATATTCACTGAAAAAACCATAGGTTTCAGGCACGTTATAGTTAGAAATTAGCATTTAAAAAACCTTAGAAATTCACTGAAAAAACCATAGGTTTCAGGGGCGTTATAGTTAGTTGCACATTTCACTATAACTCGCGCGCCCGCAATGCACTGCTGATGACGTCACATATTACATCACTCATGACATGGTCAGTGACATCACTCATGACATCACTGATGACATCTCAAATGACATCACTGATGACATCACTGATGACATCATCCTTGTGATAGAGTGGCAGACCTCCTCTCACCCTAATTTAACCTTTGATACACACACTCAAAAATACAAACTAACATTTTCAAAACAATGGACATACCAATACCAGTTACAACACACCTATTCAGTAATTCCAAGATCTACACACACATCCACTCATTCACCAACAGTCCCTATACAGTCACTCATACATGTACTCACTCATCATATGTACTCATACACCTATACATCCTGTTACACACCGCCACACATCACTGATGACATCTCAAATGACATCACTGATGACATCATCCAGTGAATGTGTGTTTTTCTGAAAATTATTAATTTCTAACTATAAAGTGCCTGAAACCTGTTTTTTTCAGTGAATTTCTAAGGTTTTTTAAATGCTAATTTCTAACTATAACGTGCCTGAAACCTATGGTTTTTTCAGTGAATATATATATATTTATTATACTATGTATACATGTGAAAATGTCTCGGTCCCCTGTTTGCCTCGGTGGCACGGAAAAAATGGGTGGAACTGACGTCAGCACGCCGACGAGGTCCTCTTATGGCTCCGATGACGTCATACGGTGTCGCGAGCGGAGCCGTGCTCGTTGACGTGGGAGAGCTAGGAAAGAATTTCCGTGGAATGCTGGTGCAAGGGATATTCACCTAAGTGTTCAGGCTAGTCCTTTGGGAGCAACTGTTTATGTTGCCACTCCAGAAACAAAAACCAGTGATCCGAGGGCAGAGGCCCTGCAGATGGCACACGAGGTGGGGTGCCCAGTCGTGTGCACCGGCGGGGCAGCGAAGTGACAAGCACCACAACCCACAAAAAAGGTTACGAGGGCACTTAATAACACAGGATCTTCTCTTTGTATCTGGCAGGAACAACGAAGTTAAAATGCCCTAGTACCAAAATGTAGAATTAGTGCTACAGCGGTCTTCAAGAGGACCTGCGATGCCGCTTCTGCCTCCCGTACCCTGGAGGCGGCACATGGGTCACGCGGTACGGTCATACTGCTGTGGGACGCACACTCGTTGACCTCTCATGGCACTGCTCCACACTTCAGGGAGGACGCTTTCCATTAGCTATGTTTTCTGATGACATGTCGCGCCGGCCCCGTCCAACAACAGAACTCCTTTAGATCCAAACAGACTCTTCCACTCTCTCACCGGAAGTGAAACCAGGCCACGCGGACACTTTCACAATACAACAGCCGGGAATGCACTTTTCGGTAAAAAAACCACATTCCTTCCTCCTAATTAATCAAATAAACGTCTCACTGAAGAACAGGGGCCAGCTTCGATCGGTAAACAGCCGTTACAATGACTTTTTACTTTGCGATACCATTACAACACATGCATTACCACGCATGCGTTGTACATCACGAAGTCATTACTACGCATTTTTAGAACGCATGGTCATTTACCACGCATGCCTTTACAACGAATTTTGTTGTAAAGGTATGTATGGTAAATGACCATGCGTTCTAAAAACATGTAGACGATCCATGTTGTTGTAAGGAAACAGAGGCTGTTCCGTTTCCTCACAACGACGTGCACCGCCCCTCAGAGATGACGTGAAGCAGGAACCACAAGGAGAGAGGAACCATGAGGAGTGAGAGGTAAGGGGGATTGGGCATGGGGTGGGGGTTTCTTTTCTAGGGTTTAGGGTGGTGCAGTGGTGTTTGGGTGGTGTAGGGGGTCGTGCTGGGGGTAGTGTTTTAGGGTTTAGGGTAGTGCAGTGGTGTTTGGGTAGTGTAGGGGGTCATGCTGGGGGTAGTGTTTTAGGGTTTAGGGTAGTGCAGTAGTGTAGGGGGTCGTGCTGGGGGTAGTGTTTTAGGGTTTAGGGTAGTGCAGTGGTGTATGGGTAGTGTAGGGGGTAGTGTTTTAGGGTTTAGGGTAGTGCAGTGGTGTTTGAGTAGTGTAGGGGGTCATGCTGGTGGTAGTGTTTTAGGGTTTAGGGTAGTGCAGTGGTGTTTGTGTAGTGTAGGGGGTCATGCTGGGGGTAGTGTTTTATGGTTTAGGGTAGTGCAGTGGTGTTTGGGTAGTGTAGGGGGTCGTGCTGGGGGTAGATTTAGGGTTTAGGGTAGTGCGGTGGTGTTTGGGTAGTGTAGGGAGTCGTGCTGGGGGTAGTGTTTTAGGGTTTAGGGTAGTGCAGTGGTGTTTGTGTAGTGTAGGGGGTTGTGCAGGGGGTAGTGTTTTAGGGTTTATGTTAGTGCAGTGGTGTTTGGGTAGTGTAGGGGTAGTGCTGGGGTAGTGTTTTAGGGTTTAGGGCAGTGCAGTGGTGTTTGTGTAGTGAAGGGGGTCATGCTGTGGGTAGTGTTTTAGGGTTTAGGGTAGTGCAGTCGTGTTTGTGTAGTGTATGGGGTCGTGTTTTAGGGTATAGGGTAGTGCAGTGGTGTTTGGGTAGTGTAGGGGGTCATGCTGGGGTTAGTGTTTTAGGGTTTAGGGTAGTGCAGTGGTGTTTGGGTAGTGTAGGGGGTCGTGCTGGGGGTAGTGTTTTAGGGTTTAGGGTAGTGCAGTGGTGTTTGTGTAGTGTGGGAGGTCATGCTGGGGGTATATTTAGGGTTTAGTATAGTGCAGTGGTGTTTGGGTAGTGTAGGGAGTTGTGCTGGGGGTAGTGTTTTAGGGTTTAGGGTAGTGCAGTGGTGTTTGGTTAGTGTAGGGAGTCGTGCTGGTGGTAGTGTTTTAGGGTTTAGGGTAGTGCAGTTATGTTTGGGTAGTGTAGGGTGTCGTGCTGGGGGTAGTGTTTTAGGGTTTAGGGTAGTGCGCCCAACCAGCCACAATATCCGAGGACAAAGGGGATCCTGACTCTTTGGAACGCTCTGATAATTGAATAATTTGGGTCAAGGGCCCTACCACGTCCAAGACCTATCAATTCCTTTCTTGGGATCCCTCATATACTTGGAGAAAAAGGTACATAGTTTCTCATCAATTTCAGGCGTGTGTGCCACCTTCCCCTTCAGTGAGGGCCTGGGGAATTCTCCCCTCATCCTATTCCTGACCTCCCTTTCAAGGGGTTGATGGATTTTCCCCACCACATACTCCACTGGGTCCACTCTGCCGACCTAGGATGGTAAATTTGGCAAGGCTCGAACATGTCCGAGTGGACCCCATCCCCAACCGGGGACTGAGAGGAGTGGGACTCTGGACGCCAGGGACGCCCCGAGTCCTTATCCTCATCGGAGGAGAAATCGTCCTCCGATACACCCTCTCCCTCTAAGGGAAACCCGCCGTCGGGGTCTACAATAGTGGTGACAGTGTCGCAATTTTCTCCGGGCGCCTTCTCCTCCCGGCAGGGTGCATGTTTTAGCGTTCGCGCACTCTTGAGGAAGGTCTCCGTAAGTTTATCAAATCCTTCCAAGTGCCCCGCGTTATGCTTAACAGCCCTTTTATTCCCCATCTGGGAACTACTTGGACCCGCCAGCACCAGATCTGGGTCACTGAACACCCCAGGGATGCTTTTCGCCAGCTTATCAACCTGATCCCTAAGAGGAGCCAGCGCCCTAGAAATAGCCAGAGAGAGGGCTTGGTCCACTGCTGGAGGGAGAAGTTGGGGGCCATTCCTCCTCCACTTCCTGGTAGGAGGAGTAAAAATGGTCTTCTGGAGAAGACATGATAGCAGAGGGTGTGAGCACAGAACAAATGCCCTTAAAATCCTTAAGACAGCCCCCTCGCCGGTGCTCCAACAGCTGGGCTTTCCCCGAAGCTGTTATAAGAATAGACTGAGGCGCAATACCAATTGCCACCACCAGGTGGCGCTGGTCACTAACGTGGCCGTGTGGGGAAATCACCGCGTAGCGGTGGCAAAATTAGGCGAGGGTTGGTCGGGAATCAAGCGGACACTAAAGGAGTGACCGGATTCCCAAACGCGCGTAAAGACCAGCGGGAGCGCTCGACGGAGCTGCCTCGCTCGGACCAGATGCGCCTGACAGGATCTCACCGCGCGCAGAGCACACAGCAGGAGAAACTGCGAGGGGGAGAACGCACTCAGGCAAGAGCCTGCTGCGCAGGGAATATGAAACAATACCAAGGCAATAATGCTAATAACGTGCACAAGAAACCGCTTTACAAACAGCAACGTCAGATTAAGCCAAGAATGTAAGGAATGCACTTAACTGACGAGCAGTGAAGAAAGAGGAAGCGGAAGGGACGTCACGATATTATATACGATGGACTGTGATATGATTGGACTATAGTTGCCTTGGAGACTACCCCTAATGGTTCATGGGTTGTGTAGTCTTTTGTTTAATGATTGTTGTGTTACGTTTTCTTTGAACTGCTATGCAAATAAAGTGAGGAAAGATATGCATAATCCTCGCCTCCGTCCTGCCATAGAATTCATTAAACTTTATTTGATCTGATTTAGAAACATAGATCATAAAAGTGTACATAAAAACAGTAAATCCTCTTTCCTAATACAATACAGTGAGAATTAATTAAAACCAGTAGGTAAAAACGGGTGTTACAAAGCCCGGTTCAGAGCAACTTCAGGTTAACAGAATCGTAAAGTTCAATGTTTCGCAAGATCAATCTCATGTACTTCGTGAAAAATACGCAATAAGGGGTCCAAGTAAGATGTAACGCTCCAATACCTGACCAGTTTGCACTATATAAAACTGCAGAAAAACTAAAAATAAAAAGTGTTTTGCACACTTCTGTCATTGGGCTATATGTGGGCTACATCTGGGTGATATTTGTGCTACATTTGGGCTCTTTTTTCTCTGGTGGCCATCTTGGGAGACTTATTTGTTATGAAGTTTCCTAATTTCGTCATTTACTGCAGTCTCCTCAGTAGGAAATGCTTTCAGTTTTTTACTTTGATTCCATCAAGAAGGCATTCAGATGTGTCACACATTTGCCATAAATTCAGAATGTTAGCACTCTAGTTGTTCATTAGATCACTGTAGTAAAGCTACTGCTCACCAGGGAGTTAACTGGAAGTCTACTGCTGGTATTGAAAGTGATTGTTTCAGTCTGCATGTCAGAATTTTCTAATGAAATAGAAGAGGATTTGAGATCTCACTTAAAACATGCCCTAATTTTTCTTTCTACAGCACTAACCATAATTTCTATGACAAAATGAACCCCTCATTTTGTTCCTTTTTAAATTAAATGTTTTAAGAGTTACCAGTTTATTCCAATCAAGATGGCTTCAGGTGTGCCATACTTTTGTCATAAGTAAGACTGTTAGCGCTCTAGTCGTTCTTTAGAACACTCTGGGAAGCTGCAGTAGACACAAAGGCATCAACTGACAGGCTGCTCCTGTTGAAATATAACAGGAAGATATTTGAGATCTCACTTAAAACATGTGCTAATTTTTCTTTCTACTGCACTAACCATAATTTCTATGACAAAATGAACCCCCTCATTTTGTTCCTTTTTAAATTAAATGTTTTAAGTGTTACCAGTTTATTCCAATCAAGATGGCTTCAGGCGTGCCATACTTTTGTCATAAGTAAGGCTGTTAGCACTGTAGTTGTTCTTTAGAACACTCTGGGAAGCTGCCTTAGAACACAAAGGAATCAACTGACTGTCTCTGCCCTTGTTGGATGTACATGTTTTACTGAGAATGTCAGACTTCATTCTCACATGACTGAGAAAGATAATGTGAATTTACAGAAAATATGCTCTCATTTTAGCTTCTGGAGCACCTTCCAAAACTGTATGGGACAAGCATGTGAAAATAGTTTTCTCTCAAACATGATTCATGATATCCCAGCAGAAGGTTTTTCACAGGGTAAAATCACCTTAGATCACACCACAATTCCTGAAATTAGTATGGTACCATCAACAAATGAATTCTAATGTAACTAAAGTCTGTTATCACCCTTTATAGTTCTCCTTTTGGTAACCCTCAAAATCTTCGATTCACTACAATGCATTTCAATGGGGTACTATCATTTATATTGGTCCCAAGATGGCTGCCAGTAATTCCAGGATGAAGTGCTGACAGCCAATCAGATCTCACGGTGACATGTGTGGTTAGGCTCCGCCCAGATATATGTGTTTTCTTTTTCAAAATTCTCAGGAACTACTGAACGGATTTACACCATTTAACCAAAAGGCACGACTTTGAACCAAGGGCTACCCTTTGCCAAATTTGGTGTAATTCCGTTCAGCAGTTCGGGCTGTAGCTGCGACTAAAGGTTCCTATGGAAAATTGCATGGGGAAAACACGTTTTGGGACCCCCCTTTTTTCTCAGCCCCCACTTGATGAATCACCCCGAGACTTTCAGGATAGGAGCAGACCGGAGCGCCCACGAGTTTTGAAAATTTCGCGAAGATTCATCAAAGTTATTGGAAATAGAATGTTGTGAATTTCCTATGGAAAATAGGTCCTAACTATAACTACCTACTGGCGACCGTCAGTAGGTAATATATATATATATATTATCTACTGGCGGTCGCCAGTAGATAGTTATAGTTACAACCTATTATCCATAGGAAATCCGCGACATTCTATTTGAAATAACTCTCTTGCCGGTTGACGTATCTTGCGAAATTTTCAAACTTTGTGGCCCGCTCCGGTCCGCTCCTACCCTGAAAGTCTCGGGAGATTCGTCAAGCGGGGGCCGAGAAAAAGGGGGTACCAAAACGTGTTTTCCCCATGCACTTTCCATAGGAAGCTTAGACACGGCTACAGCCCGAACTGCTGAACGGAATTACACCAAATTTGGCAAGAGGTAGTTCTTGGTTCAGAAAGAACCCTTTTGTTAAATGGTGTAAATCCGTTCAGTAGTTGCTGAGAAAATGAAAAGTAAAAAGTTAGTGATATCTATGGCCGAGTAGGGTCCGCGTACCCTCAGCGCACCCTGCGCGCACCGTCCCGATCACGAGCTGCATGTTAATTGGCTGTCAGCTGGCTGTCAACATTCCGATTCAGGAAATGTTGGCAGTCATTTTGTCCCTCGGTAGAACCGAGGGACAGAAACAAGTGCGCAAAGCGCACAAAGGGAGCAGGGTAGAAACACCCTGACCCCCTAGGTTTGCTCAGGGGGTCCCACAAGGACACCCTGGGCAAAAAAAATAAAAAAACATTTTTTAAAAAATCGGCAGGATGCGCTCAGGGTGCGCGAATCCTGCCGGAAAAAAAAAAATGTGTATTTTGCGCCCGGGTGGCCCAAGTCCCGGGGGCATGGTGGGGGTTTAATTTTATGTGTGGGGGCCTCAAGGGCCCCCAAGCCCGGGGACCGCCACCCCCGGGGCTTTTTTAAAAATGGTGCGGGAGGGCTCTGAGCCCTCCCGCAGCCCCGAGGACCACCACCTCCCGGGGCTTTTTAAAAAAATTAAACAACCTGTGTGGGGGCTCCAGCCCCCACACGCCCGAGGACCGCCACCTCCCGGGGCACTAACAAATTAAAATGGGGGTCCGTTTTGGACCCCGAAGCCCGAGGACCACCACCTCCCGGGGCTGTGCTGATGTAGGGAGGGGGCCGCGCGGCCCCCTCCTGGAGCCCTTGATGGCCCTGGGGACCACCACCCCCAGGGCCGGCTCCTGCAGTGTCCCGGGGTGCCTACCCCGGGACACTGCTGTTTGCAATGACAGGACGGGAGCCTCGCGGCTCCCGTCCTGTCATTGCAAACTGCTTTGGATATTGGAAGAGAGAGCAGGAAACCTGCTCTCTCTTCCAATATCCAAAGCAGATTGCTTTCCACATGGGGAGCAGCATGTCAGCTGCTCCCCATGTGGAACTAGCAATGCCGGCTCCCAAGGGACGTGGGAGCCGGCGGGACTGTGGGGGGATTGGGGACCCCCCACAGTCCCCAACGGAGAGGTCCAGCCCCAGGGGATGGGGTCCCCGGGGCAAGTAGTGGCCCAGGAGGGGGGCCACGCGGCCCCCCTCCCCAAAAAAGAAAAAAAAAAAACACCAAAAAAAATGGAAAGGCCGGCCCTGGGGGATGGGGTCCCCGGGGCCTTAAGTGGCCTGAGGAGGGGGCCACGCAGCCCCCTCCCAAGAAAATAAAAAAAAGGCCATGCCCCGGGGGATGGGGTCCCCGGGGCCAATACAGGCCCAGGGAAGGGGGCCACGCGGCCCCCTTCCCGTTTTTTTATAAAATAAAATTTTAAAAAGGGGTAAGGCCCTGGGGGATGGGGTCCCCAGGGCCCAAAAACAGGAAAAAGGAAGGGGGCCACACAGCCCCCCTTCAGGGGACAAAAATTTTTTTTTTTAAAAACGATCGGGCCCGCAGGCCCCGCCCCTTCCTTCACCACTCTGCAAACGCGCCCCTGGCGCGTTTGCAGAGAGGAACGAATTCCCCTTGAATACTGGGGGTCCCTGGGGGCCAACTAGCCCACCAGGAACCTCCAATATGCGCCAGGGGCTGCGTTGCAGAGACGTGTAGAGAGGCCACACCCCTTTTACACCTCTCTGCAACGCAGCTCTGTGGCGCTTTTTGGAGGTATATGGTGGGCTAGTTGGACTCCGAGGACCCTCAGGATTCAAGGGACTTAATCCCCCAACCTAAAACGCGCCACGGGGCGCGTTTGCACAGTGGTGAAGGGAGGGGCGGGGCTTCAGGTGACATGTGTGCAAACAGGCCCCGTGGCGCGTTTTAAGATGGGGAATTAAATCCCCTTCAATCCTGAGGGTCCCTGGGGGCCAACTAGCCCAACAGGTACATCCAGAAAGCGCCACAGAGCTGCGTTGCAGAGAGGTGTAAAGGGGTGTGGCCTCTCTACACGTCTCTGCAACGCAGCCCCTGGCGCATATTGGAGGTTCCTGGTGGGCTAGTTGGCCCCTAGGGACCCTCAGGATTCAAGGGGACTTAATCCCCCAACTTAAAACGCACCACGGGGCGCGTTTGCACTGAGTGCCACCTCAGGCCCCGCCCCCTCCCTTCACCATTGTGCAAATATTCTTCTAAAATCATCCGAAATACGAATTCCGATTTACTCACCTGTTATCAGGAGAGACCTCAGTGCTGTATCTTTCAGCCCAGTACTGGTCCTGAAAAGTAATTTTAACCGTACTTACCAGTAACTTGAATTTCCTTCCATAGGCTAACATTGACTGGTTTCACTTGGAAATTCTTCTAAGTGTGGAGTTTTGGAACTTTAAAATATTCCTCTAAAATCAGCCGAAATACGAATTCCGATTTACTCACCTGTTATCAGGAGAGACCTCAGTGCTGCATCTTTCAGCCCAGTACTGGTCCTGAAAAGTAATTTTAACCGTACTTACCGGTAACTTGAATTTCCTTCATAGGCTAACATTGACTGGTTTCACTTGGAAATTCTTCTAAGTGTGGAGTTTTGGAACTTTAAAATATTCCTCTAAAATCAGCCGAAATACGAATTCCGATTTACTCACCTGTTATCAGGAGAGACCTCAGTGCTGCATCTTTCAGCCCAGTACTGATCCTCAAAAGTAATTTTAACCGTACTTACCAGTAACTTGAATTTCCTTCCATAGGATATCATTGCCTGCTTTTTGCTGAAAAAGTTTCTAAGTGTTGTTTTTTGAAACATACAAATATTGCTCTAAAATCAGCCGAAATACGAATTCAGATTTACTCACCTGTTATAAGGAGAGACCTCAGTGCTGTATCTTTCAGCCCAGTACTGGTCCTGAAAAGTAATTTTAACCGTACTTACCAGTAACTTGAATTTCCTTCCATAGGCTAACATTGACTGGTTTCACTTGGAAATTCTTCTAAGTGTGGAGTTTTGGAACTTTAAAATATTCCTCTAAAATCAGCCGAAATACGAATTCCGATTTACTCACCTGTTATCAGGAGAGACCTCAGTGCTGCATCTTTCAGCCCAGTACTAATCCTGAAAAGTAATTTTAACCGTACTTACCAGTAACTTGAATTTCCTTCATAGGCTAACATTGACTGGTTTCACTTGGAAATTCTTCTAAGTGTTGATTTTTGAAACATACAAATATTCCTCTAAAATCAGCCGAAATACGAATTCCGATTTACTCACCTGTTATAAGGAGAGACCTCAGTGCTGTATCTTTCAGCCCAGTACTGGTCCTGAAAAGTAATTTTAACCGTACTTACCAGTAACTTGAATTTCCTTCCATAGGCTAACATTGACTGGTTTCACTTGGAAATTCTTCTAAGTGTGGAGTTTTGGAACTTTAAAATATTCCTCTAAAATCAGCCGAAATACGAATTCCGATTTACTCACCTGTTATCAGGAGAGACCTCAGTGCTGCATCTTTCAGCCCAGTACTAATCCTGAAAAGTAATTTTAACCGTACTTACCAGTAACTTGAATTTCCTTCATAGGCTAACATTGACTGGTTTCACTTGGAAATTCTTCTAAGTGTTGATTTTTGAAACATACAAATATTCCTCTAAAATCAGCCGAAATACGAATTCCGATTTACTCACCTGTTATAAGGAGAGACCTCAGTGCTGTATCTTTCAGCCCAGTACTGGTCCTGAAAAGTAATTTTAACCGTACTTACCAGTAACTTGAATTTCCTTCCATAGGCTAACATTGACTGGTTTCACTTGGAAATTCTTCTAAGTGTGGAGTTTTGGAACTTTAAAATATTCCTCTAAAATCAGCCGAAATACGAATTCCGATTTACTCACCTGTTATCAGGAGAGACCTCAGTGCTGCATCTTTCAGCCCAGTACTGATCCTCAAAAGTAATTTTAACCGTACTTACCAGTAACTTGAATTTCCTTCCAAAGGATATCTTTGCCTGCTTTTTGCTGAAAAAGTTTCTAAGTGTTGATTTTTGAAACATACAAATATTCCTCTAAAATCAGCCGAAATACGAATTCTGATTTACTCACCTGTTATCAGGAGAGACCTCAGTGCTGCATCTTTCAGCCCAGTACTGGTCCTGAAAAGTAATTTTAACCGTACTTACCGGTAACTTGAATTACCTTCATAGGCTAACATTGACTGGTTTCACTTGGAAATTCTTCTAAGTGTGGAGTTTTTGAACTTTATAATATTCCTCTAAAATCAACCAAAGTACGAATACCAATTTACTCACCTGTTATCAGGAGAGAACCCAGTGCTGCATCTTTTAGCCCAGCACTGACCCTGAAAAGTAATTTTAACCGTACTTACCAGTAACTTATATTTTCTTCCATAGGAATCCATTGTCTGGTTTTCAGCAAAAAGTTTCAAAGTGTTGATTTTTACAAACTACAAATATTCCTTAAAAATCACCTGTATGACTTAAACGCATTCTTTCAACTGTTTACAGGAGATGCACCAGTGCTGGATCCAGGATCCAACACTGAGTAAGAAAAAGTAACGATAACAGTTTTTACCTGCTAAGTGAATTTCCTTCCATAGGATAACATTGGTGATTCTATGAGAAAAGTTTCTAAGTGTCAACTTTTAAAATACAATAATATTCCTTAAAAATCACGACTGTAACCAAAACGCTTTTACTCAACTGTTTACAGGAGATGTACCAGGACTGAATCTAGGATCCAGTCCTGTGGTTAGAAAAGTAATCCATAAAGTAACTAATTGCATTTAACTAGAAATTCACATTGAGCTGAATGTTGCATTGTGTTTGAAAATGTGTTGCCCATTGCAACAACTGTAACTACTGTACTTAAAAGTCTATTGCCTATGTGCAAAGTATTTAAACTAAAGTAATTCATTCTGAGAAAGTATTTTTTGTAATGTAATGTATAATGTAATTACAATGTAATTTAAAAAATAAAATATGTAAAAAAAAATTGTTTCTAAAAATGTAGTAAATCAGTATGAAAAAAATTAATATAACAATTAATACATTTAAAAATTGTCATTTACAAAACCTTTGAAATTCACTGAAAAAACCGTAGGTATCAGGCACGTTATAGTTAGAAATTAGCATTTAAAAAACCTTTGAAATTCACTGAAAAAACCATAGGTTTCAGACACGTTATAGTTACAAATTA
The DNA here is from genome assembly GCA_963921515.1 of Calotriton arnoldi. Classification (NCBI taxonomy): domain Eukaryota; kingdom Metazoa; phylum Chordata; class Amphibia; order Caudata; family Salamandridae; genus Calotriton; species Calotriton arnoldi. The sequence goes on from CAWUFW010014584.1 coordinate 115,033, forward strand.
GCATTTAAAAAACCTTTGAAATTCACTGAAAAAACCATAGGTTTCAGACACGTTATAGTTACAAATTAGCATTTAAAAAACCTTTGAAATTCACTGAAAAAACCATAGGTTTTAGGGACAGTTATAGTTACTTGGACATTGCACTCGTACAAAACCCGTGAAATTCCCCCGTTATAGTTAGTTCAGCTAACTATAACTCGCGCCCCGCAATGCACTGCTGATGACGTCACATATTACATCACTCATGACATGGTCAGTGACATCACTGATGACATCACTGATGACATCTCAAATGACATCACTGATGACATCATCCACGTGATAATCTGATGCACCTCCTCACACCCTAATATAATCTTTGATACACCCACTCTAAATTACAGACTGCCATTCGCAAAACCATAGACACTCCAACACCAATAACTACATACCCACTCACTGATTCTTAGGTCTACACACACACATCCACTCACTCACCCGTACAGTAACTCATACTTACGGTCACTCAGTACAGGACTATCATATGCACTCTTACTCCTATATAGACACTCAAACAACGCCACTCATCCATAGAGATACTCAGACACCTAGTCAGTCATGCAAATAATTAAACACACTGCCATTTACTCACCTATACAGTTATACACACACCAGCTCACTTACTCATACAAATAGTAGCACATTGTTACGCTCTTATACAATCACTGATACAAGCACACACTCATCCATACAGCCACTATCACAATCACTCACTCTTGCTTATAGCTATTTATATACTCCAACACACATATATACTGCCTTTCACATATGTAGTTACTCACACATGTACCACTGGGACATACATTCACTCACTAACACACTCTTACACACACTTACCCACCCATACAGTCTATCACAGATGCACTCTTGAAACCATCCACCCAGTGAATTACCCACTCACACATCTATGCACAGAGTTGCACACACCCTCCCACACAAACACTCAGGCACCCATACAGATACTCAGACAAGCATTCAATAACTCATATAGACACTCATTTAGCTATTCACAAACACATGCAGCCACTTACACAGCAACAGACAGACGGATACAGACATTCACCCAGATTAGTCACTAACCCATGCATTCAGTAAGATACGTTAAATCACTCACTTATAGAGTCAGTCACGCACCTACTAAATCATCCATACAGACACTTACACACCCACTCATTCTTCAATACGTCTTTTCCTATATATATTAAAAATATTTAAACTTTACAGAAACACACAGTCACTGGATGATGTCATCAGTGATGTCATTTGAGATGTCATCAGTGATGTCATCAGTGATGTCACTGACCATGTCATGAGTGATGTAATATGTGACGTCATCAGCAGTGCATTGCGGGGCGCGAGTTATAGTTAGCTGAACTAACTATAACGGGGAATTTCACGGGTTTTGTACGAGTGCAATGTCCAAGTAACTATAACTGTCCCTAAAACCTATGGTTTTTTCAGTGAATTTATATATATATATATATATATAGCTGCAAACAAGCCCAGTACTCCAGTACTCCAAGAACAAACGGCAAGAGCAGACCCAATATAGTGCAAGTTGCTTTTATTTTCTTCCAACCATCACCATGTTGCCATTACGCGTTTCGGCCGTACAAGCGGCCTTGATCACATGACATATATATATATATATATGACCACTATATGAAGATTTACCTAATATCATTGAAACAAAGACCGCAATCAATGATATCACGGAACCATCATCTGTAGAAGCTAGTGATTCAGACACAGATATCTCCCTGACCACGGCTAGCTCAACATCTGAAAGAATAATCCCATCTAAACCAGCAACTTTTTTGGACGAATACCGGCTCCTGAGAAGGGGCCGGCAAACACCGAGGACAACACCTGTACCAACGAACCAGGGACGAGGAAGAGGACAACGGGGCAGAGGAAGAGGAAGAGGAAGAGGGAGGAGAGGAGTAAACAAAGGAGAAAACGAAGGAAACAAAAAGACCAAAAACGACAAAACAAGGGAGCACATGGGAAACAAGGCTGCAAGCTCCAAGACCAAGCAATAATGGATACAAACACGGTAAACAGAACCATAATCAATCTCTCTGAACGCCCTCTCTCTTTCCTTGACAAGAAAACCTTATGCTTAGGTCTGACGTTCTGTCCCACTGAAGTATTTCATTACTCTGAATCTCACATTGACCTATATAAGTTCATTAGAAAACTTAAACTTAAAAAATGGCATTCCCTAAAGAAACCCATAGGGAATATCAATCCCACGACACAACCCAGCACTGATACATACTCCAACCTCACTGTTGGGGATGTTGAAACTCTCCTTCTCATGCATGATTTACAAAGAACTTCAGAACCATCTACTATGTCCCTTATGGAGACCATCAATCTTGACTTTCCCACTGATTTGGCAGCCTCCACTAAATTTAAACCCCGTTCTATCTTCTATCCAGCTCTACCACATGATAACATCGACACCTTTAATGAAATGGTCAACAAAGACCTCCTTAAGCTCAAACATTAGAGTTGGAAGAAGGTGTCATCCAACCAGAACCTAACCAACAAAGAGAAAGACATTTTACAATCCTTAGCTGAGGACAAAAACATAGTCATTCGTCCTGCCAATAAAGGTGGCAACATTGTACTCATGAGTAAAGAAATGTACATTACTGAAGCCCTTGGACAACTAGATGACTCTAGGTTCTATCTCAAAATCAATAGTGACATTTACAATCAAAGTATTTTGGAGATTTGGAACAAACTAACAGAATGGGAGCGCAATGGCATTATTTCCTGGGAAGAATATTGCTTCCTCAAAAGAGACTTCCCTAAACTCCCCATCCTCTATCTTTTGCCTAAAGTCCACAAGGACTCAGTCAGACCACCTGGGAGAACGATTGTATCATCTATTGGCAGTGCACTAGAAAATGTATCAAAATATGTCGACCACTTTCTTCGTGACTATGTTGCCTCTCTTCCTTCCCATGTCAGAGATACAAAAGATTTCCTATCAAAACTAGAAAGTGTACACTGGGAGGAAGGTTTTCTTATGGTCACCCTCGATGTAAACTCCCCTTACACCATAATAGATCATACACAGGGTATCAAGGCATGCTTTCACTACCTCAAGAACAAACACATAGGGTATCTAGACCACACCAACATACGGATTGACATGATGAGCCAATGTCTCAAAAATAACATATTCATGTTTAACGGGACCATCTATAAACAGATTCTTGGCACTGCCATGGGCACCTGCTTTGCCCCGAGCTTTGCCAACCTGTTTTTGGGTCTTTGGGAAGAAGAAATCAGGGATGACATTACTATGAAACCGGATTTCTCCAAGATGAAATTGTGGCTCCACTACATTGATGATCTCTTTCTAATTTGGCAGGGCACTGAAGTAGAGGTCACTAGTTTCATCAACAAACTGAACAACAACACATATAACATCAAACTCACATCCAATATAAGCAATAGACAGATCGAGTTCCTGGACATACTAGTTACAGCTACCCACAACACTTTGGAAACTAGCCTTTTCCACAAAACCACCACAGGCATCACCCTCCTCCATGCCCTCAGCAGTCATCCAGACAATCTTAAATGGAGTATTCCATACGGAGAACTGCTGAGGGCTAGGAGGAACTGCAGCACTGAAAAAGCATTCACCACGGAAAAGGACAACATGTTGACCAGGTTCCGCAATAGAGGTTACCCTAGATGGGTGTTAAACCGGGCCCTGGATAAAGTCAGTAAGATTAGCAAACCAGAGACCCCCAAAATCCATGATCAGGACATGGACATTACTACTAACTCTGAACCACAAGAGACCCGGCTTATCACTACATACAACAGGAACTCACAACAGATACACAGGTAGGCCTGGGCGGAAAACTACGCTACGCTTGCGGAGTTTGCGCAACTACGCGCTACGCGAATCGCACGTAGCAGTGTAAAAACGCGTAGCGTAGCAGGCATTTTTTGCTCGCTCGCCACCCTCAACGTCAAGTTGGCGACCGCGAGCGAGCAAAATCAACATCCCGGCGTGACTTTTTCCTCGTTCGCGATCGGCAACATCAAGTTGCCGATCGCGAGCGTGGAAAATAAACCTCCCGGCGAGATTCTCAACGTGGGGAGGTCAGGTTTTCTCATTGCGAGTGGTCGCATATGCTCGCGACCGCTCGCGATGAGAAACTACCAGTCCGCGTTGAGAAAGCTGCCGCTCGAGTACAAATCTACTCGAGCGGCAGAAAACGACCGCTTGCACTGTGCATGATGCCGTTCGCAATGATTGCACAGTGCGGACAAGCATCCGGCACTGTGCAATCATTGCAAACAGCATTTCCCTACCGCACTACGCAGTTCGCGTAGCTACGCGTAGCTCGTGTAGTGCGAAGTGCACTTCGCGTAGCTACGCGTAGCGCTACTACGCGAACTACGCCCAGGGTGATACACAGGAGCCTCACACAACATTGGACGATATTATCCAGTGACTCTGTCATTGGTAATTCCATCCATTCACCTCCTAGAATTACCTACAGAAAAGGCTGTAGTCTGAGTGACATTTTGGTCCATAAAGATATCATTCAAACCCAACATCAAAGTGATCACAACCTCAAAGGCTTTTTTCCTTGTGGACATTGCAAGGCTTGTCGCAATAGTCACATGATCAAAGAATTCTCTATACCAGGCAGAACGAAAAAGAAACCCATCACACAATTCTTGACATGTAGCACCACTTTTGTTATATATGCTCTGGATTGCCCCTGTGGACTGCGTTACATAGGCATTACCACCTTAATGGCGAAAAAGAGGGTATTAGAGCATATGCGTGCCATAAACAACAGGGACATGCATTACTCGGTGGCGAGACACTTCCAAGAATACCATCTCTCTAACAGCTCTTTGTTGAGCTTTTTCATCATTGAACAAGTGCACACCAGCCCCAGGGGTGGCAACAGAGTCCACGTGCTCCGCAAACGCGAGTCCAAATGGATTCTAGAACTTGAAACCAAATACCCTGGGGGGCACAATTTAGATGAGGAACTGAACATACACTTACATGAAAGTTAAAGCACTATGCTTAAGCTGGTACCTCTTTCTCTCCAAATCGCCATGATCTGTCCTACTAGACCTGAATGCAATATATTATTATGCATATTACGAGATGTACATTATGATTGTTTTAACCCTATTTTCTTTTCTTTTATATTTTCACAGGAGGAAAGGAAGGGACTCTTCGCCATGGGACGGACACTTCTTACACGGGGTACCTACCGTTTTCTTCCCCATTTTCGGGTACTCCTCACCCAGATAAGACCTTTTCTACCTTATCACTTGCTTATACTTTGCATTTCTAATTGATGTTCCATTATATATTTGCTCTTTGACTCTTGTATAGACTTGACTACATGCAGTTCTAGTCTGTTTTTTAAACTGTCTTGCATGATAACCTGGTCAAATATATTATCGGCACGGTCATGCATACCCTACACTTTGTCATACTGTCTGTTTACACAGGAGGTTTTTACCACTTGGTATATATATCTGTTTGTGTCCAGCCACTATGGCGGAGTATATCCTACTTGTAAGACACATCTTTGTCTACTGGGTCCACTGACCCCAGCATTTATGCAGAGAGTATTACCCCACTTGGGGTCTGAAACCTCCACGATGGTCCGTGGACACACCCACCACCATGGGGAGGCACTATGTCTCTCAGTAATGAAACCACCCAGAACCTTTTACCCTGTTACCCAGACCATTTTCCCCATACATGCATTTTCGGCCATATAACCAATGGGGGTCTCGAACCATAAAGAGAGGTGCCACCTTATATTCAAACGGAAACATGTCTTTATTGCACATGTAGAGCATGCAAGAAAAGTATCAGCGTTACAGCCTACCTTAGATTTAACACAACCTATGTATATATGCCGTATATCCAGGAGTCAGTGGTAACTCTTATCCTTAGTTTACCACTTTAAGATGGCCACCATCTACCTACTATAATTTCATGGTACTCATAACCTCTAGAAATTGTCCTCTTACTATAACGGGGTTTTACATGTACAGTATTAATATGTGATTAATGTGATTCAACACATCAATTCGATTATATGTTATGTACTTAGTAATGTATTAACAAACACCCATGTTATGTTTACCGCTTTAAGATGGCCGCCATGGTCTCACTTTGTTTTGACAATGCATAGAACTTCGAGTCTGCTCTCTATGTTTTACAACAGGCTATGTATAGGAACTTTTTCTGTTTATTCACTGTGTGATCAAGACAGCGAGTCTGTCGAAACGTGTAACCACTATGCAATAAATTCTGCAATTGGCACTTCCTGAGAGCACGGACATTCCTTTTCTTTATATATATATATATATATAAATATATAAGAAACACCAAATCACAGAACTCCGTCGAATTCTGTGCGGCACGCACTCCTTCCCAACAGATTATGCAAACTTCATAGAGGTTCCATCAAGATTATTTTGTATATATAAATATATATCTATATATATATATATATATATATATATATAAATATATATATATATATATATATCTGTATATATATATATATATATATATTATCTACTGGCGGTCGCCAGTAGATAGTTATAGTTAGGACCTATTTTCCATAGGAAATTCACAACATTCTATTTCCAATAACTTTGGCGTCGGTCGACAAAGCTTCGCGAAATTTTCAAAACTTATGGCCCGCTCCAGTCCGCTCCTATCCTGAAAGTCTCGGGGTGATTCGTCAAGTGGGGGCCGAGAAAAAAGGGGGGTCCCAAAACGTGTTTTCCCCATGCAATTTTCCATAGGAACCTTTAGTCGCAGCTACAGCCCGAACTGTTGAACGGAATTACACCAAATTTGGCAAAAAGGTAGCCCTTGGTTCAGAGTCGTGCCTTTTGGTTAAATGGTGTAAATCCGTTCAGTAGTTCCTGAGAAAATCAAAAGTAAAATCACATATATATCTGGGCGGAGCCTAACCACACATGTCATTGTGAGATCTGATTGGCTTTCAGCACTTCATCCTGGAATTGCTGGCAGCCATCTTGGGACCAATACAAATGATAGTACCCCATTGAAATGCATTGTAGTGAATCAAAGATTTTGAGGGTTACCAAAAGGAGAACTATAAAGGGTGATAACAGACTTTAGTTACATTAGAATTCATTTGTTGATGGTACCATACTAATTTCAGGAATTGTGGTGTGATCTAAGGTGATTTTACCCTGTGAAAAACCTTCTGCTGGGATATCATGAATCATGTTTGAGAGAAAACTATTTTCACATGCTTGTCCCAAACAGTTTTGGAAGGTGCTCCAGAAGCTAAACTGAGAGCATATTTTCTGTAAATTCACATTATCTATCTCAGTCATGTGAGAATGAAGTCTGACATTCTCAGTAAAACATGTACATCCAACAAGGGCAGAGACTGTCAGTTGATTCCTTTGTGTTCTACTGCAGCTTCCCAGAGTGTTCTAAAGAACAACTAGAGTGCTAACAGCCTTACTTATGACAAAATTATGGCACACCTGAAGCCATCTTGATTGGAATAAACTGGTAACTCTTAAAACATTTAATTTAAAAAGGAACAAAATGAGGGGGTTCATTTTGTCATAAAAATTATGGTTAGTGCTGTAGAAAGAAAAATTAGGACATGTTTTAAGTGAGATCTCAACTATCTTCCTGTTATATTTCAACAGGAGCAGCCTGCCAGTTGATTCCTTTGTGTTCTACTGCAGCTTCCCAGAGTGTTCCAAAGAACAACTAGAGCGCTAACAGCCTTACTTATGACAAAAGTACGGCACACCTGAAGCCATCTTGATTGGAATAAACTGGTAACACTTAAAACATTTAATTTAAGAAGGAACAAAATGAGGGGGTTCATTTTGCCATAGAAATGAACAACATTCCCAGCACGACCCCCTACACTACACAAGCACCACTGCACTAACATAAACCCTAAAACACTACCCCCAGCACGACCCCCTTCATTACCTAAACACAACTGCACTACCCTAAACCCTAAAACACTACCTCCAGCACGACCCCCTACACTACACAAACACCACTGCACTAACATAAACCCTAAAACACTACCCCCAGCACGACCCCCTACACTACCCAAACACCACTGCACTACCCTAAACCATAAAACACTACCCCCAGCACGACCCCCTACACTACCCAAACACCACTGCCGTACCCTAAACCCTAAAACACTACCCCCAGCATGAACCCCTACACTACCCAAACACCACTGCACTACCCTAAACCCTAAAACACTACCCCCAGCACTACACACTACACTACACAAACACCACTGCACTACCCTAAACCCTAAAACACTACCCCAGCACTACCCCCTACACTACCCAAACACCACTGCACTAACATAAACCCTAAAACACTACCCCCAGCATAACCCCCTACACTACACAAACACCACTGCACTACCCTAAACCCTAAAACACTACCCCCAGCATGACTCCCTACACTACCCAAACACCACTGCACTACCCTAAACCCTAAATCTACCCCCAGCACGACCCCCTACACTACCCAAACACCACTGCACTACCCTAAACCATAAAACACTACCCCCAGCATGACCCCCTACACTACACAAACACCACTGCACTACCCTAAACCCTAAAACACTACCACCAGCATGACCCCCTACACTACTCAAACACCACTGCACTACCCTAAACCCTAAAACACTACCCCAGCACGACCCCCTACACCACCCAAACACCACTGCACTACCCTAAACCCAAAAACACTACCCCCAACACGACCCCTACACTACCCAAACACCACTGCACGACCCTAAACCCTAAAACACGACCCCCTACACTACACAAACACCACTGCACTACCCTAAACCCTAAAATACTAGAACCCAGCACGACCCCCTACAGTACACCAACACCACTGCACTACCCTAAAACACTACCCCCTACACTACACAAACACCACTGCACTACCGTAAACCCAAAACACTACCCCAGCACTACTCCTATACTACCCAAACACCACTGCACTACCCTAAACCCTAAAACACTACCCCCAGCACGACTCCCTACACTACACAAACACCACTGGACTACCCTAAACCCTAAAACACTACCCCCAGCATGACTCCCTACACTACCCAAACACCACTGCACTACACTAAACCCTAACTCTACCCCCTGCATGACCTCCCACACTACACAAACACCACTGCACTACCCTAACCCCTAAAACACTACCCCCAGCACGACCCCCTACACTACCCAAACACCACTGCACTACCCTAAACCCTAAAACACTAACCCCAGCATGACCCCCTACACTACCCAAACACCACTGCACTACCCTATACCCTAAAACACGACCCCCTACACTACACAAACGACTGCACTACCCTAAACCCTAAAACACTACCCACAGCATGACCCCCTACACTACACAAACACCACTGCACTACCCTAAACGCTAAAACACTACCCCCTACAGTACACAAACACCACTGGACTATCCTAAACCCTAAAACACTACCCCCAGCATGACCCCCTACACTACACAAACACCACTGCACTACCCTAAACCCCCACACTATACAAACACCACTGCACTACTATAAACCCGAAAACACTACCCCAAGCACGACCCCCTCACAACACAAACACCACTGCACTACCCTAAACCCTAAATCTACCCCCAGCATGACCCCCTACACTACCCAAACACCACTGCCATACCCTAAACCCTAAAACACTACCCCCAGCATGAACCCCATACACTACCCAAACACCACTGCACTACCCTAAACCCTAAAACACTACCCCCAGCACTAACCCCTATACTACACAAACACCATTGTACTAACATAAACCCTAAAACACTACCCCAGCACAACCCCTACACTACACAAACACCACTGCACTACCCTAAACCCTAAAACACTACCCCCAGCACGACTCCCTACACTACCCAAACACCACTGCACTACCCTAAACCCTAAATCTACCCCCAGCACGACCCCCTACACTACCCAAACACCACTGCACTACCCTAAACCCTAAAACACTACCACCAGCATGACCCCTACACTACTCAAACACCACTGCACTACCCTAAACCCTAAAACACTACCCCAGCATGACCCCCTACACTACTCATACACCACTGCACTACCCTAAACCCTAAAACACTACCCCCAGCACGACCCCCTACACTACTGCACTACCCTAAACCCTAAAACACTACCCCCAGCATGACCCCCTACTCTACCCAAACACCACTGCACTACCCTAAACCCTAAAACACTACCCCCAGCACGACCCCCTACACCACCCAAACACCACTGCACTACCCTAAACCCTAGAAAAGAAACCCCCACCCCATGCCCAATCCCCCTTACCGCTCACTCCTCGTGGTTCCTCTCTCCTCGTGGTTCCTGCTTCACGTCGTCTCTGAGAGGCGGTGCACGTCGTTGTGAGGAAATGGAACAGCCTCTGTTTCCTTACAACGACGTGGATCATCTACATGTTTTTTAGAACGCATGGTCATTTACCATACATACCTTTACAACAAAATTCGTTGTAAAGGCATGCGTGGTAAATTACCATGCGTTCTAAAAATGCGTAGTAATGACTTTGCGATGTACAATGCATGCGTGGTAATGCATGCGTTGTAATGGTATCGCAAAGTAAAAAGTCGTTGTAACGGCTGCTTACCGATCGAAGCTGGCCCCTGTTCTTCAGTGAGACGTTTATTTGATTAATTAGGAGGAAGGAATGTGGTTTTTTTACCGAAAAGTGCATTCCCGGCTGTTGTATTGTGAAAGTGTCTGCGTGGCCTGGTTTCACTTCCGGTGAGAGAGTGAAAGAGTCAGTTTGGATCTAAAGGAGTTCTGTTGTTGGACGGGGCCGGCGCGAAACGTCATCAGAAAACATAGCTAATGGAAAGCGTCCTCCCTGAAGTGTGGAGCAGTGCCATGAGAGGTCAACAAGTATGTGTCCCACCGCAGTATGACCGTACCGCGTGACCCATGTGCCGCCTCCAGGGTACGGGAGGCAGAAGCGGCATTGCAGGTCCTCTTGAAGACCGTTGTAGCACTAATTCTACATTTTGGTACTAGGGCATTTTAACTTCGTTGTTCCTGCCAGATACAAAGAGAAGATCCTGTGTTATTCAGTGCCCTTGTTACCTTTTTTGTGGGTTGTGGTGCTTGTCACTTCGCTGCCCTGCCGGTGCACATGACTGGGCACCCCACCTCGTGTGCCATCTGCAGGCCCTCTGCCCTCTGATCACTGGTTTTGGTTTCTGGAGTGGCAACATAAACAGTTGCTCCCAAAGGACTAGCCTGAACACTTAGGTGAATATCCCCTGCACCAGCATTCCATGGAAATTCTTTCCTAGCTCTCCCACGTCAACGAGGACGTCATAATAGCACGGCTCCGCTCGCGACACCGTATGACGTCATCGGAGCCAAAAGAGGACCTCGTCGGCGTGCTGACGTCAGTGTCACTCATTTTTTCCGTGCCACCGAGGCAAACAGGCGGACCGAGACATTTTCACATGTATACATAGTATAATAAATATATATATATTCACTGAAAAAACCATAGGTTTCACGCACGTTATAGTTAGAAATTAGCATTTAAAAAACCTTAGAAATTCACTGAAAAAACCATAGGTTTCAGGCACGTTATAGTTAGAAATTAGCATTTAAAAAACCTTAGAAATTCACTGAAAAAACCATAGGTTTCAGGGGCGTTATAGTTAGTTGGACATTTCACTCGTACAAAACCATAGAAATTCCCCCGTTATAGTTAGTTCAGCTAACTATAACTTGCGCACCCGCAATGCACTGCTGATGACGTCACATATTACATCACTCATGACATGGTCAGTGACATCACTCATGACATCACTGATGACATCTCAAATGGCATCACTGATGACATCATCCTTGTGATAGAGTGGCAGACCTCCTCTCACCCTAATATAACCTTTGATACACACACTCAAAAATACAAACTGACATTTTCAAAACAATGGACATACCAATACCAGTTACAACACACCTATTCAGTAATTCCAAGATCTACACACACATCCACTCATTCACCAACAGTCCCTATACAGTCACTCATACATGTACTCACTCATCATATGTACTCATACACCTATACATCCTGTTACACACCGCCACTCATCCTTAGAGTTACTCACACACAGTCACACATGCAAACAAAGTATCAAACATCCATTTACTTGCATATACAGTTATACACACACTACCACACTTACTTCTAAAGAAACTTACACATACTTACTCTCTTAAACAATCACTTATAGAAACACCTACTTATTTGTACAGGAACTCTTCCAATCTCTCACTCTCACATATACTCTCTTATATACACCAATACTCACATATACTAGTTTAAAACATATGTAGTTACTCATAAAGACACTATTGAGACAGTCATTCACTCACTAACACACCCATACACACACTCATCCACCTATACAGTCCTGCACACATGCTGTCTTCAACACATACAAACAGTGAGTCACTCATTCATGCATCTATGCACTAAGTAATACCCCCACCAAACCATACAGACACTCAGACACTCATTCTGATACTCAAAAAACCAACTAATAACCCATATAGACACTCATGTAGCTACTCACCAACCCATGCAGCCACTTATACACAAAGTGAGAGACTGATACAGATATTTTCATATTTAAACATTACTCACTAACCCATGTATTCACTAAGATACACTTAATCAGTCAGTTATACAATCGATTTTATTTAAAAAAATAATCCATTTAGACACTTATATACCCATTTATTCTTCCATCGACCTTGAGATATACATATATAAAACATATTTAATTTTCAGAAAAACACACATTCACTGGATGTCATCAGTGATGTCATCAGTGATGTCATCAGTGATGTCATTTGAGATGTCATCAGTGATGTCATGAGTGATGTCACTGACCATGTCATGAGTGATGTAATATGTGACGTCATCAGCAGTGCATTGCAGGCGCGCGAGTTATAGTTAGCTGAACTAACTATAACGGGGAATTTCTATGGTTTTGTACGAGTGAAATGTCCAACTAACTATAACGCCCCTGAAACCTATGGTTTTTTCAGTGAATATATATATATATATATATATATATATATATATATACATATATTCACAGATAGACAAAAAATTGGCTGAAGGAGCAAAATTCATAACTTCACAAAAGGGAAATCTACTTCTGTGCTACATGGGCTACACTTATACACAAAAAAAAGTAACTGGAAACAAAACCCATTGGAAATGCAGTAAATATTTCTCCAATTCTTGCTATGGGAGAGCTACTACAGTAGAAACAAATGTAGTTAATATCAAAGAACACAACCATCCCCGCAGTGTGAGTGAAATCGAGGTCAGAGATGCTCTAGAAACAATCAGAGAAGCAAGTATCAGCTCCCAACAGACCAGTACCCAAATACTAAAAAACGTGTTAACTAGGGTTCCTGAACATGTCACAGGACAACTACCGTCCATCCCCACTCTAAAAAGATTAATCGTCAGAACTAAAAGAGCTACAGCTCAAACACCACCCACCCTCCAAACGTTTGCAGAAATAGAAATGTTACCAGAATTCACCATCACCCACAAAGATGAAAAACGCCTTCTTCATGACAATAACAGTCATGAAAAATGAATTATCATCTTTGCCATCAATAACAACTTATAAAAACTTAAAAACTACGAAACGTGGATGATGGATGGCACATTCAAAGTTTGCCACAAGCTTTTTTACCAACTATATACCATCCACGGCGAATATGAAGACACTAACATCCCCTTCATATACGCACTACTCCCTAATAAGCAAAACTCCACCTACATAGAGCTTCTTACAATACTAAAACAATACACCGACAACTACTTTCCACAAAAAATAATCATTGACTTTGAACAAGCTATGATTCAGTCAATTATAAAAATATACCCACACACTGCAATGCAAGGTTGCTATTACCACTTCAACCAAACTATCTGGAGACACCTCCAAAAATCTACTCTAAGTATAGATTACTCCACCAATAGCAACTTTGCCTACTAAATAAAAAAATAAATAGCCCTGGCCTACGTACCAACAACTGAAGTAGCCAACCATTATAACATACTTTTTGAAAGCCCTTTCTATCAAGCAAATGAAACTAAACTAACTCCCTTCCTAGACTACTTTGAAGACGCTTGGGTAGGAAGGCTACATAGGTCAGGGCATCGTAGACAACCAAAGTTCCAAATCCCCTGGTGGAACATCTGCGATAGCACTCTAGCTCAAAAAGCTAAAACTAACAACGCGGTGGAAGGATGGCATAATGTCTTCCAAGCCACAATAGGAAAAGGACAACCAACCATACACAAACTAATAGAAGCTATCAAAAAAGAACAGAGCTATCAAGAGCTAAGGCTAGAGCAGTCCCTAACTAAAATCGGCCCTAAACTCAGTAAACAAACAAAAACAATGTATGAATACCTACAAAAATAAACTCGACTATTTCTAAACACCAAAGGGCTAGAATACATGCTTGCTAAATCTATACTTTAAACAAAAAAACAATGCTAAACGTCATAAGCATTTTAAAATAACAAAACATTCAAACAACATAATTCTACTCTTTTAAATTAATAATTATAATTATGTCATTTAGAATTTAAAAACGAACACAAAAATATATGACATAATATAATTATTAAAATAAAAAGAAACAAACAAATCAATGTAATCAAAAACATTTCCCACCCATAATAATAAAAAATAACTTAGAGTTATGTCGCAGTAGACGATCCTCGAAAACGAAAAAATCCATATTAGATAAATAGAAAGACGAATCCATTCGAAAAGAAAGCCCCCAAAAAAATGCAGAAATACAACTGTAGAAAAAAGGCTCCAACGATGCAATCCTCTCAATACCAAAACCCTCAAAAACCCGAAAATTAGCTTTAAAAAAAAAATGCTCCAACAAACCTGAAAAATAAAAGGAAATGTCAAATAACTTAAAAAATAAACGCGTCGTGAGCACCATCCATTCACGAAATGGAAAACCTGTAAAGAAAAAAAACAAGAACACCCTCCCACAATAACATTTACAAACCCACACGCATCAATATCAACATTAAATACAAGATAACAGAATTAAACAACACATAACTAACAATACTTAACACTCTACTTCTATCCAACACTACGTCAAACACATAAAACACTAAGGGCCTGATTACGATGGCGGTAGGCCCGCCACCGACAGCCTGTCAGTGGCGGGCCCTCCGCCATCGTACAGTGGTTTTCCACCGGCCAGATTGCCATGGCAGGCGGAAATGTGGTGGTCTGAAAGACCAACCGCCACGGTTCCGACAGGCGGTCATTTTCCAACCGTCTGTCGGAGCAGCCGCATTGCCCAGAATGGAGGCGGTGCCTGTTAGGCACCGCAGGTCAAATTAGCATGTCCATCCCCGCCAGCCCTTCGCGGTTCAACCGCCATGAAAAGGCTGGCGGGGATGAACTTTGGGGGCCCGTTGCGGGACCCCCTTGACCAGGGCAACTTCCGTTGTGCACTTGGGGGCCATTTCCCTGCACCATGTGGCAGGCACCGGGTGGTGCCAGCCACGTAGTGCAGGGAAATGCAAAACGGGCATTTTTTTCATTGCGGTGGGTGCTGCAGCCAGCAGCACCCGGCGCAATGGAAAACATGTACAATGCGACTGCCACAGTGGTGGTCGCATTGTAATTTGGCCTGTGGGACCCCCGACACTATGTCGGGCGGTCCCCATCTCCGTTAGGGTGGCGGGCGGATGTGAGTCCGCCCGCCATTCTAATCAGGCCCTAAACTACCAAAACAACACCAAACTACTCAAAAAACTAAGAAATAACATCCTAACAAATCTAATTACACTACTACGACTTCGCCCCTACCATAAAACTACCTTAAAAGTAAATTAAATTAAACAAACAAAACACTGCTCCTAACCGCAAGGTTCCGTCTTCCTAAATGAACTAAAATCGAAACAGATAGATAGAAAAGTTAGGAAATGGGAAAAAATGGCTGTGTAATAAAAATGAAAATAAGACTGACTCCCCATAGACAAGAATAGAGAAATAATAAAAAAATCCCAAAAATTTAATGTTTATTTTTATTTATTGTAAAAAAAATTACAAATGTTTAAAAAATATACAAACATTTGTAAAATGTGCATTAAATATATTATCAAAAAACAAAAAATATAATATTTAAAATATATTAAAATGTACGTTTCTTTCATGTACTGTAAATGTGCAACCAATATGAAAATGTTAAAAAAAAACATATGTTAAAAAATATATTTGTTAAAAATATTGTAAATTATTTAATATATTAAATATTATTGTATTAAAATAATATTCAATATACTAAATATTAAAATGTACAAAATATAAATGTGTAACATACATATTATATAATTTTAGAAAGCAAATAAAATTATATAAAATGTATTAAAAAATGCAAAAAGAGATGTATACAAATGTTTA
Organism: Calotriton arnoldi; assembly: GCA_963921515.1. NCBI lineage: Eukaryota > Metazoa > Chordata > Amphibia > Caudata > Salamandridae > Calotriton > Calotriton arnoldi. Next base: position 131,690 of record CAWUFW010014584.1, read on the forward strand.
CTTTTTATTATAAAAAATGATAAACAATAAAAATCAAAATGTTTATAATGAAAGTACTAAAAATATATTTACTTTAATATACATGACTACAGTTCAAAAAAATGTACCATTTTTCAAAACTGTTAAAAAAATATGAATGTAAACATTTATTTTTAATTTTGCAATTGTACATAAAAAATGTATGTTCAAAATATATTATACTTTATAATAAAATCTGAATAACATCAACATTTCTGAATCATGTTTTTAATATTCTGAAAAATTGTATAACAAAACCAAATAAAAACAATTTAATTGTGAAATAAAAAAAACGTGTTTGCAAATTAAAATGTTCACAATAAAAACTAACATATGTCTCCTTTCTTATTTCAAAGTACATATAGACTCAAAAACTAAACTAAACTCAGGTAAAATGCTGGTTAGTAAACCCCCAAAAACTAAGGGGGTCATTATGATAGCGGGCAGATCGCCACCGCCCGTATGGCGGTGGCGATCCGCCCGCTATTTCACACCGCCCGCATTCCATTTCCCCCCGCCATATTATGATGGCGGGGGGGACCCCGGCGGACGGGTGGAAAAGGGGCATAACATGGTGACGGTGTCTGCAAGACACCGCCATCCATATTATGATACATGCGGAGATGTGCCTTTCCATGCGGGCAACGCCGCCATGGAAAGGCATACGGTCTTTTGCAATGGGGGCCCATTGCGGGCCCCCGGGGGAGGGGGGGTGGGGGTGCACTTGGGGGGTACCTATGGTACCCCCCTACATTGGCATGCACAGGGTGGCAGGCACCGCGCAGTGCCTGTCACGTTGTGCATGCCAATGCGCAACATGATTCATTCACATTGCGGCGGGTGCTGCTCGCAGCACCGCCCGCCGCAATGTATATGATGCGGGATGCGGGGTGGCATCCTAATAGACATGGCAGGACCGCCGCACCTCTTGTGGGCGGTTCCGTTTGCCGTTGCGGTGGCAGGCGGACTTTGTCCGCCCGCCATCGTAATGATGCCCTAAACCTGGATGGAGTTCTCAGAGTGCAAAAAAAACTCATCCGCGCTACGCGGAGCTCCGCAAGCAGTGGAGTGCGTTAGATAAATGCTGCTCGCAAAGATTTTCAGTGCCAGATGCTTGTCCGCACTGTGCAATTATCGCGAACAGCAGCATGCACAGCGCAAGCGGGCGCTGGTTCCTCTCTGCCACTCGAGTAAATTTTTACTCGAGCGGCAGCTTTCTCAATGTGAACGGACATTTTCTCAACGCGAGCGGTCGCTAGCATACGCGACCACTCGCAATGAGAAATCTGACAACCCGTGTTGAGTCATCTCGCCAGGAGGTTTATTTTCCATGTTCGCGATCGCCAACTTGATGTTGATGATCGCAAACGAGGAAAAATCTCGCCGGGAGGTGGATTTTCCTCGCTCGCACTCGCCAACTTTACGCTGACGAACGAGAGCGAGGAAAAAAACTGCGCAATGCAGAGTGCGGAAAACTCTGCAAACTCCTTGAGCGGAGTTCACCGCCCAGACTTAAAAAAAACTACTATTCCTACTCCAACACCACCTAAACTCAGAGAAAGTGCTGGATAATAAACCATAATAAATTAATATTCCAACTCCAAAACCAATTAAACTCAGGAAAAGTGCTAGATAATAAATCCAAAAAAATTACTATTCCAACCCCAAAACCAACTAAAGTCAGGGAAAGTGCTGGATAATAAACCCCCAAAAATTACTATTCCAACTCCAAAACCAACTAAAGTCAGGGAAAGTGCTGGATATTAAACCCAAAAATATTACTATTCCAACTCCAAAACCAACTAAACTCAGGGAAAGTGCTGGATAATAAACCCAAAAAATTACTTACCACCTCCAAAATCAACTAAACTCAGGTAAATGGCTGGATAATAAACCCCAAAAAATTACTCTTCCAACTCCAAAACCGACTAAACTCAGGGAAAGTGGAGGATAATAAACCCCAAACAATTACTATTACAACTCCAAAGCCAACTAAACTCAGGGAAAGTGGTGGATAATAAACCCCAAAGAATTACTATTCCAACTCCAAAACCAACTAAACTCAGGGAAAGTGCTGGAATAAACCTAAAACAATTACTATTCCAACTCCAAAACCAACTAAAGACAGGGAAAGTGCTTAATAAACCCAAAAATATTACTATTCCAACTCCAAAACCAACTTAACTCAGGGAAAGTGCTGGATAATAAACCATAATAAATAACTATTCCAACTCCAAAACCAACTAAAGTCAGGGAAAGTGTTGGATAATAAACCTAAAAATATTACTATTCCAACTCCAAAACCAACTAAACTCAGGGAAAGTGCTGGATAATAAACCATAATAAATTACTATTCCAACTCCAAAACCAACTAAACTCAGAGAAAGTGCTGGATAATAAACCATAATAAATTCCTATTCCAACTCCAAAACCAAATAAACTCAGGGAAATTGCTGGATAATAAACCCCAAAAAATTACTATTCCAACTCCAAAATCAGCTAAACTCAGGAAAAGTGCTGGATAATAACCCCAAAAAATTACTATTCCAACTTCAAAACCAAATAAACTCAGGGAAAGTGCTGGATAATAAGCCCAAAAAATGTGCTATTCCAAATTGAAAACCAACTAAACTCAGGGAAAGTGCTGGATAGTAAACCCCAAAAAGTCCTATTGCTAACTCCAAAACAATTTTTTTTTAAAAATACTACTTAATAAAAAATGTAAAAATACAGAAAAATAAAAAATCATTTTAAACTAATTTTTTTAATCAAAATATACATTTCGTTAACAAATTTTAAAATTGAACGCCATTTTTTTAAAAATTTGTCAAAAATTTTAAAATAAAAATTTATGAAAAATTATAATTCTTTAAAAAATTATATGTAAAAATTTGAGACACCCCTTCTCACAAACATTTTGAAAAATAAATATAACATTTTAAATTACAAATACATTTAAATATTTAAAAATTCAAAATTATCCAATTTTTTAACTTTTTTAAACAAAATAATTTGTAAAAAAAAATGTTTTAATTAAAATTTAAAACAAATAAACTAATCATATATTGTTTTATTTTTTTCATAAAAAAATATTTCTAAAATATTTTACACAATTTACATCAAAATATTAGCAACCCAAAAAAACTGTCAACATTTTAAAAAAATTCAACATTTACATTTATTTTTTTTAAATTATTTATATATTTAAAAAAAAATTAATACAAATTTCTTTTTAACCAACATTCTTAAATTACTCCCGACCCTTATCCCCTATAAACCCAACATCCCACAACTAAATTTTTACATAAAATAAAAAAATATTTAAAAATTTAAATAAATATTTTAAAATTACTCCCCACCCTTATCCCCTATAAACCCAACATCCCGCAATTACATTTTTACATTAAATAAAAAAATATAAAAAATTTTAAATAAATATTTATCTATTACTCCTCCCCCTTATCCCCTATGAACCCGGCATCCTGCTCCTAAAACTTAACTAAAAAACAATAAAAACAAACATTTTAACATAAAAAAATTAATTAAATATTATAAAATAACTAATACCAAATTAATTTTTAAAAAAACACAACATTAAACAAAAACAAAAAAATCGATATCATTTACAACTATATATTTACCATCGATATTTACAACAGCGATATTCCTACATTACCCAAAAATCGATATTTTTAACAACGAAAAAGCTTACCTCGATATTTTACACCATCGATATTCTTCACTCGATATTCAGGCAATTCGGTATTTCGGCATCGATATTCTGTCTCTGCACCGCTGTATTTTGGCTAATTTCTGGGTTCCCTCCATGGAAATCCACACACCCTGGGTACCTTTAAAATCTTCAGGATGTTGGAAGAAAAGGACGCAAATTTGGTGTGGATACCTAATGTGGACAGAAAGTTACAGGGGCCTAAGAGCAAACTACCGAAAATAGCCAAAAAAAAGGCTTAGCACAGGGAGGAACGGCCTAGCAGCGAAAGGGTTAATCTCTGGCTTCCAACGGGCTCCCACAACCTGCTGCTAACCACCCGCCATGTTCCCACAATCCCCCGGTCTTCTAATCATGTGGATGCAAATTGTACGATTTAAGATCGCTGCAGCTTCAGAACTGCTTGTCTTCCCCACAAAGCTCTTCACACTGGAAAATCAACTTACCTAGCCTCTAAACTCAAAAAGGCAGCTCAGACGAGAATCCTGAGAAGCTCAAACACCCTACTCCTCATCCCAACTAAAGCCCACAAACAAAAAACACTGGAACGCTCCTTCTCCAGCAATGCCCGTAAAATCTGGAACTCCATACCTATACATATCAGGATGAACCCATCCTTCTCGAGCTTCAAGAGACAGCTAAAGGATCTCCTCCTAAACCAGCACCTCAACCAGTGGGTCATCAATCACCCAACGAGACAGTAGCGCTACTCTAGTTCCCCCATGCCCCTTCCCTGTTACTTTTCCTTCCTCATGCTCAGCAACTGATTTGATTTGATTTGACTTAATTGTTCTGATTATACTCGTTATTTTGATCACTGAAATCAAGCTATACCTGGCTGATGAGCCCTTATCAGGGCAAAACCAGTCCTAGATTGCTTGTATTCTGATTCAGGAATGACTTGGCGTGGTATTGTGGGCTGGAAAGTTCTGACTGGAACAGGATCAAGACTCATTAGCAAACGGATAGGCCCAAAACTGAGGTGGCATGGTGGGAGAAAAACAATGGATTGGGATGTGGCCTAAGCAATTGCCAGTGGTTAAGATTAATTCAATCATTCCATCTTTTACTTTGTTCTTGTTGTAGTTGACGCCCTAAGTGCAACAGGTATGCCCAGACGTGGGTTCCATGCTCACTGTTGCACTGGAATCAAGCTATACCTGACTGATGAGCCCTTATCAGGTTGAAACTGGTTCCAGGTTGCTTGTATTCTGGTTCATAGAGGACCAGGCTTGGCAGTTCAGGCTGGACTGTTCTGAATGGAGCAGGGTCAAGACTGATTTGTGTGTGGCTGGGACCAAACTGAGGTGGCATAGTGGGTGAAAAACAATGAAATGGGATGTGTCCTTGAGTGATTGCCAGTGGCTGAGATGAAGTCCAGCATTTCATCCATCACCTTGTTTTTGTTGTAGTCAATGCATACATGCGTTGGGAATGCTAAGATGTGGGTCCTTTGCTTACTGTGCCTCTGGATTCAAGCTATACCTGGCTGATAAGCCCTTATCGGGGCAAAACCAGTCCTAGGTTGCTTGTATTCTGGTTCAGGAAGCAATTGGCGTGGAAATTCAGGAAGGATTGTTCCGAATGGAACTTGGTCAAGACTGATTTGCACATGGCTAGATTCAAACTGAGGTTTCATGGTGGGTGAAAAACGATGGTTTGCGATGTGGCTCAAGCAATTGCCAGTGGCTGAGATTAATTCAAGCATTCCATCCATCACCAGGTTGTTGTTGCAACATTATAAAAGTGGCATTGTCAGAACAGTAACTTAAGATCTGACTTTTCCATTAAAGAGGATTTAAAATTACACTTCAAATAAGTGGAAGAAGTACTTCTCTATCTGTTCCCAAACTGGCGTTATCACTTATTAAGTGTAATAAGGTAACCCAGTGTTAGTCAATGGGAGAGATAGCCTTACTACAGTGAAAAAACAACCTTAGTAGGTTTTCACAGTCAGGACATGTAAAACCTAAATGCACATGTCCTACTTTATAAATACCATGCACCCTGCCCTATGAGCCTGTAGAGCGTATCTTCAGGGTGAGTTATATTTATTAAAAGGGAGGTTTAGACCTGGCCAAAGGCTTATTTTGCCAGGATGAAATGACAGTTCAAAAGAGTACGGCAGGCTGCAGTGGAAGGCCTGAGACGTGTTTCACAAACTACTTCAGTAGGTGGCAAAATGAGTGCTGCAGCCCACTTTCAGCATTTAATCTGCAGGCCCTGGGTACATGTAGTATGATATACTAGGGACTTATAAGTACTTAAATGTACCAATAAGGTTTATACCAATTTTACCATGCTTAAGGGAGAGGGCACAAGAAATTGTGCACTGGTTAGCAGGGGTAAAGTGCACTCAGTCCTAAAGCCAACAAAAACACGTTCATAAAAAATAGAAGAGTGAAGGCAAAACATCTGTGTGGCATAGAATAAAGCCATTGGGGAGAGGGGTGAACATAAGGACAAAGAAAATGGGGGGGGGTGAAAGTCGAGGAAATAAAGGGGGGTTGGAAGGTTGGGGAGCAGGGCACACTGCACAGCATCCAAACAAACCCCAGGGCGTTTCTACTGTGGATTATCGCCAGGGCCACTGGAAATATGGGGCAGGGGAGGACCAAATTATATGGCAAGGTTCAGTAAATTATGCATCAAGAAAAGGCAAACTATGCAATATAATGCAGTAGGTTTTGTAATAGTATTACTTCATAATCTTGTCATTTTTATACATGCTAATGCTGTCTGGGCAAATGTTTCAGTTCATTAGTGCTTAGATATTAAAGCTATTATAAACCAAACTGTGAGAAAATGCTTTTGTGTGGTCAAACCCATTTTTTGACAGGATTTTATTTTGCGGGATTAGACCCTGCATACTGTGGCACTGCTGCTGGGTACCCAGAGTACATGCTCTGACCACAGAAACATGTAGAAATTGGTTAATCCCTGATTCACATATTTATCTCTCCTACTAGATTATAATATTGGTGTAGAAAATACACCCATGGCATGGAAAGTTAAATGTCACCTGTGACTGCAGCACTTAATGTGCTCTCCACTAGTGTGACAAGGAAAACATGGTCTCGCCCTACCAATGTGACCTGATAGCTGCATGTTAAACCGGCAGCTGGCCTTTCAAAATAACCCATTTGACAGGGGAAAGCCATCCTTTTAAATATAAATAAGTCACTCCTATCTTGTAAACCCACAAGGTAAGAGGCATAGGGGGTGATTAGGATGTAGGGCGGATCGCCACCGCCCGCATGGTGGTGGCGATCCGCCCGCCATTTCCCACCGCCCGCCTCACATTTCCCCACCGCCATATTAGTATGGCGGTGGGGACCCAGGAGGACGGAAAGACCGTCCGCCAGTTTTCCGCCGGTAGGCAATCCGCCCGATTGCCTACCGGGCAGAAAAGGCCTGCAATATGGAGGTGGTGCCTTTCAGGTACCGCCATCCATATTAGGATGATGGCGGTCACATGCCTTTCCATGGCGGTGACTCCGCCATGGAAAGGCATGCGGAGAATGCCTTTGGGGGCCCGTTGCGGGCCCCCTGGGGGGTGGGGGGCTGCACTTGTTGGCATGCACAAGGTGGCAGGCACCACGCGGTGCCTGCCACCTTGTGCATGCCAATGCACACAGTGCATTCCCAGCATTGTGGCGGGCGGTGCTGGGTGCACCGCCCGCCACAATGCTGGGAATGGAGGATGCCACCGCCACGGTGGCATCCTAATCGCTGGTGTGGGACCGCCGCACCACTGGCGGCCGGTCCCAGCACCGATAGGGTGGCGGGCGGACGAAAGGCCGCCCGCCATCCTAATAGGCCCCATAGTATTTAAAAAGGTCCCTGCTTTCTCCCTTTGTGGAGTCTATTCTGTCTTTCTCTTCCTACTTCTTTCCTATTTGTGTATTTTCCGCTCTTTAGCTCAAGGTCAATTTCTGATGTGGAAAAATAGGTGCAGGTCACCAAAAATGAGTGCCGGCGGCTCCTCCCGGCAACCGACAGATCAAATTAAGCACTGAGTAATAAAGACAAAACACAATATAAGAAAAATCCCAAAACAATTTAGAAAACCAGACTATATTTTGATAAATAAAATGATACCAAAATGACAAAAATCCAATAGAGTTAACCGGATAGGTAGATTTTCAAAGGTTAGGGTTAAAAATAGAGCCAGAAAGTGTTAAGCGCTATCCGCGGTCAACTGATCATGGTAGATTGAGACTTGGGAGAAATTTGAGGCCAATCGCGATGGAGCACAGATTGGCTACTGAAATTAGGTTCAACCCATTGGACTTTTTACTGTCAGACGTAGCCTCTGAAATGGAAGTCCAAAATCTACAGAAGGACAGGCTCTACGAGGTCAGTTAGCCATCAGACGAGGTCCCGGTGCCGCCACTGACTTTTGACAGGAAACCTCTGAATGGAAGGAACTTGAATTTTGAACCCAAGAAAGATCCTTCACTGGCTGGATACTTTTAGCCAGCGAGGGAAGTTTTGGAAACGTTTGTTCTGAGGAGGATACTGTGTGTGCTACATTTACACTTCACATCAGCCTGTGGGTGGAGGTGACTCCAGGCCCCTCCCTAAACAAAAGGGTAAAAATTCTCAGGGTTAATTCTACCTACTTTGTACCACTTACTGAATACCATACAGCAAGCAATCACACAGTGCCCCTATCTGCCTAAATCCAAGTTGGTAAAACCCTTTTCCCATTATGCAGAGCACGTTTGCCCAACCCAGAGGCATGGCAGGGAAATGAGTAACCCCTCCTCTGTGGTCATTTCAAACCAATTCTGGGGGCAGCTCCTCACTCACTGTGATTGGAACCTGCCTGACTGGGGGAACAAAGAAGGGCCCTGCCCAGGTGTCAGCTACCATTTGCATGTGACAGGGGAGGCCCTATTTAAAGTTAGAAAAAGTTCCTCGACACAGCCCAAATGATCATCCTTCCAAAGGAACAGAAACACCTCCTCACATCTAAGCCTTTATCTTGGTTCTGAGAGCAGTTTTCATTCCTCATCCAGGGGCTCTTCTGCTGCAGGGCGAGAGCTGGAGTTCAGGGAAATTAGGCTGCAGAGGCTTTAGGCAAGGATTAGGTAACTTTCTAAAACTATAAAATCGATTTTACCATTAAGTTGGATTGTTAATAACTATTAAAAAAGAGCCCTTGAATTATATCTCTAGCTGTATCCTAACCAAAATTAGCATTACTAAGTGTACTAATGTAACCCAGTGTTTTCCTATGGAACAGCTAAACTTGCTATAATAAAAATTGCCTATGAGGTTTTTTTCACTGTGAGGTCATGTGTAACATTACATTTCTACATGTCCTACTTTTAAATATAGCCCAGGCACGCCTCCATTTACCACCGCTATATCCCATTGAATACAACTAATGAATGGTTTACAAAGAAGGCCAACATATTGTATTGGTTACAGCCATTGAATAATTAATGTATCCAGGATTCTGCTGTTTGCTATTCAATGGTCTCTATTTCTTTCGAAAAAGGAGTCCTACTGGACCATTCTTCTGTAACTTCAAATGAATAGCTTCAGTGGGGCATCATCCAGTGGTTATCGGGTTTCCTCAGTTAAAGCCTGGATCTTGCCCCGCTCTTCCAAGTAAAAACCAACACTGAGGCGAACCTACTTGGTTTATCTGGCCTGTTCTCACCTAGGTCCCAGTCATCCGTGACCATAGGATATCATTGCAGCTTTACATTTTCTTGGCTCTTTTTCATGTAAATCTTTAAAAATTCATACCTCTGGTTTTCCTTACTTGATTTTTATAATTTTGGTGCCATTTTGCTTATTACACTTTGCTCTATTTTCATAAAATAGAGCAAGATTTGTATTGTGTTTTGTCTTTGACTTTTTAACTGTTTTGGCACTTCTAAATGCTTTACACATTTTCTTTAAGTTAAGCCTGCCTGCTCTGTGCTATAGATACTATGGGGGCTCAGGTTTAAATTACTGAATCCTTTCACTGGACCTAATAGGTTAGTGACTTTACTACTTGTGTTGGTCCTCTATCCACCCCAAATAATAATTTACATTTTTATACATTCTGTTTCTATTTTGGGTGTAACTGGAACTATGCATGATGTAAGATGGATTTTTTCATATTGGAATTTGGAAGAAGGCTATATGAAGGCTGAAGATGTTGAAATATTTTTGATGTTAATGTATTACAAGTTTTCAACTGCTTTTAATGTTTCTATTGTAACAGTGGAAAAATGTAGCAACATAAAGGGCCTAATTACGATAGCAGTGGGACCGCCTCTGCCAGGACGGTCGATGGCGGTCCCACTGCTGACAGACCGTTGATACGACTGCCGCATTTTGATGCATGCGTTCAGACCGTCAGCTGTCAAGGAAAAGATTGCCGCCTCCAACAGGATCTAGGATCCCATCGGGGCGGTGGTCAGAACCATGTCCTTTGTATGGAGGTGGTGAATGCGCAGGCACCGCAGCAGGGATTACAATGTCCCTTTCCGACAGCCTTTTCATGGCAGTCCGACCGCCATGAAAAGACTGTCGGAAACAGACTTTGGGGGCCCCAAGCAGGGCCCCCGTCCCCCATGGGCCCATATGTAGTGCCCCTATGCAGATTCATGAACCGTGTGCCAGGCACCACATGGTACCTGCCACATGGTGCATGGATGTGCACAAAGTGCTCTTTCACACTGCAGCTTGTTTTTAACAGGCTGCAGCACAAGCCACAATATAAAAGAGCACTTTTCCAACCGCCAGCACGGGGGCCTTATCCTAACTGGGCGAGTGGACCACCGCTAGCTTGTTGGTCGGTCTCCTGACTGACATGATAGAGGGCAGCGGTCCGACCGCCCATTATTATCGTAATGAGGCCCAAAGTGTCCATTTAAATGTGAGGGTTTGAATGACTTTTTGCGGTTCACTCCAAAAAACTACTGCATAAAAATGTGATGAAGGCTTTGATCAAAGTATACATTTTTTACTTATAATGCTTCATAGAGCATAGAAATTTCTATGACTTTTAAGGTAATGTCGCAATGCCAAAGACTTTGATCTTCTACCTGGATTTCATCCACGGTCTTTGTCAGTAACCAACGTTTCATCACGTTTTAGACATGGCAATTAATTACATTGGACCAAAGTTCTGTGACAAGATACATTTTCTGTAAATTCCCAAATTTCTTCCTCATCCATTCCTGAAAAAAAGAATGCATTTGTTTACCAAAATATTTACGTACCATTGCAGAAGTATGTTTGTCGATTGAACAAAGTTCTTCACCAAAGAATTGTAAAAAAAGAACCAGAATCATATTGTTATGTGTTGACATCAAGAGTAAAGTATGAGCTGGCCCTAAGATCTTTCAATAGGAGCTGTGCAAATTACAGTATTTCTCTCAAGAACAGGTGAAAGAAAATTAGCAAAATAAGCTGTTTCATTGTACAAAGTTAGTTTTTGCACATTTTTTACTTGCTGTTTCAATCATGAGAATGTGTGTGGTTTTATTTTGTTTGTGGCCTCATAAAGTTACAAATGAGCTAAAGTTCCTTAATGAGACATTGTCTCACTCATTTGAACAACCACTTCCCACAGATAGATTAAGAGTTACAAGGTACTGGCAGGATGCAAACTCCGCACACGTGCTATTACAAAATATATTCTCTAGAATGAGGAATAACGTGCAGACCCATATTTGCCAGGTGGATTTCCGCTTGGTTTTTCATGTTCCATGGGCTTAATGCTCACATTTACCACCTGCTATGAGCATTTTAAAAGCAATTTATAATAAGTAGTTTTCTAGGTGCCACATAATAATTTGATGCATGGTTGTGGCAAAGGAGAAACTGACCCAACATCAGAGATTTAAAGTTGAACTTTAATGCTCATCAAAAGTATTTTCTGATCTTATAGGTAAAACAATTAGGACCCATAACCTTACTAATTATATAGAATACCAGGGGGCATATTATCAAGGAAACACGATAAATATCGCGTTTCCCGTTTTGCGCGATTCTGTTTAACGCCGCATATCGCAGGATTTAATCGCCGAGATATCGCGTTATTATCAACGCATATCTCCACGGCGATTAAATCCTGCGATAGCGGCGTGAAACAGAATCGCGCAAAGTGGGAAACGCGATATTTATCGTGTTTCCTTGATAATATGCCCCAGGGTCTCAGCCGTACGATCCACCTGCCATATCAAGTATGGCTAAGTCGGATTCAAACCAGGCGTTGCAAACCCGCGATAACCGCGGTTAGCACGGTTAATTCAATCGCATCGCGGGTTTGCTCGAGGCTTGGTAATAGTGCGCTGCCATGTCAGCGCGGATTTCCATGGAGGAATGGAAGGGAACGCCCACTTTGCATGCCATTAGCGATATTCTTCGCTGACATGCAAAGTGGAGTTAATTGGGCTGCTTACTCAAGGAAACACGCGTTAGCGTGTCCTTGATAATTGTGCGGAGTGAAATTCGCCGCTTTTCGGCCGAAAACGGCCGATAAAGCGGCGAAAATGGGCTTGATAATATGCCCCCAGATCTTTTGCTGTGGGGGTTGAAACACTTTAAATTATATTTTCGCTCTCTTGTGGTACAGGTTTGGCTATTACACATGAAAAACTTTCCTGGTTAAATGAAGTTTCAAGTACATGGTTTGCAATTGGCTTCCTACTTCTTTACCACTTTGTATAACCTTCAGATAAAGAAAGTGAAATATACCAAAATCTAAATAATCAATTACTAAAAACCACAACCTATTCCTATATGTTGCTAGCTGTGTTTATTGTGACACGACCATACCAATATGAGTGATATTGCAGCAAATTTACAAGACAATGAAAAGTCAAATACATTTCACAGCTTAACCGATGTTTTTACCAACTGAAAATATTTTAAATATAAGTGAATTACCCATGTAAACACAGACATTTTGGATAGCTTCTCATCTTTCAAATACTTGTAGCAGCCCAGACTATAACTATTTTTATCCACATAGTCTAAAGTTGTTTTGTCTGGAGCACGGCTCCCGGTGCCAGCTCGTTTTGCAAGTTTGGTAAGAACTTTGGTGGCAATGTATAATATTTTGGTTATTAACAACGCCAATTTATGTCCAGTTACAAAAACAATAAAACCATTTGACATGAATCAACCAATAGATCTCATCCTCTAACCTAGAGGAATCTAAGAAACAATTAGTCATCAAGACATTCGCCTTATTTGAAAACAAACTAAAAATCAAGCACTTATTTTATTTGATTTTTGAGAGTTGTTCTTATCTGTGATGTACTGTACTTTTTTGAGGTTGTTTGTGACCGAAATCGAATAATTTGATGATGATGATGAACTATTGTAATGAAAATGAGACATAATCAAATTTAATTTATTTTGAAAATAACTTCTTCAAACCCCTGCAAGGCCAAAAACAATAAAAAAACAGAAGCACAACACTTCAGAAGGGCAGACACTGTTGGGCTTATTTACAAGGCCCTTGCGCCACTTTTGAGTCATTTTTAAGATGGGAAAAGTGACGCAAAAGTGGCGCAAGGGGCTTGTAAATCTGCCCCTGTGAGCTTTGGTTTTCAGTGTGCGTGTGTGTGTGTGTGTGTGTATCCCCCAGAACAGTCCCTCTTCACACAATCAATTGACAATATCACAAGTGACATCTTCCAAATCTCTACATTTCACACAGCTAGTACCTGCTAATCAGTAATCAACGAAACATTAACCAACCCGTTGAAATGGAATAATTTCATTTTGAGGGCTAATAGAGTGGTATTTAATTGGACTTGGACTGCATTAACAGTCTGGCGACACAAAGTAAGCGGTGTAACTGCAAACATACTGTTATGACTATTTAATACTGAAAAAGGCATTATGTTATTTCACCAATAAACGCTTTTAGAGTAACAAGTCTTTGTAGCACTAAGTAGTGTTATAGGTTAATGAGGAACATACAAAGAGTGCCCAGTAATTACCATAGCCATGGCTGCACCATCTGCCTTCGGATGAAAGCTGAATATAAATATATGGGAAATGTAAAAAAAAGAAATCACAGCGTTTTCCCTTAACGCACATTTTTCATTTCAGCCTTTAGGCAAGGTGCAATCTCTGGGAGTACCCATCGGACACCAGCTAGTACAATTTAATTTATCCAACAATTACACTAAAAGTTGATATTTAAAGGAGTGTAAAAACAATAGGAGTTGCAATCAATTTCCTATTTTCTGAAAGCCTCCCCCTGTCCGTTTCATTGACTTAATTGCTACTGTACTTAAGGTAATGAACTGTAATTCTGGGATGAACAATGCGCAGCTTAAACAAATTCTGTGGCAAAAAAATATCCGATTAAAAAAACTTTGAAACAAAGAATTTCCACCAGGAGAAAAGATGCAAATAAAATGGCTATCAGAGCCTTTTGTTTGTTTTTTATTTGCAAGTGTAAAACCAAGGAGGAACAAAAGCGAGGGGCATAGCATCTGTCATCTCAGAATATAAAAAGATGATGCTGGCACAAAATGAAAAAGCTCCAATTCATTTGCAAATCAAGCTTGCTGGTTCTGTTTCAAGCTGGCGGTAACTGTCAGGAGTTAACGATATAATCACTAGTTTCTCTCTTGCTTTCAGTGGTTATTCCATTCAGCCGGTCTGTTCTTTGGGGGCACTGTATGCATGCTTTTCATTTCCAACTCACAAAAAAAGTTGCGAAAAAAATCCACGGGGCTTAAAAAAGAAATCCCTTTATGGGCGTTTATCTGCCTGCACTTGGTTTTAGGCAAAATTAGATATTTGGGTACATCTGTGTCCATTCACTTCCTCTGCTCCTTCAGGCCCTTGGTCTTTTGTTTGGGAAATCATTTGGCACACGAGAAAACCTCCAAAGAGTTTAAAGATGCACCCGTGCACATTAACATGACAAGGTATTAGCTAGTAAAAACCCAAGCCTCAAACTGTGCTATAGTAGAGCCAGTCTGCAACAACTTAAAAATAGAATTGTTTAAAAGAACCAGTCATACGCATACCAGGTTATAGGTTAATCAAAACACAGGAGCAACATTGAACAATGAACTGAACTGTTAAATAATTAATAAATAAATGTATGTTAATTTGACAGTACAATACAAGTAATGCAAATTGTTTTCATGGACAAAACTAAAGTTATAAATTGCAAGACATACATAAACTAAGGCCCTCATTACCTGTGGCCCGACAAATGTGCCAGAATGTCGCCACCCACTAGACACCAATAGCGGGGAAACAAGAACACAGGAGATGGTAAAATCCAGACCGTTATAAGCTGGAACCAAAAGGTCCACTAAGAAATGAGAAATTACCAGTGATTTCTAAGTCTGGTCTCCCTGGTAATTCCTCTTTTTTGGTGCTAATTACAATGTCGGGTGGACACCGTTGTGGATTGGGAACCGACCAATCTCAGGTCGGCGGTTCCGACCGCATCATTTGGATGCGACTGCACTCAGTGCGGTTGGAAACATCCATTTTCCTATGGGAGCTTGCGCAGTGGGCATAAAACACCTGCAGTATAAGCTCCCATAGAAAAATGGATGTTTCCAAACATCCTTGCACCGTGTGGCAGGCATCTCACAGTGCATGCCACACGGTGCAGGAATGTTTACCAGGGCCAAATGGGGAGGGCCAGGGAAGTCAGTTTCCGACAGCCAATCCATGTCGGAAAGGCCGACATCGATTTGCTGTCGGAAACCAACATCATAATCCAGACGGCGGAAACGCCATCCTTAAGAGATTATGAGGTCTTTCCGACTGGCCGAAGGGCTCCTTGAGCCTGCCGGAACTGCGTCGGATTCCCCGGACAGTTTAAACTCCGACCGCTGTCATCATAACACAGGGGTCGGACTTTAAACCTACCATGTCGGTTGGAAAGCCTCCGACCAGCGGTCTGAGGCTTTGTGACCGACATCTTAATCAGGTCCTTTGTTGTGGACTTGTGAGGGAGGAACTGGGACCCGGTACCTGAACTTACCGGATGCCGCCTGGTCGGATGCCGTGTTGTTGGGAACATTAGAATCTGGGCACCTGAGGGTTAATCCTTCCACCTCTCCCGCACAGGCTGCTGACGGACACGCCTGGCGGGAGGACCAATCAACTGTTCGGCTGGCCCTGAAAAGGAGGGCCCACAGGAAGCAAGGACGGGTCGGAAGGAAGAAGACGCCGGAAGGAGACGACTGGACGCAGAAGAGGACTGACAAGAAGGAGCTGCGTTCCAGCCTCCCATAGCCGAGGGACAGGAGCCAAAAACCACTGACACAGAGGGGCTCGAACGCGACATCGCAGACCGGAACCCCGAAGACGACGGCCTTGACGTCTGGACTGAGGAGTTTTGGACGCCCCAGGAGAGCCAGAAATCCTGCCGCAACTCCAGAGAGAGTTGCGGCTTTTGCGGTGAGTGCCAAAAGGGGGGGGGGGAATACTCTAAAGGTCGTTACACCTCTCTCTAAACCTGTCACCGTTTGGGGCCGGCATCTCAATCACCACTTCTGAAGATTCTTTTTGTTTCTGTTTTCGTTGTTTGTTGATTCCTTCATTTTCCTTATTATTAGTATCATGTTGGGCAGTGTGCAAGAATAAGTACACAAGGCCCACTTCTATAGAGGAGGACAGATTGAGAGCATTACTCTGTCTTCCTAGATGACATCAACCTGTAGATCAAAGGGGGGAGGGTGGTGAGGGAGTAACCCGATTATCATTTGGGCACAGACACCTTTAATCATACGAACACCTAAGGAAAAAGGATAGATCCACCCGTTTAACCCTTCTCTCTTTCACGATCAAGAAAGTCTCTCTGGGTGTGGTGAAGGCTGTCCTATCCAATCCCCATTCGACCCATTGGGAAAAATCCCCATACTCACCATTCGTTCTGTTTTCTCTCGAGCCACCTGGGAACGTCAATATTCCGAAGCTGTCCTGTGAGGAAAAGAAGACAGAAGACATATATCAGCAAAACAGATGAACAATACAACAGAACCAAGAACAAAAAGCCTTCACAATCCCACCAAAGTATATCTAGAAAAGATAAAGCTCTCTTTCAAACCTCTCATAAGCCTTAATAACTTTTGTTCTACGAGTGTTATAATAAAGTGAATAAAATTGAGAATCTTATCAGGCCTCCTAGATTTTGCTTCCGCCCATCCCTCCGACAGGACTTTTACCCAGAGAATTTCCAGTTGAAAAGTGAACCTCCTTATAATTCTAATGGGGCTTGTTACTGGGGTTACCAGTTCCATCAGAATTAAGTGGCCACTCACATCAGGAGCCTAGAAGTAGACTATCATTTTTCTATAGGGTGATCACCACACTCCAGATCATTATGGATAGTGTTTCCAGTCCTGAACTTTTTACCTATAAATTATTGATTCCAGTTGTGTTAGTCTAATTAGTCAAATGTAAGCAAAACAGGACTACAACACCCAGACTGCATTAGGCTATCACACAAAGATCCGGGGCTAGAAACAATGTCTGGAACAAGGTGGTCATCTGGGTTTTCCAAGCTCAGCTAAAGTACATGAGGATCCCATTTTTATTGTACTATCATTCAAAACTGAAAATTCCTTTGTAGGGCTTTCTATGTAACCCATCAACAATAATATAAACCATTGACAACAATAACAAAATCATCACTGTGGTGAAAACCATATTCATTAATCCCCTGCTGTTATGTCACAGTAGCCACCTTACCTGTCTTTCACATTTTTAGACCCTCCACATACTCAGACCCTGATTGAAACCAGGTATTTAGAAGACATCAAGGACAATGGGATCTTGATTCCAGAAAGCATTTCAGTGGGACAGAGAAGAACACTGCAGATACAGAAAAAAGAAAAGAAAATACCTGACCACTCTAACTCTCTACCAAACAATTATTGCGATGGATGAGAGAAAATAAATCTGGTTGAACAAATATGTCTATGGGGAAAGGGGCTCTAACAACTATGATTGAAACTAGGAGTTGGGTGTAATTGTCATGCGATTTGGTTCCCCTGCAAAATTGTTTGCAACTCTCAATGAAAGAGCCAATTTAAATCAAGCTATGTCCCACTCCTGGTCATACAGAAGGGTGGAAGGCTCCCAGTAAGAGCCAGATAAGAATGGGCCAAAGTACTCTGAATCAAGTACATGAAGGAATTAATGTGCACTGTACAATGTGGACCTACAAATCCGGTGTGACCGGATAGGGACCTAGCTGGGATGTAGACTTTCACTCAATGCGAGCAGGATAAGACTTTCAAAAAAGATTGGTCGCTGATTTCCTGGCATTGCACCAGAGACTGGCTCGTGCTAATTATAAAGACCGCGGCACGTTTGTCAGATGAAATGAAAAGTGAAATACACACGATGGAGATTCACCTAAAGACTTTTCAGAACTTCACAGATCTGAAAAGATGCCTAGAAGAACTGAACAAATCAATGACCGATTTTGAAATAAGTCTTAAAGACACAAAGTACATCAAATTGAAAAAAGATCAAAAATCATTCTCCCATGAGAAAGTTTATCCATACACCAAAGATGACTACGTGCCATCAGGAAGGAATCCAGGCTATAACACCGACAGTGATGGATCAGACACAGGCTCGGACCATTCGGATCCTGGCTACAATCACATCTACAGAAACAGAACCAGACGTCCACGAGGAGGACGGCCAAGAAACCAAGGGGCAACCAATTTTGGATGGCCACAGTTCCATGGACCACCACCACCGTATGGGGGACCACATCCATTCTTTTATGGACCACCGCCTTTCCACCAACAAACATACCCACAACAACCTCATGCCTATTGGGACCAGGCAGAACAACCAAGCCATTCTTTTTTAGGACGGGGCAAGGGACCCCAAAGAGGAAAGACCAGAAAAAACCAACAAGTACAGTGGGCACAACCCCTGGAAGTCTCGAGGAGCCACACCAGGAGCATGGGTCCGCCGAATCTCCCATCAGGCAGCAACCAACCAGTCTAATAGTGAATCTATCAGACATCACTCTAACCTCTACACAACAATCCGTCTTAGAGAAAGGACTGGGTTTCGTACCAACGCCGAGCATGGACAAATTTAAACTCTGCTGTGAGCTCAATGAGTTCATTCGCAAGATAAAATTGCAAGTCTTTTTTAAGGATAAACCTCTCGACGATACCCAACCGAGTGACACGGGTCTGCACAGAAAATCGTTTTTCACTCCACCAGCAGCAAGTCTCCCAGTGGAATTACTTGCTTTTGAAAAAGCAGACCTGAAGGAGGTATCTGATATCAACCCAAGGACCATAAAAGTGTTCCACAATACGAGCAAAAAAGAACAAGAAGCGATACAACAACTGGCAAATAACAATGAGGTGACTATAAAAACAGCAGACAAGGGAGGAGCCATAGTGCTACAAAACTCCACAGCATACCGCAAAGTCTGTCTCAACCTACTGGGAGATGAAAGAAATTACATCAAGATAAAAGAAGACCCTACCGAACGATTACGCATTGAAATCGCATACTTGGTTGAGGAATCAATAGCCAACAACTGGATTACGAAAAAGGAAGCAGATTTCCTGGAAAATACCAAACCCACTACCCCGTATTTCTACACCATCCCTAAGATCCATAAATCTATGGACAACCCACCAGGAAGACCAATAGTCTCGGGGATAGGCTCAATATTAGAACCCCTTTCTAGATTTGCTGACGCTTTCCTGCGGCCACTAGTACAAAGTACCAGTACGTACTTGCAGGACACAAAAGCGGTTCTCTGTCTTCTCCAAGACTTACCCTTTGATCCCTCAACTAATATCCTGATTGGCTTGGATGTGGAAAGTTTATATACCAGTCTACCAC
The DNA here is from genome assembly GCA_963921515.1 of Calotriton arnoldi. Lineage (NCBI taxonomy): Eukaryota > Metazoa > Chordata > Amphibia > Caudata > Salamandridae > Calotriton > Calotriton arnoldi. The sequence continues at coordinate 151,278 of CAWUFW010014584.1, forward strand.
AAAAAGCAACATTAGACATCCTTGAGGAAATACTATTCCAAGAACCATGGCGTTACCTCACACCCAGACATGTAGTCCTTGAATGTTGCCGGCTGGCCCTTACAGAAAATTATTTCAGATTTGAAGACACACTGTTCCGCCAACAGCATGGAACTAGCATGGGAAGCACTTTCGCGCCGAGTGTAGCAGGACTTTATGTCCACCACCTTGAGAAGCAAAAGATATTGCATAATTCAAACCCACATTTTGCTCACCTCCAACTTTGGAAACGTTACATCGACGATGTGTTCATAATATGGAGAGGCAATGAAGCAGAAGCAACAGACTTCATCAATTGGCTAAACCTGCAAGACCCTTTTTAAAATTCACTTTCACCATGAGCAGATCTCAAATGGTTTTCCTTGATCTGAATATAAAAGCTTACAATGGTCTCTTAACAACTACTACTCATTTCAAACCTACAGCCAGAAACTGTCTCTTAATATACGACAGTTTCCACCCAAGACAGTTGAAAGAGAACCTTCCCTTCGGACAATTTTTGCGCTTAAGACGTAATTGTACTGAAAGAGATGATTACAATATTCAAGCTAGAGACCTGGCAGAGAAACTTATAGGAAGGAAATATCCTAGACAGTTAGTTTCTAAAGCCAAAAAAAGAGCCCTGAATAATCACAGAGAGGCCCTCCTTGAACCTCGACAATCAACAATGAAAGAGAAACGACCAATATGCATAACAACCTACAATGTTGCATCCAACAAAGTAATGAAAATAGTGAACAAACATTGGAGGACACTCAATAGTGGTGATCTAAACATACCAAAACCCATGTTCAGCCACAAAAAAGGCAAAAATCTGAGAAACCATTTTGTCCACACACGTCCGAGAATTATGGGGAACCCTGATGGGCCGCAAAGGGTGCTTCAACCATTACCAGGAGGACACTATCCTTGCAGTAATTGCAGTGTTTGCCATTTGACTGCTGCCACTAAGAAAGTGGAATTCAATAACAACATGACCTGGGAACTATGAAACTTCACTAACTGTAACACCATAGGAGTCGTATACCTGATTACCTGTATCTGTAACCTCCACTATGTTGGGATGACTACTAGGAAAGTCAGCACCCGAATAGTGGAACACCGTAGTAATATAAGATGTCAGAGGGCCACTACAAAAATGACATCTCACTTCATAGAAACTAACCATACACCGAACGACATGAAGTGGGTGGTTTTAGAACATATAAAGTATAGTGAGAACCAAGAAAAGAGACTCCATAAGAAAGAACAACGATGGGTTTTCAAACTACGGGCAGATAGTCGGGGCCTGAACGACAATATTCCGTGGGGTCAATTCACACAATGACTCATACCTTAGGATCTCAGTGTTTTGCCTAACATATCCATTTTAATACTGAATTCTCTACCTGAAGATTAGAGATCTAGCAGATTATCCTGTTTTTCAAACACACCATATCTGAATACTGACAAACCGCAGGATGTGCGACATATTCCCCCGGTCAAGAACCCGTAATTATTTAGGTACCATCAACTAGGTGTTATTACATGCAATATACACCAATTACCACACTATTTTCCTAGACATTAATGACCACTTGTCTAATGGCATATCTTCTTTCCAACACACCATCCCCTCATCCATTACCATCAGAGGTCGTTTCATCAATTGAGCACCTCTTATGGGTTTATCCCCCCCTTTTTTGTTTTCCTTCTGGCAGTAAATCCAGCAACTTTGAAACGAAAACTAAGTACACAGTATGAAAGTGCACTCAGCCTTTCACGTTCGTTAAGGATCGCATGATAGGCAGAACACACTGCCGGTGAACCACTTGTCTCAACCACTGTTCTGTGTTTCTGTATTTGTTATGATTTTGTAGCACGTCCTTGAACCCCGTCTTCATATATGAAGCAAGTTTTTTCATTCCCAACAGGGCTACGCCATTAGCACAAGATTGGGCGGCCATTTTGGGAAGGTTTGCGTTCTAGTCATCCTAGTATGACTAGACAGAAACACTTCCTTTTAACCCAGCTCCCTAGCGAGGACGCCAATATGCGGTCTCGAGGGAGAATTCACTAGGTCTACTGACCGAGAGGTTATCATACAAGTAAGTGGTTTTGCATTACAGGTTGTATACTGAAACCGAGCACGCTGCGGGGTTTGCTCTCAGCGCGTTTTTGGTATTCTTCTGCATCTTTCATTTCCTATACGATCCTGGATCGAAAAACGGCAAATGACAATGTTTCTCCTCCGTTTTTTCTAGAGTTCCAGTTGGAACCCTCGCACCCCGATTGAGACCATGAGGCACATTATTGCTTAAATCACAGTATGTTAATCATGTTTCACGTTACATGTCTGTCTATCTGTTTGTTTTGTCGTGTCCTCGGTGTAGTTACCAGGTGCATTTTTAACCCCCCTTTTTCCTTTAACACACCTAAATTTCCACCATAATTTTAGGCAAGCATGTTATTTCGCAGCTCTGCATGGTTAATCACATCTTGGCAGAATGAAAGCACGCATCGCAAGGAGCCCTTGGGTATTACGCCTCATTCCACCCACCCCCAAGAGGGGGTAGGGTTACCTTAATCATTGTTCTTTCTTTATTCTTTTTACAGATACTACGGGACTATTATGTACCCATACTACGTGACAAATGCGTATCATATGTATTATTAATAATTGTCTTATTTTGCAGCATTTAGTTGTTTTCACCTAAATCATTGTAGGTCACTTTGGAGTGGTACACACAGGGCGGGACCCTGTGTTGTCCTGAAGAAGAGCTGTGCGGAAGCTCGAAACATGTTGACGTCTACTAGGGACCCCTAATGCATTTGGATAGGCCCACTAGAGACTCACCCCCGTTTTTAATAGACCAACTAGGAGCCCGAATAAAGTTTTTTCTGCCCACTAGTTAGGTACTTTTTAATAAATTCCACTCCACCACACCACTGCACCACACATAGCTTCTCACAATTAGTGCTCCTACGTCTCATCGCAAGTCGTAGCACGCCTCAGACCGTAGCGGGTTGAGATGGCCCCAATGATGAAGCATGTCACCATGGGGAAACCCTGGTGAGTGAGGGGACTCAAGAAAGGAAAGTTTCCCTTCCTGAAGACTTTTAAGCTCGCATTGAGTGAAAGTCTACATCCCAGCTAGGTCCCTATCCGGTCACACCGGATTTGTAGGTCTACTATTGCATTAGGAGGGTGGACCTAGCTTTGTCCCTCTTTCTCCCCCTCTTTCTTTTTTTGGCACTGTACAATGTGAACAAACCTATCGTCAACCGTATCATCAATCAAATGCTGAAAACAATCGTACTGGACAACAGGTATTTTGTCATCACCAACCTGCCAAAACCAATACAGCTGGATACCATTTGAAGAATAAAGTTGTAGCTTGGCTCCCATCCAAAGTGGAGTCACACATAATCAAATCAAGGGATGTCTATGAGGTCAACAGGACTCACCCAGAGAAATAGTATTTCCGTACTAAAACTGACGGTATTTTTATGGCAGGCTTCGGAGATGCTAACTGCCCTTTCTTCTTGACCATGCACAGGATAGTTGCACAAAAAAACACAATTTAAAAATCGTTTGAGGTATGACACAAAAAAAGGAAAGATAGCTGGTTGATTTTCCATCACTAAAGGCTACATTGTGATTGCAAAAAAATGGGTCAATTTCTTTAATATTACTGCACATGTAATGCATGCGTAAGTCTCCTTTTTGAATATTTCCCAGTGGTTTCAAAGTCATATTTTACAGGAAAAAGGTCTAAGCTTTGAAATATTTCCCATAATTCACAATTTTGAATTGATTTGCTAGATATTTAGATGCCCTAAACAATGAGAAAAGTTAAGCAAAGCACACCTGACAACTTCACCCTTGCAAGCCCATCCTTGCTGCAAGCATCTGCCAATTAATCATCCCTAGTGTGTGAAAAAAGACATTGTATTCAGTATGTTTTTTTATAGCACAATATATTTGTGCTTGATGTTCTAACAGACACCTCCAAAGCAATAGTAAGTTGTCCCAGAGTTTATGGGAGGTGCGCCATGGATGCCATGAAAATGCCCCACTAAAGCTTGCATAAATGCTGCAGCAAAGATATCCCAGGGCCCCAGAATGCTCCATCGCTTTCCAAAAGTCTAACTCCAGTGACAAATTTCCAACCGACAAGTTGAAAGGCAGAGTGCTGCCTCTGATGCAAATGAAAATCTGAATCTGTACATATGAGAAATAATGGACTTTGTTTTGCATGGTGCCTGGTCTCAGAAAGCAGCAGCAGCACACTCAGCAAGGGAATGTAGGGTAAGAGCAAGTGGGGGCAGGAAAGGGGTTCTGGAGCACAGCTACTTAAATATAGACTGAGAGAAATAGTGGAAAGTCAGTAGGACACCAGATATCTTTTTAGAAAAGGAGGTGAGAACGTCTTGAGAGAAGTGGGGGACAGTTGCATGGGAACATGAAGAAGGTTGCCATATGAGTCTGGAGAAGTGCACTTGGTCTTTTTGCTCTCATGTAAGAGGCATATATATATATACATCAATACAAACACAATAGGATGATGGATGGAGCGCTGAAACTTTTCAGACACTCACCCCCAGTCACTATTAGATCTGGGTTATATTCAACATGGTTATTTAGCTTACTTCACCACCCTAGTTTCGACCCAGCCATATGCAAATCAGTCTTGAACCTGTTCCTCATGGGAGCAGTCCAGCCCGAACTGCCAAGTCAGGTCTTCCCTGGACTCAAAACAAGCATCCTGCGACCAGTTTCGGAGTAACACCCCTCATCAGCCAGGCTAGTCGAATCCAGTGGCAAAATGAGCAAGGGACCCACATCTGGGCATACCCTGCCAACTTAGGGCGAACAATGTAAACACAATAAGGTGATGGATGTTGCGTTGAAACTTTTCAGACACTCACCCCAGTCACTATTAGATCTGGATTGAATCCATCATTGTTTTTTAGCTCACTTTGCCACCTCAGATCAGACCCAGCGATATGCAAATCAGTTTTGACCCTGTTCCTCATGGGAACAGTGCAGCCCGAACTGCCAAGCCAGGTCTTCCCTGACCCAGAAACAAGCATCCTGGGTCTGGTTCCGGGGTAACACCCCTCATCAGCCAGGCTAGCTTGAATCCAGTGGCAAAGTGAGCAAGGGACCCACGTCTGGGCATACCCTGCCAACTTAGGGTGAACAATGCAAAGACAATAAGATGATGGACGGAGCGCTGAAGCATTTCAGACACTCGCCCACAGTCAGCTGGGTCTGAACTGGGATTGCAAAGTGAGCAAAAGAACGATGATGGATTCAACCCAGATCTAATTGTGCCTGAAAAGTTTCAGTGCTCCGTCCATCATCTTATTGTGTTTGCTTGATTGATATTTATAAATATCTATCTATCTATCTATCTATCTATATATATATATATTCACTGAAAAAACCATAGGTTTTAGGGACAGTTATAGTTAGTTGGACATTTCACTCGTACAAAACCATAGAAATTCCCCCGTTATAGTTAGTTCAGCTAACTATAACTCGCGCCCCCGCAATGCACTGCTGATGACGTCACATATTACATTACTCATGACATGGTCAGTGACATCACTGATGACATCACTGATGACATCTCAAATGACATCACTGATGACATCATCCAGTGACTGTGTGTTTCTGTAAAGTTTAAATATGTTTAATATATATAGGGAAACGCGTATTGAAGAATGAGTGGGTGTATAAGTGTCTGAATGGATGATTTAGTAGGTGCGTGACTAAATCTATAAGTGAGTGATTAAACATATCTTACTGAATGCATGGGTTAGTGACTAAACTGGGTGAATGTCTGTATCCGTCTGTCTGTTGCTGTGTAAGTGGCTGCATGGGTTTGTGAATAGCTACATGAGTGTCTATATGAGTTATTGATTGGTTGTCTGAGTATCTGTATGGGTGCCTGAGTGTTTGTGTGGGTGGGGTTTGTGCGACTCTGTGCATAGATGTGTGAGTGGGTGATTCACTGGGTGGATGGTTTCAAGAGTGCATCTGTGATAGACTGTATGGGTGGGTAAGTGTGTGTAAGAGTGTGTTAGTGAGTGAATGTATGTCCCAGTGGTACATGTGTGAGTAACTACATATGTGAAAGGCAGTATATATGTGTGTTGGAGTATATAAATGGCTATAAGTGAGAGTGTGTGATTGTGAGAGTGGCTGTATGGATGAGTGTGTACTTGTATCAGTGATTGTATAAGAGTGTAAGAATGTGCTAGTATTTGTATGAGTAAGTGAGCTGGTGTGTGTATAACTGTATAGGTGAGTAAATGGGTGTGTGATTAAGTTTTTTGCATGACTGACTAGGTGTGTGAGTACCTCTATGGATGAGTGGCGGTGTGTGAGTGTTTATATAGGTGTATGAGTGCATATGATAGTCCTGTACTGAGTGACTAAGTATGAGTGACTGTACGGGTGAGTGAGTGGATGTGTGTGTAGACCTAAGAATCAGTGAGTGGGTATGTAGTTTTTGGTGTTGGAGTGTCTATGGTTTTGAGAATGGCAGTCTGTAATTTAGAGTGGGTGTATCAAAAGTTATATTAGGGTGTGAGAAGATGCATGAAATTATCACATGGATGATGTCATCAGTGATGTCATTTGAGATGTCATCAGTGATGTCATCAGTGATGTCACTGAACATGTCATGAGTGATGTAATATGTGACGTCATCAGCAGTGCATTGCGGGGCGCGAGTTATAGTTAGCTGAACTAACTATAACGGGGGAATTTCTATGGTTTTGTATGAGTGAAATGTCCAACTAACTATAACTGTCCCTAAAACCTATGGTTTTTTCAGTGAATTTCAAAGGTTTTTTAAATGCTAATTTCTAACTATAACGTGTCTGAAACCTATGGTTTTTTCAGTGAATTTCAAAGGTTTTTTAAATGCTAATTTCTAACTATAACGTGCCTGAAACCTATGATTTTTTAAGTGAATTTCAAAGGTTTTTTTAAATGCTAGTTTCTAACTATGCCTACAGAGGTAGGACATGTGAAGAAAGAAGAAAAACGCACAGAAAGAAGCAAAAGATGTGCAGAAAGAACCAACAGAGGAGCAGAAAGAGGCCTTGTTGCAAAATCATCCTGTGCCCACAACTTTTTCAGACGGGTACTGGTGGTAACTGACTCTGACTAACCAGAGCCAGTGCTATGCTAAAAGACACTTAGAATACAGTGAAAACACCTACATACACTAGGGAACACTATGCGTTGGGGTACCCCTGTGATTAGCATGACCTCCTCTGCAAGTCCCTAGTACATAATAGGGCAGGGGGATTAAAACTACCTCTTAAAACGCGCTACAGGGTGCGTTTGCACAGTGGTGAAGGGAGGGGGGCCTGAGGTGACATGTGTGCAAACGCACCCCGTGGCGCGTTTTAAGTTGCGGGATTAAGTCCCTTGAATTCTGAGGGTCCCTGGGGCCCAACTAGCCCCCCAGGTACCTACAGTTAGGACCACAGAGCTGAGTTGCAGAGAGGCGTTCCGAGGCCACGCACCTTTTTCACCTCTCTGCAACGCAACTCTGTTGTGCTTACTGAAGGTACCTGGTGGGCTAGTTGGCCCCCAGGGTCCCTCAGGATTCAAAGGGAATTAATTCCCCAACTTAAAACGCACCACAGGGCGTGTTTGCGCACATGTCACCTGAGGCCCCGCCCTCCCTTCACCACTGTGCAAACGCGCCCCGTGGTGCGTTTTAAGTTGGGGGATTAGGTCACCTTGAATCCTGAGGGTCCCTGGGGCCCAACTAGCCCACTTGGTACTTCCAGTAAGCACCACAGGCCTGCGTTGCAACGCCTGTAACAAATTGTGCAGTTGTGTTTAGGTAGTGAAGAGGGTCGTGCTGGGGGTAGTGTTTTAGGGTTTAGGGTAGTGCAGTGGTGTTTGTGTAGTGTAGGGGGTCTTGCTGGGGGTAGATTTAGGGTTTAGGGTAGTGCAGTGGTGTTTGGGTAGTGTAGGAAGTCGTGCTGGGGGAGTGTTTTAGGGTTTAGGGTAGTGCAGTGGTGTTTGGGTAGTGTAGGGGTCGTGCTGGGGGTAGTGTTTTAGGGTTTAGGGTAGTGCAGTGGTGTTTGGGTAGTGTAGGGGGTCGTGCTGGGGGTAGTGATTTAGGGTAGTGCAGTGGTGTTTGGGTAGTGTAGGGGTACTGCTGGGGGTACTGTTTTAGGGTTTAGGTTAGTGCAGTGGTGTTTGGGTAGTGTAGGGGTACTGCTGGGGGTAGTGTTTTAGGGTTTAGGGTAGTGCAGTGGTGTTTGTGTAGTGTAGGGGTAGTGTTTTAGGGTTTAGGGTAGTGCAGTGGTGTTTGTGTAGTGTAGGAGGTCGTGTTTTAGGGTTTAGGGTAGTGCAGTGGTCTTTGGGTAGTGTAGGGAGTCATGCGGGGGTAGTGTTTTAGGGTTTAGGGTAGTGTAGGGGGTCATGCGGGGGTAGTGTTTTAGGGATTAGGGTAGTGCATTGGTGTTTGGGTAGTGTAGGGGTCATGCGGGGGTAGTGTTTTAGGGTTTAGGGCAGTGCAGTGGTGTTTGGGTAGTGTAGGGGGTCGTGCTGGGGGAGTGTTTTAGGGTTTAGGGCAGTGCAGTGGTGTTCGGGTAGTGTAAGGGGTCATGCTGGGGGGAGTGTTTTAGGGTTTAGGGCAGTGCAGTGGTGTTCGGGTAGTGTAGGGGGTCGTGCTGGGGGAGTGTTTGAGGGTTTAGGGCAGTGCAGTCGTGTTCGGGTAGTGTAGGGGTTGTGCTGGGGGTAGTATTTTAAGGTTTAGGGTAGTGCAGTGGTGTTCGGGTAGTGTAGGGGGTCGTGCTGGGGGTAGTGTTCTAGGGTTTAGGGCAGTACAGTGGTGTTTGGGCAGTGTAGGGGGTAATGCTGGGGGTGGTGTTTCAGGGTTTAGGGCAGTGCAGTGGTGTTCGGGCAGTGTAGGGGTCGTGTAGGGGTGGTGTTTCAGGGTTTAGGGCAGTGGTGTTCGGGCAGTGTAGGGGGTCGTGCTGGGGGTGGTGTTTCAGGGTTTGGGGCAGTGCAGTGGTGTTCGAGCAGTAAAGGGGTCGTGCTGGGGGTGGTGTTTCAGGGTTTAGGGCAGTGCAGTGGTGTTCGGGCAGAGTAGGGGGCGGTGCAGGGGGTGGTGTTTCAGGGTTTAGGGCAGTGCAGTGGTGTTCGGGCAGTGTAGGGGGTGCGGCAGTGTAGGGGGTCGTGCAGGGGGTGGTGTTTCAGGGTTTAGGGCAGTGCAGTGGTGTTCGGGCAGTGTAGGGGGTCGTGCTGGGGCTGGTGTTTCAGGGTTTAGGGCAGTACAGTGGTGTTCGGGCAGTGTAGGGGGTCGTGCTGTGGCTGGTGTTTCAGGGTTTAGGGCAGTGCAGTGGTGTTCAGGCAGTGTAGGTGGTCGTGCTGGGGCTGGTGTTTTAGGGTTTAGGGCAGTGCAGTGGTGTTCGGGCAGTGTAGGGGGTCATGCTGGGGCTGGTGTTTCAGGGTTTAGGGCAGTGCAGTGGTGTTCGGGCAGTGTAGGGGGTCTTGCTGGGGCTGGTGTTTCAGAGTCTAGGGCAGTGCAGTGGTGTTCGGGCAGTGTAGGGGTCTTGCTGGGGCTGGTGTTTCAGGGTTTAAGGCAGTGCAGTGGTGTTCGGGCAGTGTAGGGGGTCGTGCTGGGGGTGGTGTTTCAGGGTTTAGGGCAGTGCAGTGGTGTTTGGGCAGTGTAGGGGGTCATGCTGGGGCTAGTGTTTCAGGATTTAGGGCAGAGCAATGGTGTTCAGGCAGTGTAGGGGGTTTTGCTGGAGGTGGTGTTTCAGGGTTTAGGGCAGTGCAGTGGTGTTCGTGCAGTGTAGGGGGTGGTGTTTCAGGGTTTAGGGCAGTGGTGTTCAGGCAGTGTAGGGGGTCTTGCTGGGGTTGAAGTTTCAGGGTTTAGGGCAGTGCAGTGGTGTTCGGGCAGTGTAGGGGGTCGTGCAGGGGGTGGTGTTTCAGGGTTTAGGGCAGTGCAGTGGTGTTTGGGCAGTGTAGGGGGTCGTGCAGGGGTGGTGTTTCAGGGTTTAGGGCAGTGCAGTGGTGTTCGGCCAGTGTAGGTGGTCTTGCTGGGGGTGGTGTTTCAGGCTTTAGTGCAGTGGTGTTCGGGCAGTGTAGGGGGTCTTGCTGGGGCTGGTGTTTCAGGGATTAGGGCAGTGCAGTGGTTTTTGGGCAGTGTAGGCGGTCGTGCTGGGGCTGGTGTTTCAGGGTTTAGGGCAGTGCAGTGGTGTTCGGGCAGTGTACGGGGTTGTGCTGGGGCTGGTGTTTCAGGGTTTAGGGCAGTGCAGTGGTGTTCGGGCAGTGTAGGGGTCGTGCTGGGGGTGGTGTTTCAGGGTTTAGGGCAGTGCAGTGGTGTTCGGGCAGTGTAGGGGGTCATGCTGGGGCTGGTGTTTCATGGTTTAGTGCAGTGCAGTGGTGTTTGGGCAGTGTAGGGGGTCGTGCTGGGGGTGGTGTTTCAGGGTTTAGGGCAGTGCAGTGGTGTTCGGGCAGTGTAGGGGGTCATGCTGGGGGTAGATTTAGGGTTTAGGGTAGTGCAGTGGTGTTTGGGTAGTGTAGGGAGTCGTGCTGGGGGAGTGTTTTAGGGTTTAGGGTAGTGCAGTGGTGTTTGGGTAGTGTAGGGGGTCGTGCTGGGGGTAGTGTTTTAGGGTTTAGGGTAGTGCAGTGGTGTTTGGGTAGTGTAGGGGGTCGTGCTGGGGTAGTGATTTAGGGTAGTGCAGTGGTGTTTGGGTAGTGTAGGGGGTACTGCTGGGGGTAGTGTTTTAGGGTTTAGGTTAGTGCAGTGGTGTTTGGGTAGTGTAGGGGTACTGCTGGGGGTAGTGTTCTAGGGTTTAGGGTAGTGCAGTGGTGTTTGTGTAGTGTAGGAGGTCGTGGTTTTAGGGTTTAGGGTAGTGCAGTGGTCTTTGGGTAGTGTAGGGAGTCATGCGGGGGTAGTGTTTTAGGGTTTAGGGTAGTGTAGGGGGTCATGCGGGGGGTAGTGTTTTAGGGATTAGGGTAGTGCATTGGTGTTTGGGTAGTGTAGGGGGTCATGCGGGGGTAGTGTTTTAGGGTTTAGGGCAGTGCAGTGGTGTTTGGGTAGTGTAGGGGGTCGTGCTGGGGGAGTGTTTTAGGGTTTAGGGCAGTGCAGTGGTGTTCGGGTAGTGTAAGGGGTCATGCTGGGGGGAGTGTTTTAGGGTTTAGGGCAGAGCAGTGGTGTTCGGGTAGTGTAGGGGGTCGTGCTGGGGGAGTGTTTGAGGGTTTAGGGCAATGCAGTCGTGTTCGGGTAGTGTAGGGGGTTGTGCTGGGGGTAGTATTTTAGGGTTTAGGGTAGTGCAGTGGTGTTCGGGTAGTGTAGGGGGTCGTGCTGGGGGTAGTGTTCTAGGGTTTAGGGCAGTACAGTGGTGTTTGGGCAGTGTAGGGGGTAATGTTGGGGGTGGTGTTTTAGGATTTAGGGCAGTGCAGTGGTGTTCGGGCAGTGTAGGGGGTCGTGCTGGGGGTGGTGTTTCACGGTTTAGGGCAGTGCAGTGGTGTTCGGGCAGTGTAGGGGGTGGTGTTTCAGGGTTTAGGGCAGTGCAGTGGTGTTCGGGCAGTGTAGGGGGTCTTGCTGGGGCTGGTGTTTCAGAGTCTAGGGCAGTGCAGTGGTGTTCGGGCAGTGTAGGGGGTCTTGCTGGGGCTGGTGTTTCAGGGTTTAAGGCAGTGCAGTGGTGTTCGGGCAGTGTAGGGGGTCGTGCTGGGGGTGGTGTTTCAGGGTTTAGGGCAGTGCAGTGGTGTTTGGGCAGTGTAGGGGGTCATGCTGGGGCTAGTGTTTCAGGATTTAGGGCAGAGCAATGGTGTTCAGGCAGTGTAGGGGGTTTTGCTGGTGGTGGTGTTTCAGGGTTTAGGGCAGTGCAGTGGTGTTCGTGCAGTGTAGGGGGTGGTGTTTCAGGGTTTAGGGCAGTGGTGTTCAGGCAGTGTAGGGGGTCTTGCTGGGGTTGAAGTTTCAGGGATTAGGGCAGTGCAGTGGTGTTCGGGCAGTGTAGGGGGTCGTGCAGGGGGTGGTGTTTCAGGGTTTAGGGCAGTGCAGTGGTGTTTGGGCAGTGTAGGGGTCGTGCAGGGGTGGTGTTTCAGGGTTTAGGGCAGTGCAGTGGTGTTCGGCCAGTGTAGGTGGTCTTGCTGGGGGTGGTGTTTCAGGCTTTAGTGCAGTGGTGTTCGGGCAGTGTAGGGGTCTTGCTGGGGCTGGTGTTTCAGGGATTAGGGCAGTGCAGTGGTTTTTGGGCAGTGTAGGCGGTCGTGCTGGGGCTGGTGTTTCAGGGTTTAGGGCAGTGCAGTGGTGTTCGGGCAGTGTACGGGGTTGTGCTGGGGCTGGTGTTTCAGGGTTTAGGGCAGTGCAGTGGTGTTCGGGCAGTGTAGGGGTCGTGCTGGGGGTGGTGTTTCAGGGTTTAGGGCAGTGCAGTGGTGTTCGGGCAGTGTAGGGGGTCGTGCTGGGGCTGGTGTTTCATGGTTTAGGGCAGTGCAGTGGTGTTTGGGCAGTGTAGGGGGTCGTGCTGGGGGTGGTGTTTCAGGGTTTAGGGCAGTGCAGTGGTGTTCGGGCAGTGTAGGGGGTCATGCTGGGGGTAGATTTAGGGTTTAGGGTAGTGCAGTGGTGTTTGGGTAGTGTAGGGAGTCGTGCTGGGGGAGTGTTTTAGGGTTTAGGGTAGTGCAGTGGTGTTTGGGTAGTGTAGGGGGTCGTGCTGGGGGTAGTGTTTTAGGGTTTAGGGTAGTGCAGTGGTGTTTGGGTAGTGTAGGGGGTCGTGCTGGGGTAGTGATTTAGGGTAGTGCAGTGGTGTTTGGGTAGTGTAGGGGGTACTGCTGGGGGTAGTGTTTTAGGGTTTAGGTTAGTGCAGTGGTGTTTGGGTAGTGTAGGGGTACTGCTGGGGGTAGTGTTCTAGGGTTTAGGGTAGTGCAGTGGTGTTTGTGTAGTGTAGGAGGTCGTGTTTTAGGGTTTAGGGTAGTGCAGTGGTCTTTGGGTAGTGTAGGGAGTCATGCGGGGGTAGTGTTTTAGGGTTTAGGGTAGTGTAGGGGGTCATGCGGGGGTAGTGTTTTAGGGATTAGGGTAGTGCATTGGTGTTTGGGTAGTGTAGGGGGTCATGTGGGGGTAGTGTTTTAGGGTTTAGGGCAGTGCAGTGGTGTTTGGGTAGTGTAGGGGTCGTGCTGGGGGAGTGTTTTAGGGTTTAGGGCAGTGCAGTGGTGTTCGGGTAGTGTAAGGGGTCATGCTGGGGGGAGTGTTTTAGGGTTTAGGGCAGAGCAGTGGTGTTCGGGTAGTGTAGGGGGTCGTGCTGGGGGGAGTGTTTGAGGGTTTAGGGCAATGCAGTCGTGTTCGGGTAGTGTAGGGGTTGTGCTGGGGGTAGTATTTTAGGGTTTAGGGTAGTGCAGTGGTGTTCGGGTAGTGTAGGGGGTCGTGCTGGGGGTAGTGTTCTAGGGTTTAGGGCAGTACAGTGGTGTTTGGGCAGTGTAGGGGGTAATGTTGGGGGTGGTGTTTTAGGATTTAGGGCAGTGCAGTGGTGTTCGGGCAGTGTAGGGGGTCGTGCTGGGGGTGGTGTTTCACGGTTTAGGGCAGTGCAGTGGTGTTCGGGCAGTGTAGGGGGTGGTGTTTCAGGGTTTAGGGCAGTGCAGTGGTGTTCGGGCAGTGTAGGGGGTCGTGCAGGGGGTGGTGTTTCAGGGTTTAGGGCAGTGGTGTTCGGGCAGTGTAGGGGGTCATGCTGGGGGTGGTGTTTCAGGGTTTAGGGCAGTGCAGTGGTGTTCGGGCAGTGTAGGGGGTCGTGCAGGGGGTGGTGTTTCAGGGTTTAGGGCAGTGCAGTAGTGTTCGGGCAGTGTAGGGGTCATGCTGGGGCTGGTGTTTCAGGGTTTAGGGCACTGCAGTGGTGTTCGGGCAGTGTAGGGGGTCTTGCTGGGGGTGGTGTTTCAGGGTTTAGGGCAGTGGTGTTCGGGCAGTGTAGGGGGTCTTGCTGGGGGTGGTGTTTCAGGGTTTAGGGCATTTCAGTGGTGTTCGGGCAGTGTAGGGGGTCTTGCTGGGGGTAGTGTTTCAGGGTTTAGCTGGGGGTGGTGTTTCAGGGTTTAGGGCAGTGCAGTGGAGTTCGGACAGTGTAGGGGGTCTTGCTGGGGGTAGTGTTTCAGGGTTTAGGGCAGTGCAGTGGTATTCGTGCAGTGTAGGGGGTCGTGCTGGGGATGGTGTTTCAGGGTTTAGGGCAGTGCAGTAGTGTTCGGGCAGTGTAGGGGGTTGTGCAGGGGTGTTGTTTCAGGGTTTAGGGCAGTGCAGTGGTGTTCGGGCAGTGTAGGGGGTCATGCTGGGGGTGGGGTTTCAGGGTTTAGGGCAGTGCAGTGGTGTTCGGGCAGTGTAGGGGGTCGTGCTGGGGGTGGTGTTTCAGGGTTTAGGGCAGTGGTGTTCGGGCAGTGTAGGGGGTCTTGCTGGGGGTGATGTTTCAGGGTTTAGGCAGTGCAGTGGTGTTCGGGCAGTGTAGGAGGTCTTGCTGGGGGTAGTGTTTCAGGGTTTAGAGCAGTGCAGTGGTGTTCGGGCAGTGTAGGGGTCATGCTGGGGGTGGTGTTTTAGGGTTTAGGGCAGTGCAGTGGTGTTCGGGCAGTGTAGGGGGTCGTGAAGGGGTGGTGTTTCAGGGTTTAGGGCAGTGCAGTGGTGTTCGGGCAGTGTAGGGGGTCATGCTAGGGTATGTGTTTCAGGGTTTAGGGCAGTGCAGTGGTGTTCGGGCAGTGTAGGGGGTCGTGCTGGGGGTAGTGTTTTAGGGTTTAAGGTAGTGCAGTGGTGTTTGTGTAGTGTAGGGGGTCGTGCTGGGGGCAGTGTTTTAGGGTTTAGGGTAGTGCAGTGGTGCTTGTGTAGTGTAGGGGGTCGTGCTGGGGTAGTGTTTTAGGGTTTAGGGTAGTGCAGTGGTGTTTGTGTAGTGTAGGGGGTCATGTTTTAGGCTAGTGCAGTGGTGTTTGGGTAGTGTAGGGGGTCATGCTGGGGGTAGTGTTTTAGGATTTAGGTTAGTGCAGTGGTGTTGGGGTAGTGTTTTAGTGTTTAGGGTAGTGCAGTGGTGTTTGTGTAGTGTAGGGGGTCATGCTGGGGGTAGTGTTTTAGGGTTTAGGATAGTGCAGTGGTGCTTGTGTAGTGTAGGGGGTCGTGCTGGGGTATTGTTTTAGGGTTTAGGGTAGTGCAGTGGTGTTTTTGTAGTGTAGGGGGGTCATGTTTTAAGATGCAACGCTCCAATACCTGACCAGTCTGCACTACATAAAACTGCAAAAAAACTAAAAATAAAAAGTGTTTTGCACACTTTTGTCATTGGGCTATATGTGGGCTACATCTGGGTAATATTTGTGCTACATTTGGGCTCTTTTTTCACTGGTGGCCATCTTGGAAGACTTCTTTGTTATGAAGTTTCCTAATTTCCTCATTTACTGCAGTCTCCTCAGTAGGAAATACTTTCAGTTTTTTACTTTGATTCCATCAAGAAGGCATTCAGATGTGTCACACATTTTCCATAAATTCAGAATGTTATTACTCTAGTTGTTCATTAGATCACTGTAGTAAAGCTACTGCTCACCAAGGAGTTAACTGGAAGTCTACTGCTGGTATTGAAAGTGATTGTTTCAGTCTGCATGTCAGAATGTTCTAATGAAATAGAAGAGGATTTGAGATCTCACTTAAAACATGCACTAAATTTTCTTTTTGCAGCACTAACCATAATTTCTAGGGCAAAATGAACCCCCTCATTTTCTTCCTTTTTAAATTAAATGTTTTAAGTGTTACCAGTTTATTCCAATCAAGATGGCTTTAGGTGTGCCATACTTTTGTCATAAGTAAGGCTGTTAGCACTCTAGTTGTTCTTTAGAACACTCTGGGAAGCTGCAGTAGAACACAAAGGCATCAACTGACAGGCTGCTCCTGTTGAAATATAACAGGAAGATATTTGAGATCTCACTTAAAACATGTCCTAATTTTTCTTTCTACAGCACTAACCATAATTTCTATGGCAAAATGAACCCCCTCATTTTGTTCCTTTTTAAATTAAATGTTTTAAGTGTTACCAGTTTATTCCAATCAAGATGGCTTCAGGTGTGCCATACTTTTGTCATAAGTAAGACTGTTAGCGCTCTAGTTGTTCTTTAGAACACTCTGGGAAGCTGCAGTAGAACACAAAGGCATCAACTGACAGGCTGCTCCTGTTGAAATATAACAGGAAGATATTTGAGATCACACTTGAAACATGTCCTAATTTTTCTTTCTACAGCACTAACCATAATTTCTATGACAAAATGAACCCCATCATTTTGTTCCTTTTTAAATTAAATGTTTTAAGTGTTACCAGTTTATTCCAATCAAGATGGCTTCAGGTGTGCCATACTTTTGTCATAAGTAAGACAGTTAGCGCTCTAGTTGTTCTTTAGAACACTCTGGGAAGCTGCAGTAGAACACAAAGGCATCAACTGACAGGCTGCTCCAGTTGAAATATAACAGGAAGATATTTGAGATCACACTTGAAACATGTCCTAATTTTTCTTTCCAGAGCACTAACCATAATTTCTATGACAAGATGAACCCCATCATTTTGTTCCTTTTTAAATTAAATGTTTTAAGTGTTACCAGTTTATTCCAATCAAGATGGCTTCAGGTGTGCCATACTTTTGTCATAAGTAAGGCTGTTAGCACTCTAGTTGTTCTTTAGAACATTCTGGGAAGCTGCAGTAGAACACAAAGGAATCAACTGACAGTCTCTGCCCTTGTTGGATGTACATGTTTTACTGAGAATGTCAGACTTCATTCTCACATGACTGAGAAAGATAATGTGAATTTACAGAAAATATGCTCTCATTTTAGCTTCTGGGGCACCTTCCAAAACTGTATGGGACAAGCATGTGAAAATAGTTTTCTCTCAAACATGATTCATGATATCCCAGCAGAAGGTTTTTCACAGGGTAAAATCACCTTAGAACACACCACAATTCCTGAAATTAGTATGGTACCATCAACAATTTAATTCTAATGTAACTAAAGTCTGTTATCACCCTTTATAGTTCTCCTTTTGGTAACCCTCAAAATCTTCGATTCACTACAATGCATTTCAATGGGGTACTATCATTTATATTGGTCCCAAGATGGCTGCCAGCAATTCCAGGATGAAGTGCTGACAGCCAATCAGATCTCACGATGACATGTGTGGTTAGGCTCCGCCCAGATATATATGTGTTTTTACTTTTGATTTTCTCAGCAACTACTGAACGGATTTACACCATTTAACAAAAGGGTTCTTTTTGAACCAAGAACTACCTCTTTGCCAAATTTGGTGTAATTCTGTTCAGCAGTTCGGGCTGTAGCCTTGCATAAAGTTTCCTATGGGAAATTGATTTTTTGACTCTTATTTTTTTAATTTCTCCGCAACTACTGAACGGATTTACACCATTTAACAAAAAGGGTTCTTTCTGAACCAAGAACTACCTCTTTGCCAAATTTGGTGTAATTCCGTTCAGCAGTTCGGGCTGTAGCCGTGTCTAAAGTTTCCTATGGGAAAATGAATGGGGAAAACACGTTTTGGGACCCCCTTTTTCTCGGCCCCGCTTGACGAATCACCCTGAGATTTTCAGAGTAGGAGTGGACCGGAGCGGGCCATAAAGTTTGAAAATTTTGCGAAGATTCGTCAACCGACGCAAGAGTTATTTCAAATAGAATGTCGCGGATTTCCTATGGAAAATAGGTCCTAACTATAACTATCTACTGGCGACCGCCAGTAGATAATATATATTCACTGAAAAAACCATAGGTTTCAGGGATGTTATAGTTAGAAATTAGCATTAAAAAACCTTTGAAATTCACTGAAAAAACCATAGGTTTCAGGCACGTTATAGTTAGAAATTAGCATTTAAAAAACCTTAGAAATTCACTGAAAAAACCATAGGTTTTAGGGAAAGTTATAGTTAGTTGGACATTTCACTCGTACAAAACCAGAGAAATTCCCCCGTTATAACTCGTGCCCCCGCAATGCACTGCTGATGACGTCACATATTACATCACTCATGACATGGTCAGTGACATCACTGATGACATCTCAAATGACATCACTGATGTTTTTTCAGTGAATTTCAAAGGTTTTTAAATGCTAATTTCTAACTATAACGTGCCTGAAACCTATGGTTTTTAAGTGAATCTCAAAGGTTTTTTAAATGCTAGTTTCTAACTATGCCTACAGAGGTAGGACATGTGAAGAAAGAAGAAAAAACGCACAGAAAGAAGCAAAAGAAATGCAGAAAGAACCAACAGAAGTCCACAAAGACGAAGAAAAGTGCAGGAAGAAGCAAGACATGTGCAGAAAGAACCAACAGAGGAGCAGAAAGAGGCCTTGTTGCAAAATCATCCTGTGCCCACAACTTTTTCAGACGGGTACTGGTGGTAACTGACTCTGACTAACCAGGCCTAGAGCCAGTGCAATGCTAAAAGACACTTAGAATACAGTGAAAACACCTACATACACTAGGGAACACTATGCGTTGGGCTACCCCTGTGATTAGCATGACCTCCTCTGTAAGGCCCTAGTACATAATAGGGCAGGGGGATTAAAACTACCTCTAAGTCAGAGGTGCAGAAATATGCTACTTTAACTAGTTGTCGTGTTTGCAGAGTGGTGGATAAAGGGTGCTGGGCGTCCAACCAACGCTCAGGAATTCCGCTGCGTCGAACTTACAGGAGGTAGCAGCAGGGATTCTTGGCCCCCAAACTTCCTCAGGACTAAATTGGACTTCATCCCCCATCCCGTAGTCTGCCACAAGGCACGTTTGCAGAGTGGTAGAGAAAGGGGGCCATGGCCTCCGAAGACGTCTTAGCAATCCCACTGTGTGGGACTTACTGGAGGTAACAAGAGGGGTAGTTGGCCCCCAAGGACATCCTTGGGGGCCAACTTCCCAAACTATTACCTCCAGTCAGTCCCACACAGCAGCATTGGTAAGTACTCGTACCAGGCCATGCCCACTTTGCCCACCACTCTACAAACACGCTCCCTGGCACGCTCTTGGATGGGGAATGAAGTCCCCTTCACTGCTGGGGGTCCTTTAGGGGGCCAACTAGCCTCCAGTAAACCCCACGCAGTGGGATTGGTGAGAGGTAGACAAAGGCCATGCCCCCTTTCTCCACCACTCTGCAAACACGCCCCCTGGCGCGTTGTAAGTTGGGGGATTAAGTCCCCTTGAATCCTGAGGGTCCCTGGGGTCCAACTAGCCCACTAGGTACCTCCAGTAAGCGCCACAGAGCTGCATTGCAGAGAGGTGTAAAAAGGGGCATGGCCTGGACCACCTCTCTGCAACGCAGGCCTGTGGCGCTTACTGGAGGCACCTGGTGGGCTAGTTGGCCCCCAGGGGCCCTCAGGATTGAAGGGGAATTAATTCCCTAACTTAAAACACGCCACAGGGCATGTTTGCACATATGTCAACTCAGGCCCCGCTCCCTCCCTTCACCACTGTGCAAACGTGCCCCGTGGCGCGTTTTAAGTTGGGGGATTAAGTCCCCTTGAATCCTGAGGGTCCCTGGGGGTTCAACTAGCCCACGAGGTACCTCCAGTAAGCGCCACAGAGCTGCGTTGCAGAGAGGTGTAAAAAGGGGCATGGCCTGGACCACCTCTCTGCAATGCAGGCCTGTGGTGCTTACTGGAGGTACCTGGTGGGCTAGTTGGCCCCCAGGGACCCTCAGGATTAAAGGGGAATTAATTCCCCAACTTAAAACGCGCCACAGGGCGTGTTTGCACACATGTCACCTCAGGCCCCGCCCCTTCCCTTCACCACTGTGCAAATGCGCCCCGTGGCGCGTTTTAAGTTGGGGGATAAAGTCCCCTTGAAACCTGAGGATCCCTGGGGTCCAACTAGCCCACCAGGTACCTCCAGTAAGCGCCACAGAGCTGCGTTGCAGAGAGGTGTAAAAAGGGGCATGGCCTGGACCAACCCTCTGCAACGCAGCCCTGTGGCGCTTACTGGAGGTACCTGGTGGGCTAGTTGGCCCCCAGGGACCCCCAGTATTGAAGGGGAATTTATTCCCCATTTTAAAACGAGACACAGTGCGCGTTTGCAGAGTGTTGGTGGGAGGGGGCGGGGCCTCCGGCACGATCGCGGTCTTTTTATTTTTTATTTTTAGAAGGGGGCTGTGTGGCCCTCCTTCTTTTTCCTTTTTTTGGGCCCTGGGGACCCCATCCCCCAGGGCCTGACCCCTTTAAAAAAAAAAAAAATCTGAACGGGAAGGGGGCCGCGTGGGCCCCCCTCCCATGGCCAATTCCGGCCCCGGGGACCCTATCCCCCAGGGCATGGCCACATATATTTATGTTTTTTAAGGAGGGGGGCTACGTGGCCCCCCTCTTGAGGCCTCTATTGGCCCCAGGGCCGGCCTTTTAAAAAAAAATGTTTATTTTTTTGGGGGGAGGGGGGCCACGCGGCCCCCCTCCCGGGCCACTTCTAGCCCCGGGGACCCCATCCCCCGGGGCAGGCCCTATCCGTTGGGGACCGTGGGGTGAGCCCCAATGCCCCCACGGTCCCGCCAGCTCCCCGCGTCCTGCAGGAGCAGGCATTGCTTTTCCACATGGGGAGCTGCTGACATGCAGCTCCCCGTGTGGAAAAGCAATCTGCTTTGCATTTTGGAAGCGAGAGCAGGTTTCCCTGCTCTCGCTTCCAAACTCCAAAGCAAGTTTGCTATGGCAGGGCGGGAGCCGCGAGGCTCCCGCCCTGCCATAGCAAACAGCAGTGTCCCGGGGATGGCGTTCCCCAGGGCCATCACTGGCTCCAGGAGGAGGGCCGTGCTGCCCCCCTCCCTTCAGTTTCAAAGCCCCGGGGAGGTGGTGGTCCCTGGGGCTCAGGGGTCCGTAACGGACCCCCAAATTTACATAATTAGTGCCCCAGGGAGGTGGCGGTCCCCGGGGCATGTGGGGGGGCTCAAGCCCCCCACACAGGTTCTTTTTTTTAAAAACAAACAAGCCCGGGGGGGGCGTGTGCCCCCCGCAAATATTCAAGAAAAGCCCTGGGGGGTGGCGGTCCCCGGGGCTTGGGGAGGCCTTGGAGGCCCCCCATACATTAAAAAAAACAAGCCCCGGGGGGTGGCGGTCCCCGGGGCTGCGATGGGGCCATGTTCCCCCCGCAAATATTTAAGGAAAGCCCCGGGGGTGGCAGTCCCCGGGGCTGCGGGGGCCCCCCTGTGCCCCTGCAATTACAATATAGCATGCCCCTGGGACTTGGCCCACCCAGGGGCTAAATATTAACAAAGCGCGGGAGCCCGCGCTTCGTTTTTTTTCTTTTTTTCACGGCAGGATTTGCGGATCCTGCGCGGATTTTTCTGATTATTTTTTTTTAAATGCTTTTTTTTGGCCCTGGGTGTCCTTGTGGGACCCCCTGAACAGGCCTAGGGGGTCAGGGAGTTTCTACCCTGCCCCTTTTTCTTGTTTTTTAAAGTTTTTTCTACTGTTTTCTTGTGACTCGGTTCAGTCACAAGATAGCTGCCAACACTTCCTGGTTTGGAGTGTTGACAGCCAATTAGAATAAAGCTCGTGGTCGGGAGGGTCCGCGGATCCATCGCGCCTCTAGATATCGAAACTTTTATTTTTTGATTTTCTCAGCAACTACTGAACGAATTTACACCATTTAACACCTTCGCCGCGATCGGAATTCTGCCCAGGTGCTGGACATTCCGATCGCGGGCGTGGTCGTGACGAGCTCAGCTCGTCATGCACACACGCCCACAGCGCAGCATGATGAGCAACGAAGGGGTTAAAAAAAAGGGCTCTTTCTGAACCAAGGGCTACCTTTTTGCCAAATTTGGTGTAATTCCGTTCAGCAGTTCGAGCTGTAGCCGTGTCTAAAGTTTCCTATGGGAAATTGATTTTCCGACCTCTTTTTTTGAATTTCTCAGGAACTACTGAACGGATTTACACCATTTAACAAAAAGGGCTCTTTTTGAACCAAGGGCTACCTTTTTGTCAAATTTGGTGTAATTCCGTTCAGCAGTTCGAGCTGTAGCCATGTCTAAAGTTTCCTACGGAAAATAACATGGAGAAAACACGTTTTGGGACCCTGCTTTTTTCTCGGCCCCCGCTTGGCGAATCACCCCGAAACTTTCAAGACGGGAGCTGACCGGAGCGCCCCACTAGTTTTGAAAATTTCATGAAGATTCGTCATCCGGCGCCAAAGTTATTGGGAAAAGAAAAAACGCTTTTCCTATGGAAACTAGGTCCTAACTATAACTATCTACTGGCGACCGCCAGTAGATAATAGATAGATAGATATATATATAGATGTATATATTCACTGAAAAAAACCACAGGTTTCAGGGACGTTATAGTTAGTTGGACATTTCACTCGTACAAAACCAGAGAAATTCGGCCGTTATAGTTAGTTGAGCTAACTATAACTCGCGCCCCCGCAATGCACTGCTGATGACGTCACATATTACATCATTCATGACATGGTCAGTGACATCACTGATTACATCACTAATGACATCTCGAATGACATCTCAAATGACATCACTGATGACATCACTGATGACATCATCCAGTGACTGTGTGTTTCTGTAAAGTTTAAATATGTTATATATATATATATATATATGCCAAGGTGCGTTGAAGAATGAGTGGGTGTATGAGTGTCTGTATGGATGATTTGGTAGGTGCATGACTGACTGTATAAGTGAGTGATTAAACGTGTCTTACTGAATGCATGGGTTAGTGACTAAACTGTGTAAAGGTCTGTATCAGTCTGTCAGTTGGTGTGTAAGCTGTTGCATGGGTTGGTGAGTAGCTAAATGAGTGTGTGTATATGGGTTATTGATTGATTGTCTGAGTATCTGCATGGGTGCCTGAGTGTCTGTGTAGGTAGGTGGGGGGAGTGTGACTCTGTGCATAGATGTGTGAGTGGGTGATTCACTGGGTGTATGGGTTCAAGAGTACATCTGTGATGGACTGTATGGGTGGGTGAGTGTGTGTATGGGTGTGTTGGTGAGTGAATGGATGTCTCAGTGGTACATGTGTGAGTAACTACATATGTAAAAGGCAGTATATGTGAGTGTTGGAGTATATAAATGACTATATGTGAGAGTGAGTGATTGTGAGAATGGCTGTATGGATGAGTGTGTGCTTGTATCAGTTATTGTATAAGAGAGTAAGTATGTTAGTATCTGTATGAATAAGTGAGGTGGTGTGTGTATAACTGTATAGGTCAGTAAATGGGAGTGGGATTGATTCTTTGCATGATTGACTAGGTGTTTGAGTAACTCTATGGATGAGTGGTGGTGTGTGAGAGTCTGTATAGGTGTATGAGTGTATATGATAGTGCTGTATTGATGAGTTACTGCATGTATGAGTGACTGTATGGGTGAATGAGTGGATGTGTGTGTAGACCTAGGAATCAGTGATTGGGTATGTAGTAACTGGTATTTGTGTGTCTATAGTTTCGAAAATGGTAGTCTGTATTTTAGAGTGGGTGTATCAAAGGTTATATTAGGGTGTGAGGAGGTGCATCAGATTATCACGTGGATGATGTCATCAGTGATATCATCAGTGATGACATTTGAGATGTCATCAGTGATATCATCAGTGATGTCACTGACCATGTCATGAATGATGTAATATGTGATGTCATCAGCAGTGCATTGCGGGGGCGCGAGTTATAGTTAGCTCAACTAACTATAACGACCAAATTTCTCTGTTTTTCTACGAGTGAAATGTCCAACTAACTATAACGTCCCTGAAACCTGTGTTTTTTTCTGTGAATTTCTAAGGTTTTTGAAATGCTAACTTCTAACTATAACGTCCCTGAAACCTGTGGTTTTTTCAGTGAATTTCTAAGGTTTTTTAAATGCTAATTTCTAACTATAATGTCCCTGAAACCTATGGTTTTTTCAGTGAATTTGAAAGGTTTTTCAAATGCTAAATCTTAACGATATAATTATTTTAAACTTACCTTTTCTACGATATTTGTAAGTGTTTTTAGAATTCCTTCTTCTTAAAAATGATTGGAAGTATATTTTTGAACTTTTCTTTTTTAAATTATACTTTGTTTCTCTAAAATCTTTTTCTACAACTAAAATCACTCTTTTAAAATACATATATTATACACTACTAAAGTATACTTTGTTATTTATACGTACAACTTAAATTTATATTTACTTAAATAACGCTTTTAATACTGTAAAAGGTGTTTTGTTGTATTGTTATGCTTTTTTAAAAAACATTTTTACACAGGGGTCGCGCACCCTATGCAAACCTACACGATGGGTGCGCGGTTTAAGGGTGCGGTAACCCGGCTGACGCGTGTTTCCAGAGTCGCGCCGGGGTGGCGACTCCGGCGTAATTTTAAAAGTATGAAATATCATTGTAGAAATTATAAATATCGGTTTTGGTTAAAGACTTTCACTAATATAATTTAGAAAATAATTTATAAATAGTATATTTTAGTTTACTATGAACTGTATGAAATTTGACGAGTGCGCGACGTATGCGCATAGGGTGCGCAACCCTGCCCTGCACGTATTTCCGGGGTCACGCTGGGATCGCGCCAGGGTCGCGACTTCGGCGTATTTTCAAAGTGTGAAATATCACTATACAAAGTTCAAATATCAGATTTGTATAAACACTTTCACTAATATACTTTTTAAAATATTTTATAAACATCTATTTATACTTTATAATTATATATACGAAATTTTACGGGTGCGCGACGTGTAAGCGACGGGTGTGCGCACCCTACGCGACTTCATGTGACCTGAAAAGAAAGCTTCTGATTGGTTTAAATCATTTTCATTCTGTAAAACGGAGGATGCAACACTTGCTTTATCCCTCTTATTATTTGTCTGTGTTGCTGACAAGACCTGCTTGTTCTACCTCCCTTCATTTTTCAAATTTTTGTGTTTTTTTGAACTTTTATTTTAAACTATGGCATCTAGCCACCCTGATGTTGACCCAGTGGAGCTTGAGGATGATGACATCGTGGAGCCAGTGAACAAAAGGAAGGAAAGTGTGGTGTGGGCCTTCTTTAGTGTGCCAGAGGGAGAAAAAAAGGTGAACGCCAGAAAAATCACCTGTACCATCTGCAAGAGAGTACTCTCAAGAGGTTCCCAAAAAAAATATTCATGTGGAACATCAAGTATGAAGAAACATTTGGAAACTATGCATCCCTTACATCTGGCAAGAGAAGTTACAAGGAGGGAGAGGAATGAAGCGGCAGAACAAGATCTTAATGCCTCTTCAACATCTTCTCAAGCACTTCCACCAACAACAAGGCCGCACATTGTTCCGGAACTGTTGGATGTGGCCATAGTTTCTAAAAAATGCATTGACTTTATTACCAATGAAATTAAAGCACATAAATGTAAAAACAAAATTTATGTGCTCCCAAATTTTGATTTCCTTTTTTTTTTCTCAAACAGTTCCTTTGGAGTCTTCAATTTTGTTTTGTTTAAAAAAAAAGTCAAAAACACCAACAAAAAAAACCGGTTCTTACGGGACCACATAAACTGGTTAAAAATAGAAAAAATTCCACAGTGATTACATGAGTGAAGCGGTAGTGCGTGAGTGATTGGAGGAATATATGGGTAGTGTGTAGGTGATTGCATGAGTAAATGGGTAGTACATCAGTGTATGCATCACTTCATAGGTACTGTTTGAAGGAATGGATGAGTGTAATAGAAGTGCCTGAATGATTGGAGGAGTGCATAGGTAGTATCTGAGTGATTGCATGACTGTATGGCTAACATTTGAGTGATTGCATGAGTGCATGGATAGTGCCTGGGTGATTGGAGGAGTGCAAGGGTAGTGCGTGGTGATTTTATAAGTGCTTGAGTAGTGACGGAGTGATTGGATGAGTGCATGGGTACTGGCTGGGTAATTGGAGGAGTGCATGGGTAGTGCATGGGTGATTGGAGTAGTGCATGGGTAGTGTGTGGGTTATTGCATGAGTGGATGAGTAGTGCCTGTGTGATTGGAGGAGTGCATTAGTAATGCCTGGGTGATTTTGTAAGTGCATGGGTATTGCTTGGGTGATTTTGTAAGTGCATTGGTAATGCCTTGGAGATTGCATGAGTGCAGAGGTAATGTATAGGTGATTGGAAGAGTGCATGGGTAATGCCTGAGTGATTGCATGAGTTTATGAGTAAGGCCTGGATGATTGCATGAGTGCATGGGTAGTGCCTGGGTGATTGGAGGAGTGCAAAGATAGTGCATGGTGATTTTATAACTGCATAGGTAGTGGCTGGGTGATTGGAGGAGTGCATGGCTACTGGCTGGGTAAGTGAAGGAGTGAATGAGTAGTGTCTGGGTGATTAGAGGAGTGCATGGGTAGTGCCTGGGTTATTGCATGAGTGGATGAGTAGTGCCTGGGTGATTGGAGGAGTGCATTGGAAATGCCTGGGTGATTTTGTAAATGCATAGGTATTGGTTGGGGGATTTTGTAAGTGCATAGATAATGCCAGGGTAATTGCATTAGTGCAGAGGTAATGTATGGGTGATTGGAAGAGTGCTTGGGTAATGCCTGAGTGATTGCATGAGTTTATGGATAATGTCTGGATAATTGCATGAGTGCATGGGTTGTGCCTGGGTGATTGCAGGAGTGCAAGGGTAGTGCATGGTAATTTTATAAGTGCATGGATAGTGGCTGAGTGATTGGATGAGTGCATGGGTACTAACTGGGTAATTGGAGGAGTGCATGGGTAGTGCCTGGGTGATTAGATTAGTGCATGGGTAGTTCATGGGTGATTGGATGAGTGCATGGGTAATGCCTGGGTTATTGCATGAGTGGATGAGTAGTGCCTGGGTGATTAGAAGAGTGCATTGGTAATGCTGGATGATTTTGTAAGTGCAAAGGTATTGCTTGGGTGATTTTGTAACTGCATGGGTAATGCGTGGGTGATTGCATGAGTGCATGGTTAGTGCCTGGGTGATTCCATAAGTGGAGGAGTAATGTCTGGATGATTGAAGGAGTGCATAGGTAATACTTGGGTGATTGCAAGACTGTAGGAGTAATGTCAAGGTGATTGCAGGAGTGTATGGGTACTGCCAGAGTGATTAAAGGTGTGGATTGGTAATGCCTGGGTGATTTTGTAAGTACATAGGTTATGCTTCAGTGATTGAAGGAGTGCATGGGTAGTGCTGAGGTGATTGGAGGAGTGAGCTGGTAGAGTTTGAAAAAATGAATTACTGCAATAAAAGTGACTGTAAACATTACTTCATATTATTATGCTTATTACATTATTTCATCTTACCTTCTTTATTGAAGTAGATATCAAACTCATTGAAACTATTTTACAGTTGTTTCATTGTAAACTAAATTTAAAATATTTTCTAACTTTAGTATTACTTTGTGTAAAAGAGAAGAAAAAATACTGTTATTGCATATAATATTATAGTTTTAAGAACACAACATAATTTTAGAATTACATAACATATTCAGTTTCTCTTTTTTGCTGTTTTCAGATTCTTTTGAATTTCACCATACACAGTGATTTCAATGTTGATCATCATATAACAGCAAGCAAAAAATACAATCAGTAAGATTGTAAAAAATCTGTGTTGAAAATATTTACAACAAGTTCAACTATCTGTTTACATTTTGTAAAATATACACTCTCATTTACATTGCGTATAATATAAAGATCAAATATATAAACTACTTCTTTCAAACACAATTTTCCAAATGCAATATCAATTAGCACAAACAATAATCCACACACTAAGGGGCCGATTCCGATTCGGGCCGGAAATCTCTCCGACCGAGCCGGACATGGAGAGATTTCCGACCGAATCGGACCCGTGCAGCCCGACCGAACGAGTACGATGCGCACGTATGCCATCGGACTCGATTCGGTCGGACTCCCATTGAAGTCAATGGGAGCCTGTCGTACAACGCGTACGTGGGCTCCCATTGACTCAATGGGTGCGAGGCGGACAAGGGCGCCCCCTACAGCGTGTACACGGCGAAGCAACTCGCGCCGTACACGCACAGGTAGGGGGACCCATGGGTCCCCCTGTGTGCGACTCGCGCGGCTACGCGTACAGGGGGTCCGACACGGACCCCCAAAGTACGGCTCCGACTGCTCTTTCGAGCCGGAGTGCGCGGCTCGGTCGGACTGCTCGCGGCGCGCATCGTACTTTCCCGGCCGGGGAACGTCTCCATTGCGCGGTGCGAGTCGTGTCCGAGCGAGTCGGTCGGTGCGGTTAGACCCGGGAACGAGTCGGTCGGGACGCCCGGACGAGTCGGTCGGCGATTTCGCATCGTACTCGCTCGCCCGGACGCGCGTACGAATCGGTCGGGAAATAGGGCTCCGAATCGGATCCGGTTAAGCCGAATCCGATTCGGAGCCCTACCGGCCGAGATCGGAATCGGCCCCTAATTGTTCACATCTTCCCAATAGGCCGAATGAAGTTTCCAAATCCATTTGCATTGAAAATATCCAAAATAAACTCGCTAATTCATGTTCACATCTTCTGAATAGGCCAAATGATGTTTTCAAAACTTTGGCATCAAAAATATCAGATATGAATTTAGTAATTCGTAAGGCAACCGACATTTGAATTCCAAATGGGCATCATTACAATGTGTCCATCCTTTATTGCACTTTAAATACACAGTATAGTGTCCAGATGTTGTAGTAGGTCCATCATGGAAAATAATAGCCACTGCTTTAAAAGTTCTTACTGAAATTGATACTTGACTTGCCACAAAATATTTAATTTTGGTTTCCAATTTTCTTCCATCTGCTCTACAATGTTGTAGCATTAAAATGACATATTGTCCAAATCTTTCTATAAATAATGTTGACAACATTTCTGATTTACAATGAGAACATTTCATATCTTGATTAGCTGTTTTTACTAATTTGTTAAAAGACACTGATTTGCAATCTGGTATTGTCAAATATATGAATCGTTTAGTGTCTATTTCAGTGGTAGAAGAAAATGAGCACTCTTCACATTTATGATCCCATCTGTAACTTAGTCCAAACAAATTTTCAATTTCAATCCCTTCATCTTCCAATACTGCAAGCATAAACATAAGAAACTCTTGTGCATCTTGTTGTATATTAAGTGCAAATTGCGAAGAACCAGTACATATATCCAAAAGATGCCGAATGCCAGAAGCAGTATGGATTTTAGTTCTATCAGTTACCAACTTTTGAAAAATATGATGTAATAAAGAACAGAATCTTTTTTCTCGATTTTCCATAATTTTATGATAAAGATCTTCTAGATAAAACACAACATTTAGAATTACATTAGCATAGCAGTTGATACCTGTACTATTTTCTGACTGGTATCCTAAATATCATCAACAGTGTCCATTTTCATTTTCTTTGCAGCCTCATCATTCTCTTGAATTGTTTTCTTTTTTCCAACCTCACTAGAATGTTGGTCATATTTTCGTTTTAGACATACTACACGTTTTTCATATATGGGATATTCACCTAAGTTAGGAGCATACAGTCTTCTTAACCGATTATACTCTCTTACACAATTTGCATCTGCACTAACCTTTTTCTCATCAAAATCAATCAAATACAATACAGATAATGTTCTTACTCGAGACAATGCAACACATGCCATAACCTCTTTAAACACTGTACTTCCAATATTTACCAAACCTTGAGATTTATGAATGGTCACCGCATATGCTAAAGAAAGAGGAAACTGTTTTCTACGAACATACAAATCTTTTACAAGCAGAAAATGAAGAGCACAACGTCCAATCTGTTTTACCTCTTCAATCTGATCAAATTTAATCTTCAAAAATTCAATTCCATCTCTGTTCTGAAAATTCACATAATCAACAACTTTTCCCATTGCTCAATTCACTAAACCTTTTTCAACATCTAAATTACGCCGTAATATTACCCGACAGTTTACACATACATATAAAGTCTTTTCTAAACTAGCAGTCTTAGATACAGACTTTTCCAAAGAATCCAATTTTGACTGTAATTTCTCTGAGAGAAGAATAGTAACCAATTCATGTTCCATTTTATCAATGGCTTCCATTCTCACTATTGGTTGTTTCTCCAGTTTCAAAAGTTCTTGATTGAATGTAGAACACTCTTGCAGTGTTGGCATTAGACAAACTATAGATTTATTTTCTCCAATTTTTTTGTACATTATTTCAGGTGCAATATTTTCATTTGGAAACAAGTTTGTTAGTAGTCGACTTTGTAAAGCTTCTTTACCATGTTTTGTCAAAACACCAATTGAAATATCTTGAAGAATGTTCCCATAATGTTCATCACTTGCTTGTCGCATATTCTTAATAAGTTCTTTATATTCAAAAAGAGACCAAATGCTCACATTTTCAATACTTCCCAAAGATTTCTTAGTGTCTTCATGGACAAGTGTTTTAAAAACTGGTTGTCCTTTCACAGGAGTAAGTTGTAATAGATCGTCGAATACAATTACATGTTTTCCTCCAAATAAAACATCATAATCTGTTGCATTCTTAAATGAACAAATGCAAGCATTAAGGGGGTCATTACGATGGCATCGCTACGGAAAAAGGGACCGCCCGCAAGAGGTGCGGTGGTCCCGCTGTGCGTATTATGATGCCACTGCCACCGTGGCGGTGGCATCCCCTATTCCCAGCATTGTGGTGGGCAGTGCTCACAGCACCGCCCGCAACAATGCTGGGAATGCACGTTGTGCATTGACATGCACAAGGTGACAGGCACCGCGCGGTGCCTGCCACTTTATCCATGCCAATGCAGGGGGGTACCATAGGTACCCCCCATGTGCACCCACCCCCCAACATCCTGGGGGCCCGCTACGGGCCCCCAACAGTGAAGACCACATGCCTTTCCAATAGGTTTAAATGATGCACATTGGCATTCTTTTTTTTCATGGAGTAAACCATGCTGTATCTGTTGTGTAACTTGCTGATATATTTCTTTTTGTTCAATATTTAGTTGTTCTTCCAAGTTTCCCAAATCTATAATATCCTGTTGTGCTTGTTGCATTGCCGTTTCTACTTCATTCATAGCGATTGCTGCTTCATTTTCAAGAATTGGTTGTCCTAGTGGATCTTGACTTAGTGGAGCAGAACTTTGACTATCTTGAGAACTATCTCTAGCGATTTCAGCAGCAATACTAGTTTCTTGTTCAATTTCTTCATTCAACATTTGTAAATATTGTGGAAAAACTCTGCATTCAATCCTATCTTTACATGCATTAAAAGAATCTTCATAGCAGTCAAAATCTCCAAGTAATTCTATTTCACTACGCCAAGGCTTAAACAGTTGCAGAAGTACTAAATAGAAAAATTCCCTTTTATCTGGAGTATCACAACTGAGTTTCCTGTGATTAATAATATTTCCTTTGGCATGTTTTACCAAACATCCATCACATCCAATTACTGCATATTTTTCTTCATTTATATTTTCTGTAACATTTCTCTTAAAGCTGTAATGTTGCAGTACTTCATAGAGACATATGTTTTCCAGATGTGGACTCCTTTTGGGATAGTACGTATCCAACATATTTGTTTTAACAATATCTGTACTTTCCGACTCATTCAAAGCTAAGTATTCAACTTCTTGTACAGATTTCAATACTCGATTTCGTGTTGCAGCAAGACCTAGACTTACCCAAATGATTCCTCTTGACTTTGAATATAAACTTGCAGAGGTCAACCGATCCGAACATTCGTAGGATCCAATCTCTCGATGGGAAAGCATCTTCAAACTAAAGCTGTACAATTTGTTAATAAGGGGCCCGGCGGGGGTGATCTGCCCGCCATCCATGCCTCAGTGACCCCCCGCCATATTAGGATGGCTGGGGGGTCCGCGGCGGACGGGAAGACCGTCCGCCGCTTTTCCGCCGGTCGACTCGTCGACCGAGCGGAAAACGTGCACAATATAGTGGTGGTGTCTGCAAGACCCCGCCATCCATATTGTGATGCAGGCAGAGATGTGCCTTTCCATGGCGGCGTTGCCGCCAAGGGAAGGCATACGGTCTTTGGTAATGGGGGTCCGTTGCGGGGCCCTGGGGGGTGGGGGGGTGGGTTGTGTACTTGGGGGGTACCTATGGTACCCCCCTACATTGGCATGTACAGGGTGGCAGGCACCGCGCGGTGCCTTTCTCGTTGTGCATGCCAATGCACAACATGCTTTTTTTACATTGCGGCGGGTGCTGCTCACAGCACCGCCCGCCGCAATGTAAATGATGCGGGATGCCACCGCCACCGTGGAAGTGGGATCCTAATTGACATGGCGGGACCGCCGCACCTCTTGCGGGCGGTCCCGTTTGCCACGTGCGGTGGTGGGCGGACTTTGTCCGCCCGCCATCGTAATGATGCCCTAAGAGTCTTCTCTTGTGAAATGTCTTCCCACATTTCTTTCAACTCCGTCTTTTCAGATTTGGTTATATATGATGTAACATAGCGAGCAACAGCAATCGAATTATCTGCAACATATTGGATATCCATAGTTGCATTCCACATCATCAAAATCACTGTAGTCATTAATATACTTTGAATCTTCACTTCTTTTTATGTTGTAAGTATTCTTCGGAGATTTCCGAGTTATAGTATGTCTTACTGCTGACATGAAACTGTTGACTCTTCCTTTCGAAATTACTGGACGTGGGAATCCTAAACGACATTTCGTATGAAATTTTCCCTTTGACTTATATGTCCATCGACAATATTTCCCACATCGATGACTTTGAAACCGTAAAACTTGTTATCTTAAGCTATTTTCTCCTCCTGTTTTTGGAATACCACAGGTAACATAGTCTTCAATGAAAGACAAAACAGTTTCATCAGAATCGGTTCCAAATTTAGGTGCATCCTTGATCCATAATAGCATGTGTATATGAGGAGCACCTCTGGCTTGGTACTCCTTTCTCCAAAAGAAATCAATAACTTCTCCAAGAGGTGGATTCTTTTTATTGCAGATAAAAGACATCATAGCTTGAAACCTATGATTAAAATATCTACACACATTTACAGGATCCAAGGAACACAGTTCTCCAGCTGTCTTCAATTCAATGTTTTTAATATTTGAATTTGCTTCTCTTAGAAATTCAAGTAAATCATCCCATGCGTATTCAGCACAGCTAAGCGTAACAAACCACGTAGGGGTTCCTAAGTTCCTTAACATACATTTAAGTTCTCCATGACGACGATACCAATACTCATTGGTACCACATTGACATGCCATCAAATTACTTAACTGAGATTCTAAATGATCGTCTCTTTGTTGAACATTGTCCAAAAATTCCTTTGCAGAAAGATGTGTAAGATGAACTCCTGTTTTTAATATGTGGTTCACTGCATATGAAAGTCCAGACACGTCACTTTCAAACAGAAGATGAAATAAATATGGAACACACTGTCGAAATCTTGGATCTTCTGAATACAATCTTGTTGAACGGTATTCTGAAGCTGGAATCTGTACTGGTCGTTCATCATATCGTCCACCTTTTCCAGTGGGGAAGAGCTGTGGAAAACAACGAGCTTCTAAACTTCTTTCCAAAACACTCATGGGAGTTCCCTTCGCTTTCTTCATTTGGAATAATTCAACAGTGTTTCCAATCACTTCTTTTGAATGTGAAGGATGTATACTATAATGTTCATAAATTTCTTCACTCCTGGAGTTGTCCACTTTTTCGATTTGGCCAGTTGAAATTTCTCTATCATCTCCTAAAGATATTTCTTGTTCTTCAAGATATACATTTTTATAATAAATATTGTTTTCTATGAGATATAACGTAGCCTTTTGAACTTTGGTGACATCTACTAACTCTTGCCATATTTTCCGACTCTTTGTTGGTACACCATTAACTAGAATAACTACAGGTTCAGTTTCCTCTTTCTCTACACCAACAGTTTCAATATTTTTCTTAAAATCTAAAGGTAAATACACAACTCTTCCTTTTAAACCTCTTTGCAAATCTGTGGGAGGCAGCTTACCTGTTTTAGGCTCCATACGAACTATAGCCTGAAATGGGTGCACAGATTGAATTAGAATGGACTCATATGTATTTAAATCCACCAGTTCCGGAGGAATAGCTTCCAACTCTAGGTTATTATGTACAGCTCTAGCTGGCATTTTATTCTCTTCAAGTTTGCAGTAAAAATATTTACAAATACGTTGATCACTACCCAACTCAAAACGACCTTCCACCAACAAATAAGCACCAAATTGCTCACACTTATCATTGTTTTCCTTTTCACTTTTTAAATACACATCAATATTCCTAGTTTGACTTCTATAGTGAGTACGTCAACAACAAATGCAAACATAGTTTGGTTTTTCACAAGAAAGTACCTTAAACTTTGTAATTTCTTCTGCAAACTTCTCAGTAGTACTATCTTCCATCTCTTCTTCAACACCTACACTTATCAAACTCTCACTTTCTCTCCACTCCCCTTCAGGACCAAAGAAATGAAACTGTATATCATCACAAACTTTTTTTACATCCAACACTGAACCATGCAAAAGAGCAGTGTTTATTTCACTTAAAGATAATGCAGGTCTTTTACATAGTACAATTTTCTTACTAACTTACACATTTCTGAATGATGTACTGCTAACATTCTCAGATGATGAAAACGACTTTGACACACTTTTCTAGAAAGACAAGCCAGAGAATGACCATGTAAGCCAGTATTTTTTCTCACTTTACAAGGATCTAGTCCTTGAAACATCTTAATTTTCTGTTTAACACTTTTTTTACTATAGTCTCGTAAGAAATTTCGTAAAATATCAATAGATTCCTGTCGTACAAATACTATTACAATCCCACCTATACACTGGAGCTTGTGAACGTCTCCCTTGAACTTCTTCAGCTATTACTTCTTCCACATTTCTAGCAACCATCTTTTCTTTTTCAATTGGACAACCATTCTTAACCTCATAAGAACGACCACTGGTATCAACTGCGTGAACTAATGTATTTTGTTGAAAATGGCTTTCTTCATTAAAAAAAGGTTCTGAACTAGAAGTGTGCTTCCGTTCACCCAAATTTGTTTTGCAAAAGTTAGTTCTATTAACAAGTCTTTTTCTTTTACTTTTCTCCTTCATAAAATGCATTTTTTTATTCAATGTTTGCATTCTCTTCAATACTAATATAAACAATCTTCTTTTCAATTCAAAAGCGTTTTCAACTACACTTTCAATGTGTTGTTTTTTCTTGTAAAATGTGAATCTTTTAAAATATTTTTTCAATCTTTCAATAAATTTTGTAGTACTCTACTTTTATACTTTCTCTTTCTAATGTTTTTATATTCTTTCATCCTTCTTTCAAAATAGATTATTTTCCCATAACCTGATTTTCTATTAAGTCCTTTTTTCGTTTCCTTCTGAATGGTTGTACTACTTTTCTTTTTCTTTTCTCCATTTTGAAAATTCGTTATTTCTTTAAAACTCTTTTAACAAATTCTTTAGTTCTCTTACCGGAAGCCTTTTTCTTCAATGTCACATGTTGTATTTATCTAATTTCTCCTTTTCTCTTTCCTTTAAATAGTACTGTTTTCTTTCTTTTCTTTTCTTTTCTTTTGATCTTTTCTTGCCATACTCAATCTTTATTAATAATAATGGTAAGTATCTGAAAAGAAAGAAAAGTTTAAATACTTTCGTTAAATCATTTAATATTAATAAAATAATTATATACAAATATTATCATATATAAATAAAAAAATATTTTTAATTGCATTCCAAAGGTATGTCAGACACTGCAGAATTCCTTCAATTAGAAGACATCACAACCTATACAAC
The DNA here is from genome assembly GCA_963921515.1 of Calotriton arnoldi. Taxonomy (NCBI): domain Eukaryota; kingdom Metazoa; phylum Chordata; class Amphibia; order Caudata; family Salamandridae; genus Calotriton; species Calotriton arnoldi. The sequence goes on from CAWUFW010014584.1 coordinate 187,004, forward strand.
AGAACCACAGAGCACAACTAAAACATTTCTCTTCTTCTATCGAAACCAAATTTGAAGTGCACTCTGTAGTCCCTGGGTGACTGCATGAGAACAAAGGTACTGCCTGGATGATTGGAGGAGTACTAAGGAACTGTCTGGGTGATTGCATAAGTGCATAGGTAGTGGTTCAGTGATTTTATAACTGCATGAGTACTGGCAAAGTGATTGGAGGAATGCATAGATCCCGACAAAGTCATTGCAAGAGTGCAAGGGTAGTGCTTGGGTGATTGAACTACTGTATAGCTAATGCATTGGTGATTGCATGAGTGCAGAGATAATATCTAGATGATTAGAGAACTACATACGTAATGTTTGGGTGATTGCATAAGTTGAGGGATAATATCTGAGGGATTACAAGAACACATAGGAACTGCCTGGGTGATTTTATAAGTGCCTGGGTACTACCTAAGTGATTGGAGGAGTGTATAGATTCTGACAGGGTGATTGGAGGAGTGCAAGGATAGTGCCTGGGTGATTCAATCAGTGTATAGCTAAAGCATAAGTGATTGCATGAATGCAGGAGTAATGTTTGGGGGATTACAAAAGTACATAGGAAGTGCCTGGGTTATTTTATAACTGCGTGGGTACTGCCTGGGTGATTGGAGTAGTACTATGGCAGTGTCTGAGTGATAGATCCTGACATATGGTGAGACTTACACCTGAGACATGTTATAGACTTTTTTTCATATTTGCCTAGGCCCAACACTCTCAGCATTACTAGAATATTAAAGCAGCAGGACAAAAGTGACGTTTAAGACATGTAAGGAAATGGACTGCAACAAAGTTGCAGAAAGAAGCAAGAACAGTGCAGTAAGAAACAACAGAGATACAGAAGAAGGAAAGAGATGTGCAAAAAGAGGCAAGAGCAGTGCAGAAGTACCAATACACGTGCAGGAAAACGGAAAAAGAAATGCAGAAAGAAGCAACAGAGGTACTGAAAGAGGCAAGGGAGGTGCAGAAAGAGGGAAGAGAGTTAAAGAAAGAGGCAAGTGAACTGCAGAAGGAGGCAAGAGAATTACAGAAAGAGGCAATAGAAGTGCAGAAAGAGGCAAGTGAGGTGCAGAAAGAAGCAAGATAAATGCAGGAAGAAGTAACAGAAATGCAGAAAGAGGGAAGAGGGGTGGACATAGAGGGAAGAGGGGTGTAAAAAGCAGCATCAGAGGTGCAGAAAGAAGCAAGAGAAGTGCATAAAGAAACAACAGACATGCAAAAAGGGGGAAGTGGGGTGCAGAAAGACGCAAAAGGGATACAGAAACAAACAAGAGAGATGCAGAAAGAAACAAAAGAAGTGCAGAAAAAAGGAACAAAGGTGCAGAAAGAGACAAGAGGGGCACAGAAAAAACGAAGAGGGGTGTGAAAGACACATGAGGGGTGCAGAAAGAAGCAACTGAGGTGTACAAAGAAGCAAGAGGAGTGCAGAAAGAAGCAACAGAGGTGCAGAAAGAGGCAAGAGGGGTACAAAAAGAGAAAAGAGGGGTGCAGAAAGAGGCAGAAAGGGTGCAGAAAGAAGCAAGAGATGTACAGAAAAAAACAAAAGAAGTGCAGAAAGAATGAACAGAGGTGTAGAAAGAGGCAACAAGGATGCAGAAAGAGGAAACAGGGGTGCAGAAAGACCTAAAAGGGGTGCAGAAAGAAGCAATTAAGCAACAACTGATCAGTGCAACACAGAGAGCAAATAACAAACTAAATATAAAATCGGTATAAAATATATTCAATCATAATACAAAAATTAAAACCATAATACATAATTCAAAAATAAAAAGAGCATTTCATAATTAAAAACAGTTACAGTCTCGTTAGAAAACAGGAAAGTCGACGCTGCGTTTCGGTGAGTCGTACATATATCACCTTCTTCAGGACAGTTTTCGAAGTAATAAAAACATTTTGTTATTCATCATCTCTAGTGTTGCTTCTGCCATAATTTTATACCATATCTAAAATCAAAAGGTTTTATATCTTTATAGGTTCTTAATTAAGACAAACATGCTTACATATTTATAACACCACATCATGATAATACTTTACTCAACTGGACAAACTAAAATCTCATGACACTTTACACAATCACAGGATAACATTCTAACATTCTATTAAGTAAATATCATAAATATGTTTAAAACATACCTAAACATTTAGGTAGACGATTAAATTTTGATTTGTAGAAGTGATCTTCTTGCACTAAGGGGCTGAAAATGTGCCACTTATTGAAAACCTCTAGATTAAAGAGAACCAGATCATTAAAGGGTTGTATATCAACAATATCTCCAAAAAATGATTATAGATATCTCTTCTGATATAATTATAAGTACCCATTGGATAAGAGACAAGATAGTGTTTGTTGTGGCCATCATAATATGATATTGTTCTTCAGGAGGGTCCAAAGGCTCTGAAAGAAATATAGAGTCTACACTAGATCTATAATAATAAAATAGACCAAAAAATACTGAATGACAATAGTCTTACCAAAGAGTCATGAATCAAAAAGATGTAGTAGTGCTCATGGCTGATCCGCCGTGATAGAGGGCACTGTATTTACAATCCAAGACCTCGCCGATTTATATTATAAGTTTTTTACGGCGAAGATATTACTAAAAAGGAAATTTATATTTACGAAAAAAAGGGTTATAATTACTACCCAATATTTATCATGCAAATATTAATAAAGAACAGGTTATTCAGTTTATTACCTCATTATATTGCCGTCAAGGTCATCAAGTCAGTTTGATTAAAATCTATAAAGAGAAATATAGGTTTCACTAGTAGGTCTCAAAGTTTTTTCTGATAATCTATCATACTCCTTAGTTTCGAGTTAAAAAATAAAACGGAAACCCTAACAGATAGTAAAGGTTTTAAACCTATAGGCTATATATATAGTTCTTCAAGGGAGCCGTCTATCGATTACAAAATTTATTTATGTCCCATTGTAGGTCTTAAACAAATATTAAAGATTTCTGAGCAGATATTTTCAAAAAACGACATTTTGTCTAATTATTATGAGGGTTAATATGGAAACCTGCCGAGATCCATAGCCATTCTTCTACTGCTCAAATACGTGATTTAGTGCTATATTAATAGATGGTACGTGGACTGACAAAATACAGATGGAATTAACCCAATGTCAAGAGGGAAATGACATAACTCTATTATCCTCCTCCTGAAAATAACTTTGTTTTTTCCAAAAGGTACGATAAAGTACCGAGGTTAGTATCAGTGTCTAGCTACCGCTTACCTACGAAAAGCAGAATGGCCTCCTCGCCAACAACAAAACGACAACTTCCGGGTCACGATCCACAGTTGTCCATGGCCCGGAGTTCCTTATTTATACGTAGATGTTTACGGTCACGTGACATACATGATAAGCATGTTTCTCGGTGTTTCTTATGTCAAATAAACGAAACACAATATCTTCATAGTCAAATAGTACAAGATGTTCTTAATATCAAAAACCAAACAAAAAATATATATTTAAAAAGAATTTTTAGATATGTTTAGACCGTCAAGAGTGTCAGCCATCTTGGAATAGGTTCTATGGCCCGGAGTTCCTTATTTATACGTAGATGTTTACGGTCACGTGACATACATGATAAGTAGGCCTGGGCGGTAAATTCCGTTCCGCTCGCGGAATTTGGGTAATTTCGCGTTCCGCAGAGAACGCGAAATTGCCAAAAATTCCGCGATCCGCGGCTTTGCGGAATTTTTTGCTTGTTCGCGCTTTCAAAATGCGTGTTCGCAAGATTTTTTTCCCCGAGCACGCAAACAGCGTTTGCGAACAGGAAAAAAGCATCGCGAACGGGCGGAACAACCAATTCCGCTTGTTCGCGGAACTTTTGCGTGCTCGCGGAGATTTTTTACCGTTACGCTGAGCTTTGCGTAGCGCGACTACGCAAATTTCGCCCATATGTTTCTCGGTGTTTCTTATGTCAAATAAACGAAACACAATATCTTCATAGTCAAATAGTACAAGATGTTCCTAATATCAAAAACCAAACAAAAAATAGATATTTAAAAAGAATTTTTAGATATGTTTAGACCGTCAAGAGTGTCGGCCATCTTGGAATAGGTTCTATAGTAGGTTAATGCAGGCCAATATTGGTTGTATTTCAAAAATCCTAATCTTTCTTTCTATAATCCAATTAATAAATAAATAATGCCTATATACTAATGAACTATCTAAGGCTAAAAGCGTCATAGTTTATAATAGAGTTTACATAAACAAATAGTATCATCAGCCATTTATACACGGATTCCATAAAGATAAAGTACATCCCATTGTTTTAAAGTAACATGGGAATAGATATAACTACAACAAATAATGAGAAGACAACCTGAGTATATACTAATCAAAAAATTCATTATTTAAAGGGCATATTCTTGATTCAGTAAGCTATGATTTATTTATATGTAAAAATATATATTTTTATTATTTCCGAGTACAGGAAGTTATAAAGGACTACAGTCATGAGCCTCCAGCAAGGCAAATACTATTATTTAAATAAGCCTCTCCCAGTCTTCTTTACTGGTAAGTCCTTTTCTAAATGTATTAAAACGGGACATGTGGAACTGTTCTCGTTTTTTTCTTTTGAGAGTCGTATCTCCTCCTCTCATATTCATATGAATTGTTTCTAAACCGCACCATTTCAAATCTTCAATTTTATGCTGTGCAGTATGCCAGTGTTCTACTAATGGGGCAGTTCTTTTGTTAGTTCTAATAGCAGACTTATGTTCGTTGATTCTAGTCCTAACTTCTCTTGAAGTCTCTCCAACATAGCCCAGGAGACATGGGCACATAATGAAATATACCAAATTCTTTGTACGACAATTCATGAAAGTATTAAATTTATGGGTCACACCATTATGTACCATCATTGGTCCTTTAATGATGATATCACAGTTGTTGCACCCACTACATGCAAAAGTACCCATTGGTAATGGGGCATTAAGTATACAAGGTTGTCTGTATTCACTATTATCTCTGTAGGTGTGAACTAGGCAATTCCTGATTGTTCGGTTGCGTCTAAAAGAAAAAATAGGTTTCGGAAGGATCTCTTTACTCTGGTTGGTAATAAGATGCCAATTCCTATTAATAATATTTTTGATTTTGACACTAATATTACTGTAATTAGTTACAAAAATCAAAGGTGTGGCTTTTGAAGTCATTTTTTCGGACTTATTCTCAAAGTAGGAGCATCTGTTAAAATATTTGGCTCTTTTGTACGCATGTCTTACTATTCTCTTAGGATAACCTCTGTTCAAAAATTTTTGGGTCAAAGTGTCTGCATGTTTATCATAATCTTTAATGGTTGTGCAATTACGTTTTAACCGTAAAAATTGTCCAAAAGGAATATTATCTTTTTGACAAACAGGGTGATTACTGTTATAGTGAAGCATGGTATTGCGATCAGTTGGTTTTGTGAATAATTCCACATTAGGCCATCTACATGCTTAATTTTAATATCTAAAAACTCACAGTCATATTTATTAATAGAGGAGGTAAATCTAAGATTGACATCACCCAGGTTTATCCACTCTACAAACTCCACAAGAGTTTCTACAGTTCCTGTCCAAATAAAAACACATCGTCAATGTATCGGGACCAATGTGAGATATTCTCATAAAATGGTGCTGATACATTGAAGACGTGTCTCTCTTCAAATTGTGCCACATATAGACAGGCTAGACTGGGAGCACAAGTTGCTCTCATACTGGTACCTTTGATTTGTCTATAAAAATCCTTATCAAACAGGAAAATATTGTTTTTTAATATGATGGTCACACATTCCACAATAAAAGTTGCATGAGGGGATAAGTCTTCCTCATCCAAACTGAAGATGTTTCTAATCATTTGGATGGTGCGCTCTTGAGGAATGTTTGTATATAAAGCCTCAATGTCTAGAGTCACGAAGCATTGTAATTCTGGGTTGTATTCCAACCCCTCTATCTTCTGGATCATAGCAGTAGTGTCTTTAATATAAGCCCTTTCTTGGACTACAAAAGGCTGTAAGAAGATGTCTACATATTTGCTTAGTGGCTCGGTAAGGGAATTAATACTAGAGACAATAGGTCTCATTGGTGGGTCTGTCATATTTTTATGCACTTTCGGAAGGCCATATAATGCTGGGATAATGGGGTTTATATTATTTAAGAAACTAAATTCCTCACTACAAATAATGCCATCTTCTTTAGCGAAGTTTAGCAAGTTGGTGATATTTCTTTTCAAAATATTCCACTCATCTCTATTTGATTTTTTGGTAATGTAGATTATTATTGAGAAGTGTATACATTCTATTGTTGTAATCTTCAGTTTCCATTATAACAATGCTACCACCTTTATCTGCCGGTTTGATCGTCAGGTTATGGCACTGTTCTAAGGTCTTAAGTGCTAATCGTTCATGAGCATTCAAATTGTTGTTGACCCAAATTTTTTTATTCAATAAGTCATCTATGCTTTTTTCAACAACTCGTTCGAATACTTCTATGGGGCCAATTCCGATTCTGGCCGGAAATCTCTCCGACCGAGCCGGACCCGGAGAGATTTCCGACCGAATCGGACCCGTGCAGCCCGACCGAATGAGTACGATGCGCACGTATGCCATCGGACTCGAGTCGGTCGGACTCCCATTGAAGTCAATGGGAGCCTGTCGTACAACACGTACGCAGGCTCCCATTGACTCAATGGGTGCGAGGCGGACAAGGGCGCCCCCTACAGCGTGTACGCGGCGAAGCGACTCGCGCCGTACACGCACAGGTAGGGGGGACCCATGGGTCCCCCCTGTGTGCGACTCGCGTGGCTACGCGTACAGGGAGGTCCGACACGGACCCCCAAAGTACGGCTCCGACTGCTATTTCGAGCCTGAGTGCGCGGCTCGGTCGGACTGCTCGCGGCGCGCATTGTACTTACCCGGCCGGGGAACGTCTCCATTGCGCGGTGCGAGTCGAGTCCGAGCGAGTCGGTCGGTGCGATTAGACCCGGGAACGAGTCGGTCGGAGCGGTCGGGACGCCCGGACGAGTCGGTAGGCGATTTCGCATCGTACTCGCTCGCCCGGACGCGCGTACGAATCGGTCGGGCAATAGGGCTCCGAATCGGATCCGGTTAAGCCGAATCCGATTCGGAGCCCTACCGGCCGAGATCGGAATCGGCCCCTATGTCTTTATTAACTAGATTAATCTGAGGAGTCCAGTTGGATTTGGGTTTTAAACCAGATTTATTTTCTGTTGGTAATCTATCTTTGCCTTCAAAAAAGCATTCAATCTAATCTTTCTAAAGTAACCTAATAGGTCTCTTTCCCGATTATATCTATCAATTGGGGAGGCAATGGCGTATCCTAGTCCTTTCTCTAACACATTAACCTCCTCCTGTGATAGAATTCTCTGTGAAAGATTTATTATTGGGGCCTTATCATCTAATCCCATTTTTTCTGACTCCTTGTGTATGGACGATGTTGGAATTGATTCTGTGGGTTGAAGTTCACTCTCCCTCTTCCTCTCACCCTTGCTGGTCCAAAGTTTTTCTGACGTTGTTCTAAAAAAGACAATGTTTCTCTACTAGAGCTGGGGGTCGAGTCTCTTCCCTTGTTGTTGTGATTATCCTGTTGAGCCTCATTATCAGAGTCTGAGCTAGTGTATGATGTATCAAAAAACCTCACATTCTTTTTAGGGAAATTTCTTGTTGGCTGTTGCCATGTTCTCCTATTGGAGTAATCTTCTCTGGGTCTTTCATAAAAATCCTTTTGGAGATACGGATAAACATGTTCTAGATTGTATTTGGAAATGTCTTTCCTTAATTTATTAGATTTCTTGTTAACTAGATATTCCCTATATCCAGAGATATCTTCTTGGATTTCTTCTAACTTCTTTTTGGCTTCCTCACGTGCAGTACTTTCTTTAAGTTTCTTTTCCATCTCATCGATTTCTACTCTTTCAATAATTAAAACTTTGTGGGCCGTTTCTATAATGAGAAGCATCCAGTCACGGCTACACCTATTGGCTATGAAAGTCCAATTTTCAATAAATTTCTGTTTTTTTATAAAAACGCCTGGTTCATTATGAACCTGAAGGCCCTTGGGAATGGTACCCTTTTTACAGTATTCCACAAGAAAATCTGCGTGTAATTCTGTTCTTATTGCTTTCTTTTTAAGATTCCATAATGTTTTCCACTGTTCCTCATCTCCATTGTCAAGAGTCACAGTGGCTATATTTTTGGAGGTACCATTGATATTCTGATTGAACTGGTCCTCTGAAAAACCATAGGTCTTCAATCCTTCCATTATTAACCCACTATATATGGGGGCTAGATATAAAAACTCCCCAGCTAACAAGCTGTACGTAAAGTAAAGAACAGAAACAGGGAGGTACCCTAATATTATTGATAGGGACAGGGTAAGTATAGATAGAAACACAAAAGTCCCTACACAGTATCTACCATACTCTAGTTGTAATTGTTATACATAAAATTAGTGTCAGAGGGAGACTCAAAAGAACCATAAAAATACAATCAATTAAGCAACAACTGATCAGTGCAACACAGAGAGCAAATAACAAACTAAATATAAAATCGGTATAAAATGTATTCAATCATAATACAAAAATTAAAACCATAATACATAATTCAAAAATAAAAAGAGCATTTCATAATTAAAAACAGTTACAGTCTCGTTAGAAAACAGGAAAGTCGACGCTGCGTTTCGGTGAGTCGTACATATATCACCTTCTTCAGGACAGTTTTCTAAGTAATAAAAACATTTTGTTATTTATCATCTCTAGTGTTGCTTCTGCCATAATTTTATACCATATCTAAAATCAAAAGGTTTCATATCTTTATAGGTTCTTAATTAAGACAAACATGCTTACATATTTATAACACCACATCATGATAATACTTTACTCAACTGGACAAACTAAAATCTCATGACACTTTACACAATCACAGGATAACATTCTAACATTCTATTAAGTAAATATCATAGATATGTTTAAAACATACCTAAACATTTAGGTAGACGATTAAATTTTGATTTGTAGAAGTGATCTTCTTGCACTAAGGAGCTGAAAATGTGCCACTTATTGAAAACCTCTAGATTAAAGAGAACCAGATCATTAAAGGGTTGTATATCAACAATAGCTCCAAAAAATGATTATAGATATCTCTTCTGATATAATTATAAGTACCTATTGGATAAGAGACAAGATAGTGTTTGTTGTGGCCACCATAATATGATATTGTTCTTCAGGAGGGTCCAAAGGCTCTGAAAGAAATATAGAGTCTACACTAGATCTATAATAATAAAATAGACCAAAAAATACTGAATGACAATAGTCTTACCAAAGAGTCATGAATCAAAAAGATGTAGTAGTGCTCATGGCTGATCCGCCGTGATAGAGGGCACTGTATTAACAATCCAAGACCTAGCCGATTTATATTATAAGTTTTTTACGGCGAAGATATTACTAAAAAGGAAATTTATATTTACGAAAAAAAGGGTTATAATTACTACCCAATATTTATCATGTGAATATTAATAAAACAACAGGTTATTCAGTTTATTACCTGATTATATTGCCGTCAAGGTCATCAAGTCAGTTTGATTAAAATCTATAAAGAGAAATATAGGTTTCACTAGTAGGTCTCAAAGTTTTTTCTGATAATCTATCATACTCCTTAGTTTCGAGTTAAAAAATAAAACGGAAACCCTAACAGATAGTAAAGGTTTTAAACCTATAGGCTATATATATAGTTCTTCAAGGGAGCCGTCTATCAATTACAACATTTATTTATGTCTCATTGTAGGTCTTAAACAAATATTAAAGATTATAGATCTAGTGTAGACTCTATATTTCTTTCAGAGCCTTTGGACCCTCCTGAAGAACAATATTATATTATGGTGGCCACAACAAACACTATCTTGTCTCTTATCCAATAGGTACTTATAATTATATCAGAAGAGATATCTATAATCATTTTTTGGAGCTATTGTTGATATACAACCCTTTAATGATCTGGTTCTCTTTAATCTAGAGGTTTTCAATAAGTGGCACATTTTCAGCCCCTTAGTGCAAGAAGATCACTTCTACAAATCAAAATTTAATCGTCTACCTAAATGTTTAGGTATGTTTTAAACATATCTATGATATTTACTTAATAGAATGTTAGAATGTTATCCTGTGATTGTGTAAAGTGTCATGAGATTTTAGTTTGTCCAGTTGAGTAAAGTATTATCATGATGTGGTGTTATAAATATGTAAGCATGTTTGTCTTAATTAAGAACCTATAAAGATATGAAACCTTTTGATTTTAGATATGGTATAAAATTATGGCAGAAGCAACACTAGAGATGATAAATAACAAAATGTTTTTATTACTTAGAAAACTGTCCTGAAGAAGGTGATATATGTACGACTCACCGAAACGCAGCGTCGACTTTCCTGTTTTCTAACGAGACTGTAACTGTTTTTAATTATGAAATGCTCTTTTTATTTTTGAATTATGTATTATGGTTTTAATTTTTGTATTATGATTGAATACATTTTATACCGATTTTATATTTAGTTTGTTATTTGCTCTCTGTGTTGCACTGATCAGTTGTTGCTTAATTGATTGTATTTTTATGGTTCTTTTGAGTCTCCCTCTGACACTAATTTTATGTATAACAATTACAACTAGAGTATAGTAGATACTGTGTAGGGACTTTTGTGTTTCTATCTATACTTACCCTGTCCCTATCATTAATATTAGGGTACCTCCCTGTTTCTGTTCTTTACGTGCAGAAAGAAGCGACAGGTGCAGAAAGACACAAAAAAAGTACAGAATGAACTAACAGAGGTACAGAGTCCATGGGTACTGTCTAAGTAATTGAAAGAGTGCATGGTTAATGCCTAGGTGATTGCATAAGTGCAGGGGTAATGTCTAGGAGATTGGCGGAGTGCATAAGTAAAGTGTGGGTGATTGCATGAGTGTAGGAGTAATGTATGGGAGGTTGTATGAGTGTAGTGGTAGTGCCTGGGTGATTTTATAAGTGCATAGAAACTGGTTGGGTGATTCAAAGAGTACAGGCCTAGTGCCTGGGTGATTTCAAGAATGCAAGGGTAGTGCCTGGGTCATTACAAAAGTGCATATGTACTAGCTGGATGATTTAAGAAGTGCTTTGGTAATGCCTGTCTAATTGTATACTGCAGCGATAATGCCTAGGTGATTCCATGACTACAGGGATAATGCCTGGGTAATTGCATGAGTGGAGGGGTAGTACCTGGGCGTTTTTATAAGTGCATGAGTACTGGTTGAATGATTACATAAGTACAAGAGTAGTGCCTGCATGATTGAAAGAGTGGAAAGATAGTGGCTAGCTGAATGAAGCACTGTCTACCTAATGGATTGGTGATTGCATGAGTACAGGGGTAACGTCTGGGGGAGTAAAGGAGTACATAGGTAACGCCTGGGTGATTGCATGACTACAGGGGGGAATATCTGGGGATTTACATGACTACATAGGAAGTGGTTGGGTGGTTTTACAAGTGCATAGGTACTTCTTGGGTGATTGCAGGACTACTGAGGTAGTGCCAGAGTGAATAAAGGAGTGCAAAGGTAGTGCCTGGGTGATTTGTTAACAGCATGACTACTGGCTGAGTGATTACATAAGTACAAGGGTAGTACCTCCGTGATTGAAATAGTGCAACGGTAGTGGCTGGGTGATTATATAAGTGCATGAGTAGTGGCTATATGATTGAAAGAGTGCATGGGTAATACCTTGGTGATTGCATGAGTGCATAGGTAGTGCCTGGGTGATCGCATGAGTGTAACAGTAATGCCTGAGTGATTACAGCAGTGCATATGTAGTGCCTGGATCATTAGAAGACTGCATGGGTAGTACTTGGGTGTTTTTTATAACTGCATAAGTGCTGGTGCTGGCAAAATATAAAGCAGCAGACTATTACATGACTCAACTACAAGTCTCTCCATATTGTTAGAAGCATGCATACATATGTCTCTACGTTTTCAAACCAACATCATATCTAAAAGAAATATGTATACAATATTTTATAAGTCCATGAGTACTGCCTGGGTGATTACAGAAGTACTAAGGTACTACCTTAGTGATTACAGGAGTGCAAAGGTAGTGCCTGGGTGATTTTATAAGTGCATGGGTACTTCTTGGGTGATTGCAGGACTACCAAGTTAGTACCTGAGTGAATAAAGGAGTGCAAACATACTGCCTGGCTGAATTCTTATCCACATAGGTACAGCCTGCATGATTGCATGACTACAGGGATAGTACATAACTAGTGCCTGGGTGATTGCATGACTGCAGGGGTAATATCTGGGGGATTACTGGAATACATAGAAAGTGAATGGGTGATTTTATAAGTCCATGAGTACTGCCTGAGTGATTACAAAAGTACTAAGGTACTACCTGAGTGATTACAGGAGTGCAAAGGTAGTGCCTATGTGATTTTATGAGTACATGAGTACTGGCTGAATGATTGCATAAGTACAAGAGTAGTGCCTGTGTGATTGAAAGAGTGGAAAGATAGTGGCTGGCTGAATAAAGCACTGTATACCTAACACATTGGTGATTGCATGAGTACAGGGGTAACGTCTGGAGGATTAAAGGAGTACATAGATAACGCCTGGGTGATTGCATGACTACAGGGGGAATATCTGGGGATTTACATGACTACATAGGAAGTGACTGGGTGATTTTACAAGTGCATGGGTACTTCTTGGGTGATTGCAGGACTAATGAGGTAGTGCCTGAGTGAATAAAGGAGTGCAAAGGTAGTGCCTGGGTGATTTCTTAACAGCATGACTACTGGCTGAGTGATTACATAAGTACAAGGGTAGTACCTCTGTGATTGGAATAGTGCAACGGTAGTGGTGGGTGATTATATAAGTGCATGAGTATTGGCTACATGATTGAAAGAGTGCATGGGTAATCCTTGGTGATTGCATGAGTGCATAGGTAGTGCCTGGGTGATCGCATGAGTGTAACAGTAATGCCTGAGTGATTACAGCAGTGCATATGTAGTGCCTGGATCATTAGAAGACTGCATGGGTAGTACTTGGGTGTTTTTTATAACTGCATAAGTGCTGGTCCTGGCAAAATATAAAGCAGCAGACTATTACATGACTCAACTACAAGTCTCTCCATATTGTTAGAAGCATGCATACATATGTCTCTACGTTTTCAAACCAACATCATATCTAAAAGAAATATGTATACAATATTTTATAAGTCCATGAGTACTGCCTAGGTGTTTCAGAAGTACTAAGGTACTACCTGAGTGATTACAGGAGTGCAAAGGTAGTACCTGGGTGATTTTATAAGTGCATGGGTACTTCTTGGGTGATTGCAGGACTACTGAGTTAGTACCTGAGTGAATAAAGGAGTGCAAACATACTGCCTGGGTGAATTCTTATCAACATAGGTACAGCCTGCATGATTGCATGACTGCAGGGATAGTACATAACTAGTGTCTGGGTGGTTGCATGACTGCAGGGGTAATATCTGGGGCATTACTGGATTACATAGAAAGTGAATGGGTGATTTTATAAGTCCATGAGTACTGCCTGAGTGATTACAAAAGTACAAAGGTACTACCTGAGTGATTACAGGAGTGCAAAGGTAGTGCCTAGGTGATTTTATAAGTACATGAGTACTGGCTGAATGATTACATAAGTACAAGAGTAGTGCTTGCGTGATTGAAAGAGTGGAAAGATAGTGGCTGGCTGAATAAAGCACTGTATACCTAATGCATTGGTGATTGCATGAGTACAGGGGTAATATCTGGGGGATTAAAGGAGTACATAGATAACGCCTGGGTGATTGCATGACTACAGCGGGAATATCTGTGGATTTACATGACTACATAGGAAGTGACTGGGTGATTTTATAAGTGCATGGGTACTTCTTGGGTGATTGCACGACTACTGAGGTAGTGCCTGAGTGAATAAAGGAGTGCAAAGGTAGTGCCTGGGTGATTTCTTAACAGCATGACTACTGGCTGAGTGATTACATAAGTACAAGGGTAGTACCTCCGTGATTGAAATAGTGCAACGGTAGTGGCTGGGTGATTATATAAGTGCATGAGTAGTGGCTACATGATTGAAAGAGTGCATGGGTAATACCTTGGTGATTGCATGAGTGCATAGGTAGTGCCTGGGTGATTGCATGAGTGTAGCAGTAATGCCTGAGTGATTACAGCAGTGCAAATGTAGTGGCTGAATCATTAGAAGACTGCATGTGTAGTACGTGAGTGTTTTATAACTGCATAAGTGTTGGGCCTAGCAAAATATAAAGCAGCAGACTATTACATGACTCAACTACAAGTCTCTCCATATTGTTAGAAGCATGCATACATATGTCTCTACGTTTTCAAACCAACATCAAATCTAAAAGAAATATGTAAACAATATTTTATAAGTCCATGAGTACTGCCTGTGTGATTAAAGAAGTACTAAGGTACTACCTGAGTGATTACAGGAGTGCAAAGGTATTGCGTGGGTGATTTTATAAGTGCATGGGTACTTCTTCGGTGATTGCAGGACTACTGAGTTAGCAACTGAGTAAATAAAGAAGTGCAAACATACTGCCTGGGTGAATTCTTATCAACATAGGTACAGCCTGCATGATTGCATGACTGCAGGGATAGTACATAACTAGTGCTTGGGTGATTGCATGACTGCAGGAGTAATATCTGGGGGATTTTTGAAATAGATAGAAACTGAATAGGTGATTTTATAAGTCCATGAGTACTGCCTGAGTGATTACAAAGTACAAAGGTACTACCTGAGTGATTACAGGAGTGCAAAGGTAGTTCCTAGGTGATTTTATAAGTATATGAGTACTGGCTGAATGATTACATAAGTACAAGAGTAGTGCCTGCGTGATTGAAAGAGTGGAAAGATAGTGGCTGGCTGAGTAAAGCACTGTATACCTAATGCATTGGTTATTGCATGAGTACAGGGTAACGTCTGGGGGATAAAAGGAGTACATAGATAACGCCTGGGTGATTGCATGACTACAGGGGGAATATCTGGGGATTTACATGACTACATAGGAAGTGACTGGGTGATTTTACAAGTGCATGGGTATTTCTTGGGTGATTGCAGGACTACTGAGGTAGTGCTTGAGTGAATAAAGGAGTGCAAAGGCAGTGCCTGGGTGATTTCTTAACAGCATGACTACTGGCTGAGTGATTACATAGGTACAAGGGTAGTACCTCCGTGACTGAAATAGTGCAACGGTAGTGGCTGGGTGAATATATAAGTGCATGAGTAGTGACTACATGATTAAAAGAGTGCATGGGCAATACCTTGGTGATTGCATGAGTGCATAGGTAGTGCCTGGGTGATTGCATGAATGTAGCAGTGATGCCTGAGTGATTACAGCAGTGCATATGTAGTGCCTGGATCATTAGAAGACTGCATGGGTAGTACTTGAGTGTTTTTATAACTGCATAAGTGTTGGGCCTAGCAAAATATAAAGCAGCAGACTATTACATGACTCAACTACAAGTCTCTCCATATTTTTAGAAGCATGCATACATATGTCTCTACATTTTCAAACCAACATTATATCTAAAAGTAATATGTATACAATATTTTATAAGTCCATGAGTACTGCCTGGGTGATTACAGAAGTACTAAGGTACTTCCTGAGTGATTACAGGAGTGCAAATGTAGTGCCTGGGTGGTTTTATAAGTGCATGGGTACTTCTTGGGTGATTTCAGGACTACTGAGTTAGTACCTGAGTGAAGAAAGGAGTGCAAACATACTGCCTGGGTGAATTCTTATCAACATAGGTACAGCCTGCATGATTGCATGACTGCAGGGATAGTACGTAACTAGTGCCTCGGTGATTGCATGACTGCAGGGGTAATATCTGGGGGATTACTGGAATACATAGAAAGTGAATGGGTGATTTTATAAGTCCATGAGTACTGCCTGAGTGATTACAAAAGTACTAAGGTACTACCTGAGTGATTACAGGAGTGCAAAGGTAGTGCCTAGGTGATTTTATAAGTACATGAGTACTGGCTGAGTGATTACATAAATAGACTATTATAAAGTACCATAAAAAATAATTCCTCTCTCAACATATCTTAAACATCACTTTTCCAATACTACTGCTTCACCATTCTAGGAAAAACAGGTATAGAGCATAGATAATAGCAAAGCAACACTTGACTTATCTTCCATAAAAGTCTCCCCGGATTTCTAAATCCATGTATGCATATGTCTATACATTTTCCTACCAGCATCATATATAAAAGTAAAAAACAGATAAATGTATACGTGTGTTTTATACATCTATCATCTTCAAAAACATAACACATACCATAATATATGAGCAAGTAGACACATATCTCAGTCACAACACCATGCACAGCTCAAAACTTCACAGAGTACACTTCAATTTTCAAACAGACACTGAGAATTATGCGGTATATATGAAATATAACTTTCCTCACGTCATACAAATTACTCTAATAAATAACATCTCTACAAACATCTCAACCTTCACTTTCAGGCTGCTGCTTAACCATTTTACAACTACTTATAAAATTACACCTACCCAAATACAAAGTAGGAACCCTTCAGATATCTTTAGTAAAAGTCTCACCATATTACTAAAAGCATACATGAATATGTCTGTACCATAACAATATCCAAACCTTAAAAATTCACAGAACAAACTTTCAATTGCAAGCAAACATCAAAAATTATGCAGCATATTTCAACTGCTCTAGAAACTTAAAAAAAGAAGCCTAATCAATAACTCCTTATGTCAGCATCTTTTAAACCACATGTTTGTGCTGCATCTTTACCATTCTACTAGTACTCACAGTCTTGAGCCTACCACATAAAAAGCAACAACATCTCTATGTTATACATCATGCACCTTCAAATGTATAATATAGAAAACAATTGGTCCTAGACTAACTTATCATACACATAAGTTGTGCTACATTTAAAAATTTGAAAGACACATTAAAGATGCATTTGATGGGCATATAATCATGAATTCAACCAAATTTCTTCAAAAAGTATACATATATATGCGCACTCTTGAAAAATGCGACGGCACCCATGCAGTTTCAGCACAAAGGACTGTTTTATTTCCATTCATTAGGTAAACAAATTACCATATTCAAAAGAGAGATGAGAGGTTGCTCCAAAGAATGGAGTGGGGGAAGGGTTTGTGCTCATGTGTAGGACAGATAGGATAAGGAAAGGAAGGATTCAAAACACATCCAAGGGAAAATCAATTACAGTTGTTGTACAGCATGGAGAAACTGGCTGTGCTTTACAAGAAGGCCAGTTTGCATTAGGGCCTGCCCCTTACATATAGTTCAAGTTGTTAATTATAATCCTTCCAAACATGGCGCACAGAGAGACATCATCTGTGGATTGGGCAGGGTAGGGGTGGTACCGGGTACAGGCCCACTGGCGGGAATGTCGACGTTTCGACCCTGGTGCAAAGAGGGTAAGTTACATCCTCAGCAAGCGGGTCTTCCTCAGGACAAGGGAAAGAGGGGGGCAACCTAAATACAGGTGTCAGCAGGGATAGTTCAGTTACTGCCCCCAATTGGTGGGTAGTCCGCACAAAGATTGCGGTATAGTCAACTGTTATTCACTGGCGGTTGTCACCTCATAAAAGCATGAAAACGCTTGTTCAAGGGGGAGTTAATTGCCCAAAAATCAATCTTGATTCCGCTGTTCCGCAGTTTAAGAGCCGCCCGCGTTGTCCATGTCTTAACCCGTGAGATAGCTGACTCAAGATTGATTTTTGGGCGATTAACTCCCCCTTGAACAAGCGTTTTCACGCTTTTAGTAGAGCCGCGTTGGAGTCGTGACTCCAAACTCGAAAAAAAAAAACACCGATCCACTGCCAATATTTAGTATTCACCCCAGGGACCCCATCCCCTGAGGCCTGCCACCATTTAAAAAAAAAAAAAAAAAAAAAAGGAGGGGGACCCCGTGGCCCCCCCCACCCCAGACCAAGAATGGCCCCAGGGACCCCATCCCCTGGGGCATGGCCAGCCTGGATTTTCTTTTAAACAGGGGGCCACGTGGCCCCCCTCACGGGCCACTCCTGGCCCCGGGGACCCCATCCCCCAGGGCCTGGCCTCTTTGATGGAGACCGTAGGGGGAGCCCCAATGCCCCCACGGTCCCTGCCGGCTCCCCGCCTCCTGCGGGAGCCGGCATTGCTTTTGGACAAATGAAGCTGCTAACATGCAGCTCCCCTTGCCCAAAAGCAATACTGCTTTGCTTCTTGGAAGCGAGAGCAGGTTTCCTGCTCTCGCTTCCAAGAAGCAAAGCAGTGTTTGTAATAACAGGGTAGGAACCACACTGCTCCCGCCCTGTCATTGCAAACAGCAATGCCCCGGGGGTGAGCACCCCTGGACATTGCCGGAGCTGGCCCTGGGGGTTGGCGGTCCCCAGGGCCATCAAGGGCTCCAAGAGGGGGGCCACGCTGCCCCCTCCCAACATTCAACATAGCCCTGGGGACGTGGTGGGCCCCGGGGCTTGGGGGGACCCGTGAGGGCCCCCCTCATTAATGAAGGAAGCCCTGGGGAGGTGGCAGTCCCCGGGGCTGCGGGGTCCCACGCGGGCCCCCGCAAATTAATTAGTATACCCGGCCTACCCGGGAGCTTAAGTACAAGGAGCTTCGTTTTTTTTTATTTTCTCGTCCAGATTCACGCACCCAGCGTGAATTCGGCCGTTTAAAAATAAAATGCTTTCTTTGGGCCTGGGGGTCCTTGTGGGACCCCCTGAGCAGGCCTAGGGGGTGTTTCTACCCTGTCCCCTTTTCTTCTTTTTTACCTTTTTCTTGTGACTCGTGTAATTTCGTTCAGCAGTTCAAGCTGTAGCCTGTTTCAAAATTCCTATGGAAATTAACATGGAGAAAATGTGTTTTGGGACCCCCATTTTTTCTCGGCCCCCGCTTGACGAATCGCCCCCAATCTTTCAAGACAGGAGCTGACATGAGTGAACCATTAGTTTTGAAAATTTCGCGAAGATTCGTCAAACGGCGCCAAAGATATTGGCAAATCAAAAACCGCTTTTCCTATAGAAACTAGGTCCTAACTATAACTACCTACTGGCGACCGCCAGTAGGTAATATATATATATATATGTATATATATATCACCTACTGGCGGTCGCCAGTAGGTACTTATAGTTAGGACCTCGTTTCTATTCAAACAGCATTTTTTCTTTTCCCAATAACTTTGGCACCGGTTGACGAATGTTCGCGAAATTTTCAAAACTAGTGGCCCGCTCCGGTCAACTCCTGTCTTGAAAGTTTTGGGGTGATTCAACAAGCGGGGGCCGAGAACAAATGGGGGTCCCAAAACGCGTTTTCCCCATGTTAACTTCCATAGGAAAGTTTAGACAAAGCTACAGCCCGAACTGCTGAACGGAATTACACCAAATTTGGCAAAAAGGTAGGT
Organism: Calotriton arnoldi; assembly: GCA_963921515.1. Taxonomy (NCBI): domain Eukaryota; kingdom Metazoa; phylum Chordata; class Amphibia; order Caudata; family Salamandridae; genus Calotriton; species Calotriton arnoldi. The sequence continues at coordinate 206,492 of CAWUFW010014584.1, forward strand.
TTTGGTTCAGAAAGAGCCCTTTTTTAAATGGTGTAAATCCGTTCAGTAGTTCCTGAGAAATTAAAAAAAAGAAAACTTTCGATATCTGTGCGGAGCCTAACCTCCCGAGCACGAGCTTGCCTCTGATTGGCTGGCAACACTTCAAACCAGGAAGTGTTGGCAGCCATCTTGTGCCTCGGACCGAGGGAGAAAGAAAAAGGTTAAAGAAAGATTAAAAAACAAGAAAAGGGGGCAGGGTAAAAACACCCTGACCCCCCAGGCCTGCTCAGGGGGTCCCAGAGGGACACCTAGGCACAAAAAAAGCATTTTTTAATTTTATTTTTGGGTGGGGTCGCGCCGGTTGCGCAAATCTGTCCGAACATTTTAAAAAACGAAGCGCAGTCTCCCGCACTTTGTTTTCAAAGCCCCCGGGTGGGCCAAGTCCCGGGGGCAATTTATTTACATAGCGAGGGTCTGCAGGGGCCCCCGCAGGCCCGGGGACCACCACCTCCCCAAGGCTTGATACTTTGTTTGCAGGGGGCACACGGGCCCCCCGCAGCCCTGGGGACCGCCACCTCCCCGGGACTTGATAATTTATTCGTGGGGGCACGTGGCCCCCCGCAGCCCCGGGGACTGCCACCTCCCCGGGGCTCTATTTTTTTTAAAAATAACCTGTGTGGGGGGGCTCGAGCCCCCCACACGCCCCAGGGACCACCACCTCCCCGGGGCACTAAATATGCAAATGCGGGGGTCCGTTACGGACCCCCGAACCCCGGGGACCACCACCTTCCCGGGGCTTTGCACTCGTATGGAGAGGGGCCGCGCAGCCCCCCTCCAGGAGCCATTGATGGCCCTGGGGACCGCCACCCCCCAGGTCCGGCTTCTGCAGTGTCCCGGGGTGGCCACCTTGGGACACTGCTGTTTGCAATGACAGGGCGGGAGCCGTGCGGCTCTCGCCCTGTCATTGCAAACTCTGCTTTGCTTAAGGACTTATTGGAGGTAATAGGAGGGGTAGTTGGCCCCCAAAGATGTCCTTGGGGGCCAACTACCCCTCTTTTTACCTCCAGTAAGTCCCACACAGTGGGATTGCTAAGACGTCTTCGGAGGCCATGCCCCCCTTTCTCCACCATTCTGCAAAAGCGACTACTAGTTAAAAAAGTGTTTGCAATGTAATAGGTTTCGCATTTGTGAGAATTAGAGCTATTGGCATTGTAAATGCAAAAGTTTTTTACTAATGTTTTTTGGAGTGGAGTGGATGTACGTTGTGTGTAGTGGAATTATGTGATATGTTGTGCAGTGAAATTATGTGGATAGAAAGTATGTGGTATTTAGTGTATAGGAATTATGTAGAGTGGGATTATGTGCTATGGAGAGTAATTATGTGGTATGGTAGTCTGTGTTGTGGAGTGGTAACCTCAGGTTTGGTCTTCCTCGTTTCCATAGAAGCTCAACTATGAACTCAGTGAGACAAAAAAAGATGGAATCACTGAGGAGCACTTGTGGACCTAGTCAGAGGTATGAGCAGGACCACTGGAATTATGTGACTGTTTGGCTGCACCGACCTTCGCACAATTAAACATTTTCTGCATTAGCCACATAATTCATCATCTGCACCCTAATCTGCAGATTTGAACAAAAAAAGCCTTGTTTCTAGCTGAAACTAGTCAAACGTTACCAAAAATGCAGCGACAAGTGTTACAGCATGGTGGAAGGCCCTTTGCAAACCTAGAATGGTCACCTGTTACTTATTGCTAAATGTGGGTGTTAAATTGGTACTAATGGTGTGCAAGCCACAATTGCTTCCCTCTGCGCCTCTCTTGCCTCTTTCTGCATTTCTATTGCTTCTTTCTGCACGTTTCTTTCTTTTTCTGCACTTCTATTGACCTCATTCTGCAAATCTCTTGTACTTTCTGCACCTCTCTTCCCTCTTTCTGCACGTCTGTTGCCTCTTTCTGCACCTCATTTGCTTCTTTCTGCACCTCTGTTGTCTCTTTCTGCACACCTCTTCTCTCTTTCTGTACCTTTCCTGCCTGTTTTTGCATCTCACATGCCTCTTTCTGCACTTTTCTTGCTTCTTTCTACACCTCTGTTGCTTCTTTCAGCAATTCTCTTGCCTCTTTGTGCACTTCTCTTGCCTGTTTCTGCACCTCTCTTGCCTCTTTTTGCACCTCTGTTGCTTCTTTCTGCACTTCTCTTGCCTCTTTGTACACCCCTGTTGCTTCATTCTGCACTTTCCATGCTTCTTTCTGCACCTGTCTTGCTTCTTTCTGAACCCCTGTTGTCTCTTTATGTACCTCTTTTGTCTCTTTCTGCACTTTTCTTTCTTTTTCTGCACTTCTATTGACCTCATTCTGCAGATCTCTTGCCTGTTTCTGTACCTCTCTTCCCTCTTTCTGCACGTCTGTTGCCTCTTTCTGCACCTCATTTGCTTCTTTCTACACCCCTGTTGTCTCTTTCTGCACTCGTCTTCCCTCTTTCTGTACCTTTCCTGCCTGGTCTTGCATCTCACTTGCCTCTTTCTGCACTTTTCTTGCTTCTTTCTAGACCTCGGTTGCTTTTTTCAGCAATTCTCTTGCCTCTTTCTGCACTTCTCTTGCCTTTTTCTGCACCTCTCTTCCCTCTTTCTGCACGTCTGTTGCCTCTTTCTGCACCTCATTTGCTTCATTCTGCACCCCAGTTGTCTCTTTCTGCACTCGTCTTCCCTCTTTCTGCACCTTTCCTGCCTGTTTTTGCATCTCACTTGCCTCTTTCTGCACTTTTCTTGCTTCTTTCTACACCTCTTTTGCTTCTTTCAGCAATTCTCTTGCCTCTTTCTGCACTTCTCTTGCCTGTTTCTGCTCTTCTCTTGCCTCTTTCTGCACCCCTGTGGCTTCATTTTACACTTTCCATGCTTCTTTCTGCACCCGTCTTTCATCTTTCTGCACCCCTGTTGTCTCTTTATGTACCTATTTTGCCTCTTTTTGCACTTTTCTTGGCTTTTTCTGCACCTCTTTTTCCTCTGTCTGCACGTCTGTTGCCTCTTTTTGCTCCTCATTTGCTTCTTTCTGCACCCCTGTTGTCTCTTTCTGCACTCGTCTTCCCTCTTTCTGCAACTTTCCTGCCTGTTTTTGCATCTCACTTGCCTCTTTGTGCACTTTTCTTGCTTCTTTCTACATCTCTGTTGCTTCTTTCAGCAATTCTCTTGCCTCTTTGTGCACTTCTCTTGCCTGTTTCTGCACCTCTCTTGCCTCTTTTTGCACCTCTGTTGGCTCTTTCTGCACCCCACTTGCTCCTTTCCACACTTCTCTTGCCTCTTTCTCCACCCCTGTTGCTTCATTCTGCACTTTTCATGCTTCTTTCTGCACCTGTCTTGCTTCTTTCTGCACCCCTGTTGTCTCTTTATGTACGTCTTTTGCCTCTTTCTTCACTTTTCTTGCCTTTTTCTGCAGTTCTCTTCCCTCTTTCTGCACGTCTGTTGCCTCTTTCTGCACCTCATTTGCTTCTTTCTGCACCCCTGTTGTCTCTTTCTGCACTCGTCTTCCCTCTTTTTGTACATTTCCTGCCTGTTTTTGCATCTCACTTGCCTCTTTCTGCACTTTTCTTGCTTCTTTCTACACCTCTGTTGCTTCTTTCAGCAATTCTCTTGCCTCTTTGTGCACTTCTCTTGCTTGTTTCTGCACCCCTCTTTCCTCTTTTTGCACCTCTGTTGGGTCTTTCTGCACCTCCCTTGCTCCTTTCTACACTTCTCTTGCCTCTTTCTGCAACCATGTTGCTTCATTCCGCACTTTCCATGCTTCTTTCGGCACCTGCCTTGCTTCTTTCTGCACCCCTGTTGTCTCTTTATGTACCTCTTTTGCCTCTTTCTGCACTTTTCTTGCCTTTTTCTGCACGTCTCTTCCCTCTTTCTGCACGTCTGTTGCCTCTTTCTGCACCTCATTTGCTGCTTTCTGCACCCCTGTTGACTCTTTCTGCACTCGTCTTCCCTCTTTCTGTACCTTTCCTGCCTGTTTTTGCATCTCACTTGCCTCTTTCTGCACTTTTCTTGCTTCTTTCTACACCCCTGTTGCTTCTTTCAGCAATTCTCTTGCCTCTTTGTGCACTTCTCTTGCGACTTTTTGCACCTCTGTTGGCTCTTTCTGCACCTCACTTGCTCCTCTCTACACTTCTCTTGCCTCTTTCTGCACCCCTGTTGCTTCTTTCTGCACCCCTGTTGTCTCTTTATGTACCTTTTTTGCCTCTTTCTGTACTTTTCTTGCCTTTTTCTTCACCTCTCTTCCCTCTTTCTGAACGTCTGTTGCCTCTTTCTGCACCTCATTTGCTTCTTTCTGCACCCCTGTTGTCTCTTTCTGCACTCGTCTTCCCTCTTTCTGTACCTTTCCTGCCTGTTTTTGTATCTCACTTGCTTCTTTCTGCACTTTTCTTGCTTCTTTCTACACCTCTGTTGCTTCCTTCACCAATTCTCTTGCCTCTTTGTGCACTTCTCTTGCCTGTTTCTGCACTTCTCTTGCCTCTTTCTGCCCCCATTTTGCTTCGTTCTGCACTTTCCATGCTTCTTTCTGCACCTGTCTTGGTTCTTTCTGCACCCCTGTTGTCTCTTTATGAACCTCTTTTGCCTCTTTCTGCACTTTTCTTGCCTTTTTCTGCACCTCTCTTCCCTCTTTCTGCACTCTTCTTCCCTCTTTCTGTACCTTTCCTGCCTGTTTTTGCATCTCACTTGCCTCTTTCTGCACTTTTCTTGCTTCTCTCTACACCTCTGTTGCTTCTTTCAGCAATTCTCTTGCCTCTTTCTGCACTTCTCTTGCTGTTTCTGCACTTCTCTTGCCTCTTTCTGCACCCCTGTTGCTTCATTCTGCACTTTCCATGCTTCTTTCTGCACCTGTCTTGCTTCTTTCTGCACCCCTGTTGTCTCTTTATGTACCTCTTTTGCCTCTTTCTGCACTTTCCTTGGCTTTTTCTGCACCTCTCTTCCCTCTTTCTGCACTTCTGTTGCCTCTTTCTGCACCTCATTTGCTCCTTTCCACACTTCTCTTGCCTCTTTCTGCACCCCTGTTGCTTCATTCTGCACTTTCCATGCTTCTTTCTGCACCTGTCTTGCTTCTTTCTGGACCCCTGTTGTCTCTTTATGTACCTCTTTTGCCTCTTTCTGCACTTTTCTTGCCTTTTTCTGCACCTCTCTTCCCTCTTTCTGCACGTCTGTTGCCTCTTTCTGCACCTCATTTGCTGCTTTCTGCACCCCTGTTGTCTCTTTCTGCACTCATCTTCCCTCTTTCTGTACCTTTCCTGCCTGTTTTTGCATCTCACTTGCCTCTTTCTGCACTTTTCTTGCTTCTTTCTACACCCCTGTTGCTTCCTTCAGCAATTCTCTTGCCTCTTTGAGCACTTCTCTTGCCTGTTTCTGCACCTCGCTTGCATCTTTTTGCACCTCTGTTGGCTCTTTCTGCACCTCACTTTGTCCTCTCTACACTTCTCTTGCCTCTTTCTGCACCCCTGTTGCTTCATTCTGCACTTTCCATGCTTCTTTCTGCACCTGCCTTGCTTCTTTCTGCACCCCTGTTGTCTCTTTATGTACCTCTTTTTCCTCTTTCTGTACTTTTCTTGCCTTTTTCTTCACCTCTCTTCCCTCTTTCTGCACGTCTGTTGCCTCTTCCTGCACCTCATTTGCTTCTTTCTGCACCCCTGTTGTCTCTTTCTGCACTCGTCTTCCCTCTTTCTGTACCTTTCCTGCCTGTTTTTGTATCTCACTTGCTTCTTTCTGCACTTTTCTTTCTTCTTTCTACACCTCTGTTGCTTCCTTGACCAATTCTCTTGCCTCTTTGTGCACTTCTCTTGCCTGTTTCTGCACTTCTCTTGCCTCTTTCTGCCCCCCTGTTGCTTCATTCTGCACTTTCCATGCTTCTTTCTGCACCTGTCTTGCTTCTTTCTGCACCCCTGTTGTCTCTTTATGTACCTCTTTTGCCTCTTTCTGCACTTTTCTTGGATTTTTCAGCACCTCTCTTCCGTGTTTCTGCCCGTCTGTTGCCTCTTTCTGCACCTCATTTGCTTCTTTCTGCACCCCTTTTGTCTCTTTCTCCATTCGCCTTCCCTTTTTCTGTACCTTTCCTGTCTCTTTTTGCATCTCACTTGCCTCTTTCTGTACTATTCTTGCTTCTTTCTACATCTCTGTTGCTTCTTTCAGCAATTCTCTTGCCTCTTTGTGCACTTCTCTTGCCTGTTTCTGCACCTCTCTTGCCTCTTTTCGCACCTCTGTTGGCTCTTTCTGCACCTCACTTGCTCCTTTCTACACTTCTCTGGCCTCTTTCTGCACCCCTGTTGCATCATTATGCACTTTCTATGCTTCTTTCTGCACCTGTCTTGCTTCTTTCTGCACCCCTGTTGTCTCTTTATGAACCTATTTTGCCTCTTTCTGCACTTTTATTGCTGTTTTCTGCACCTTTCTTCCCTCTTTCTGCACGTCTGTTGCCTCTTTCTGCATCTCATTTGCTTCTTCTGCACCGCTGTTGTGTCTTTCTGCACTCATCTTCCCTCTTTCTGTACCTATCCTGCCTGTTTTTGCATCTCACCTGCCTCTTTCTGCACTTTTCTTGCTTCTTTCTACATTTCTGTTGCTTCTTTCAGCAATTCTCTTGCCTCTTTCTGCACTTCTCTTGCCTGTTTCTGCACTTCTCTTGCCTCTTTCTGCACCCCTGTTGCTTCATTCTGCACTTTCCATGCTTCTTTCTGCACCTGTCTTGCTTCTTTCTGCACCCCTGTTGTCTCTTTATTTACCTCTTTTGCCTCTTTCTGCACTTTTCTTGGCTTTTTCTGCACCTCTCTTCGCTCTTTCTGCCCATCTGTTGCCTCTTTCTGCACCTCATTTGCTTCTTTCTGCACCCCTATTGTCTCTTTCTGCACTAGTCTTCCCTCTTTCTGCACCTTTCCTGCCTGTTTTTGCATCTCACTTGCCTCTTTCTGCACTTTTCTTGCTTCTTTCTACATCTCTGTTGCTTCTTTCAGCAATTCTCTTGCCTCTCTGTGCACTTCTCTTGCCTGTTTCTGCAACTCTCTTGCCTCTTTTTGCACCTCTGTTGGCTCTTTCTGCACATCACTTGCTCCTTTCTACAATTCTCTTGCCTCTTTCTGCACCCCTGTTGCTTCATTCCACACTTTCCATGCTTCTTTCGGTACCTACCTTGCTTCTTTCTGCACCCCTGTTGTCTCTTTACGTACCTCTTTTGCCTCTTTCTGCACTTTTCTTGCCTTTTTCTGCATCTCTCTTCCCTCTTTCTGCACGTCTGTTGCCTCTTTCTGCACCTCATTTGCTTCTTTCTGCACCCCTATTGTCTCTTTCTGCACTAGTCTTCCCTCTTTCTGCACCTTTCCTGCCTGTTTTTGCATCTCACTTGCCTCTTTCTGCACTTTTCTTGCTGCTTTCTACACCTCTGTTGTTTCTTTCAGCAATTCTCTTGCCTCTTTGTGCACTTCTCTTGCCTGTTTCTGCTCTTCTCTTGCCTCTTTCTGCACCCCTGATGCTTCATTTTGCACTTTCCATGCTTCTTTCTGCACCCGTCTTTCGTCTTTCTGCACACCTGTTGTCTCTTTATGTACCTATTTTGCCTCTTTTTGCACTTTTCTTGGCTTTTTCTGCACCTCTCTTTCCTCTGTCTGCACGTCTGTTCCCTCTTTTTGCACCTCATTTGCTTCTTTCTGCACCCCTGTTGTCTCTTTCTGCACTCGTCTTCCCTCTTTCTGCAACTTTCCTGCCTGTTTTTGCATCTCACTTGCCTCTTTCTGCACTTTTCTTGCTTCTTTCTACACCTCTGTTGCTTCTTTCAGCAATTCTCTTGCCTCTTTTTGCACTTCTCTTGCCTGTTTCTGCACCTCTCTTGCATCTTTTTGCACCTCTGTTGGCTCTTTCTGCACCTCACTTGCTCCTTTCCACACTTCTCTTGCCTCTTTCTGCACCCCTGTTGCTTCATTCTGCACTTTCCATGCTTCTTTCTGCACCTGTCTTGCTTCTTTCTGCACCCCTGTTGTCTCTTTATGTACGTCTTTTGCCTCTTTCTGCACTTTTCTTGCATTTTTCTGCAGTTCTCTTCCCTCTTTCAGCACGTCTGTTGCCTCTTTCTGCACCTCATTTGCTTCTTTCTGCACCCCTGTTGTCTCTTTCTGCACTCGTCTTCCCTCTTTTTGTACATTTCCTGCCTGTTTTTGCATCTCACTTGCCTCTTTCTGCACTTTTCTTGCTTCTTTCTACACCTCTGTTGCTTCTTTCAGCAGTTCTCTTGCCTCTTTGTGCACTTCTCTTGCCTGTTACTGCACCTCTCTTGCATCTTTTTGCACCTCTGTTGGCTCTTTCTGCACCTCACTTGCTCCTCTCTACACTTCTCTTGCCTCTTTCTGCACCCCTGTTGCTTCATTCTGCACTTTCCATGCTTCTTTCTGCACCTGCCTTGCTTCTTTCTGCAGCCCTGTTGTCTCTTTATGTACCTCTTTTTCCTCTTTCTGTACTTTTCTTGCCTTTTTCTTCACCTCTCTTCCCTCTTTCTGCACGTCTGTTGCCTCTTTCTGCACCTCATTTGCTTCTTTCTGCACCTCATTTGCTTCTTTCTGCACCCCTGTTGTCTCTTTCTGCACTCGTCTTCCCTCTTTCTGTACCTTTCCTGCCTGTTTTTGTATCTCACTTGCTTCTTTCTGCACTTTTCTTGCTTCTTTCTACACCTCTGTTGCTTCCTTCACCAATTCTCTTGCCTCTTTGTGCACTTCTCTTGCCTGTTTCTGCACTTCTCTTGCCTCTTTCTGCCCCCTGTTGCTTCATTCTGCACTTTCCATGCTTCTTTCTGCACATGTCTTGCTTCTTTCTGCACCCCTGTTGTCTCTTTATGTACCTCTTTTGCCTCTTTCTGCACTTTTCTTGGATTTTTCAGCACCTCTCTTCCGTGTTTCTGCCCGTCTGTTGCCTCTTTCTGCACCTCATTTGCTTCTTTCTGCACCCCTTTTGTCTCTTTCTCCATTCGTCTTCCCTCTTTCTGTACCTTTCCTGTCTCTTTTTGCATCTCACTTGCCTCTTTCTGTACTATTCTTGCTTCTTTCTACACCTCTGTTGCTTCTTTCAGCAATTCTCTTGCCTCTTTGTGCACTTCTCTTGCCTGTTTCTGCACCTCTCTTGACTCTTTTCGCACCTCTGTTGGCTCTTTCTGCACCTCACTTGCTCCTTTCTACACTTCTCTGGCCTCTTTCTGCACCCCTGTTGCTTCATTCTGCACTTTTCATGCTTCTTTCTGCACCTGTCTTGCTTCTTTCTGCACCCCTGTTGTCTCTTTATGAACCTATTTTGCCTCTTTCTGCACTTTTCTTGCTGTTTTCTGCACCTCTCTTCCCTCTTTCTGCACGTCTGTTGCCTCTTTCTGCACTTCATTTGCTTCTTTCTGCACCCCTGTTGTCTCTTTCTGCACTCATCTTCCCTCTTTCTGTACCTTTCCTGCCTGTTTTTGCATCTCACTTGCCTCTTTCTGCACTTTTCTTGCTTCTTTCTACATTTCTGTTGCTTCTTTCAGCAATTCTCTTGCCTCTTTCTGCACTTCTCTTGCCTGTTTCTGCACTTCTCTTGCCTCTTTCTGCACCCCTGTTGCTTCATTCTGCACTTTCCATGCTTCTTTCTGCACCTGTCTTGCTTCTTCCTGCACCCCTGTTGTCTCTTTATTTACCTCTTTTGCCTCTTTCTGCACTTTTCTTCGCTTTTTCTGCACCTCTCTTCGCTCTTTCTGCCCATCTGTTGCCTCTTTCTGCACCTCATTTGCTTCTTTCTGCACCCTTATTGTCTCTTTCTGCACTCGTCTTCCCTCTTTCTGTACCTTTCCTGCCTGTTTTTGCATCTCACTTGCCTCTTTCTGCACTTTTTTTGCTTCTTTCTACACCTCTGTTGCTTCTTTCAGCAATTCTCTTGCCTCTCTGTGCACTTCTCTTGCCTGTTTCTGCAACTCTCTTGCCTCTTTTTGCACCTCTGTTGGCTCTTTCTGCACATCACTTGCTCCTTTCTACACTTCTCTTGCCTCTTTCTGCACCCCTGTTGCTTCATTCCACACTTTCCATGCTTCTTTCGGCACCTGCCTTGCTTCTTTCTGCACCCCTGTTGTCTCTTTATGTACCTCTTTTGCCTCTTTCTGCACTTTTCTTGCCTTTTTCTGCACCTCTCTTCCCTCTTTCTGCACGTCTGTTGCCTCTTTCTGCACCTCATTTGCTTCTTTCTGCACCCCAGTTGTCTCTTTCTGCACTCGTCTTCCCTCTTTCTACACCTTTCCTGCCTGTTTTTGCATCTCACTTGCCTCTTTCTGCACTTTTCTTGCTTCTTTCTACACCTCTGTTGCTTCTTTCAGCAGTTCTCTTGCCTCTTTGTGCACTTCTCTTGCCTGTTACTGCACCTCTCTTGCATCTTTTTGCACCTCTGTTGGCTCTTTCTGCACCTCACTTGCTCCTCTCTACACTTCTCTTGCCTCTTTCTGCACCCCTGTTGCTTCATTCTGCACTTTCCATGCTTCTTTCTGCACCTGCCTTGCTTCTTTCTGCAGCCCTGTTGTCTCTTTATGTACCTCTTTTTCCTCTTTCTGTACTTTTCTTGCCTTTTTCTTCACCTCTCTTCCCTCTTTCTGCACGTCTGTTGCCTCTTTCTGCACCTCATTTGCTTCTTTCTGCACCTCATTTGCTTCTTTCTGCACCCCTGTTGTCTCTTTCTGCACTCGTCTTCCCTCTTTCTGTACCTTTCCTGCCTGTTTTTGTATCTCACTTGCTTCTTTCTGCACTTTTCTTGCTTCTTTCTACACCTCTGTTGCTTCCTTCACCAATTCTCTTGCCTCTTTGTGCACTTCTCTTGCCTGTTTCTGCACTTCTCTTGCCTCTTTCTGCCCCCTGTTGCTTCATTCTGCACTTTCCATGCTTCTTTCTGCACATGTCTTGCTTCTTTCTGCACCCCTGTTGTCTCTTTATGTACCTCTTTTGCCTCTTTCTGCACTTTTCTTGGATTTTTCAGCACCTCTCTTCCGTGTTTCTGCCCGTCTGTTGCCTCTTTCTGCACCTCATTTGCTTCTTTCTGCACCCCTTTTGTCTCTTTCTCCATTCGTCTTCCCTCTTTCTGTACCTTTCCTGTCTCTTTTTGCATCTCACTTGCCTCTTTCTGTACTATTCTTGCTTCTTTCTACACCTCTGTTGCTTCTTTCAGCAATTCTCTTGCCTCTTTGTGCACTTCTCTTGCCTGTTTCTGCACCTCTCTTGACTCTTTTCGCACCTCTGTTGGCTCTTTCTGCACCTCACTTGCTCCTTTCTACACTTCTCTGGCCTCTTTCTGCACCCCTGTTGCTTCATTCTGCACTTTTCATGCTTCTTTCTGCACCTGTCTTGCTTCTTTCTGCACCCCTGTTGTCTCTTTATGAACCTATTTTGCCTCTTTCTGCACTTTTCTTGCTGTTTTCTGCACCTCTCTTCCCTCTTTCTGCACGTCTGTTGCCTCTTTCTGCACTTCATTTGCTTCTTTCTGCACCCCTGTTGTCTCTTTCTGCACTCATCTTCCCTCTTTCTGTACCTTTCCTGCCTGTTTTTGCATCTCACTTGCCTCTTTCTGCACTTTTCTTGCTTCTTTCTACATTTCTGTTGCTTCTTTCAGCAATTCTCTTGCCTCTTTCTGCACTTCTCTTGCCTGTTTCTGCACTTCTCTTGCCTCTTTCTGCACCCCTGTTGCTTCATTCTGCACTTTCCATGCTTCTTTCTGCACCTGTCTTGCTTCTTCCTGCACCCCTGTTGTCTCTTTATTTACCTCTTTTGCCTCTTTCTGCACTTTTCTTCGCTTTTTCTGCACCTCTCTTCGCTCTTTCTGCCCATCTGTTGCCTCTTTCTGCACCTCATTTGCTTCTTTCTGCACCCCTATTGTCTCTTTCTGCACTCGTCTTCCCTCTTTCTGTACCTTTCCTGCCTGTTTTTGCATCTCACTTGCCTCTTTCTGCACTTTTTTTGCTTCTTTCTACACCTCTGTTGCTTCTTTCAGCAATTCTCTTGCCTCTCTGTGCACTTCTCTTGCCTGTTTCTGCAACTCTCTTGCCTCTTTTTGCACCTCTGTTGGCTCTTTCTGCACATCACTTGCTCCTTTCTACACTTCTCTTGCCTCTTTCTGCACCCCTGTTGCTTCATTCCACACTTTCCATGCTTCTTTCGGCACCTGCCTTGCTTCTTTCTGCACCCCTGTTGTCTCTTTATGTACCTCTTTTGCCTCTTTCTGCACTTTTCTTGCCTTTTTCTGCACCTCTCTTCCCTCTTTCTGCACGTCTGTTGCCTCTTTCTGCACCTCATTTGCTTCTTTCTGCACCCCAGTTGTCTCTTTCTGCACTCGTCTTCCCTCTTTCTACACCTTTCCTGCCTGTTTTTGCATCTCACTTGCCTCTTTCTGCACTTTTCTTGCTGCTTTCTACACCTCTGTTGCTTCTTTCAGCAATTCTCTTGCCTCTTTGTGCACTTCTCTTGCCTGTTTCTGCTCTTCTCTTGCCTCTTTCTGCACCCCTGTTGCTTCATTTTGCACTTTCCATGCTTCTTTCTGCACCCGTCTTTCGTCTTTCTGCACCCCTGTTGTCTCTTTATGTACCTATTTTGCCTCTTTTTGCACTTTTCTTGGCTTTTTCTGCACCTCTCTTTCCTCTGTCTGCACGTCTGTTGCCTCTTTTTGCACCTCATTTGCTTCTTTCTGCACCCCTGTTGTCTCTTTCTGCACTCGTCTTCCCTCTTTCTGCAACTTTCCTGCCTGTTTTTGCATCTCACTTGCCTCTTTCTGCACTTTTCTTGCTTCTTTCTACACCTCTGTTGCTTCTTTCAGCAATTCTCTTGCCTCTTTGTGCACTTCTCTTGCCTGTTTCTGCACCTCTCTTGCCTCTTTTTGCACCTCTGTTGGCTCTTTCTGCACCTCACTTGCTCCTTTCCACACTTCTCTTGCCTCTTTCTGCACCCCTGTTGCTTCATTCTGCACTTTCCATGCTTCTTTCTGCACCTGTCTTGCTTCTTTCTGCACCCCTGTTGTCTCTTTATGTACGTCTTTTGCCTCTTTCTGCACTTTTCTTGCGTTTTTCTGCAGTTCTCTTCCCTCTTTCAGCACGTCTGTTGCCTTTTTCTGCACCTCATTTGCTTCTTTCTGCACCCCTGTTGTCTCTTTCTGCACTCGTCTTCCCTCTTTTTGTACATTTCCTGCCTGTTTTTGCATCTCACTTGCCTCTTTCTGCACTTTTCTTGCTTCTTTCTACACGTCTGTTGCTTCTTTCAGCAATTCTCTTGCCTCTTTGTGAACTTCTCTTGCTTGTTTCTGCACCCCTCTTTCCTCTTTTTGCACCTCTGTTGGCTCTTTCTGCACCTCCCTTGCTCCTTTCTACACTTCTCTTGCCTCTTTCTGCATCCCTGTTGCTTCATTCCGCACTTTCCATGCTTCTTTCGGCATCTTTCTTGCTTCTTTCTGCACCCCTGTTGTCTCTTTATGTACCTCTTTTGCCTCTTTCTGCACATTTCTTGCCTTTTTCTGCACCTCTCTTCCCTCTTTCTGCACTCATCTTCCCTCTTTCTGTACCTTTCCTGCCTGTTTTTGCATCTCACTTGCCTCTTTCTGCACTTTTCTTGCTTCTCTCTGCACCTCTGTTGCGTCTTTCAGCAATTCTCTTGCCTCTTTGTGCACATCTCTTGCCTGTTTCTGCACTTCTCTTGCCTCTTTCTGCACCCCTGTTGCTTCATTCTGCACTTCTTTCTGCACCTGTCTTGCTTCTTTCTGCACCCCTGTTGTCTCTTTATGTACCTCTTTTGCCTCTTTCTGCACTTTATTTGGCTTTTTCTGCACATCTCTTCCCTCTTTCTGCACTTCTGTTGCCTCTTTCTGCACCTCATTTGCTTCTTTCTGAACCCCTGTGGTCTCTTTCTGCACTCGTCTTCCGTCTTTCTGTAACTTTCCTGCCTGTTTTTGCATCTCACTTGCCTCTTTCTGCACTTTTCTTGCTTCTTTCTACACCTCTGTTGCTTCTTTCAGCAATTCTCTTGCCTCTTTGTGCATTTCTCTTGCCTGTTTCTGCACATCTCTTTCCTCTTTTTGCACCTCTGTTGGCTCTTTCTCCACCTCACTTGCTCCTTTCTGCACTTCTCTTGCCTCTTTCTGTGCCCCTGTTGCTTCATTCTGCACTTTCCATGCTTCTTTGTGCACCTGTCTTGCTTCTTTCTGCACCCCTGTTGTCTCTTTATGTACCTCTTTTGCCTCTTTCTGCACTTTTCTTTCCTTTTTCTGCAGTTCTCTTCCCTCTTTCTGCACGTCTGTTGCCTCTTTCTGCACCTCATTTGCTTCTTTCTGCACCCCTGTTGTCTCTTTATGCACTCGTCTTCCCTCTTTCTGTACCTTTCCTGCCTGTTTTTGTATCTCACTTGCCTCTTTCTGCACTTTTCTTGCTTCTTTCTACACCTCTGTAGCTTCTTTTAGCAATTCTCTTGCCTCTTTGTGCATATCTCTTGCCTGTTTCTGCACTTCTCTTGCCTCTTTCTGTACCCCTGTTGCTTCATTCTGCACTTTCCATGCTTCTGTCTGCACCCGTCTTGCTTATTTCTGCACCCCTGTTGTCTCTTTATGTACCTCTTTTACCTCTTTCTGCACTTTTCTTGCCTTTTTCTGCACCTCTCTTCCCTCTTTCTGCACGTCTGTTGCCTCTTTCTGCACCTCATTTGCTTCTTTCTGCAACCCTGTTGTCTCGTTCTGCACTCGTCTTCCCTCTTTCTGTACCTTTCCTGCCTGTTTTTGCATCTCACTTGCCTCTTTCTGCACTTTTCTTGCTTCTTTCTACACCTCTGTTGCTTCTTTCAGCAATTCTTTTGCCTCTTTCTGCACTTCTCTTGCCTGTTTCTGCACTTCTCTTGCCTCTTTCTGCACCCCTGTTGCTTCATTCTGCACTTTCCATCCTTCTTTCTGCACCTGTCTTGCTTCTTTCTGCACCCCTGTTGTCTCTTTATTTACCTCTTTTGCCTCTTTCTGCACTTTTCTTGGCTTTTTCTGCACCTCTCTTCACTCTTTCTGCCCGTCTGTTGCCTCTTTCTGCACCTCATTTGCTTCTTTCTGCACCCCTATTGTCTCTTTCTGCACTCGTCTTCCCTCTTTCTGTACCTTTCCTGCCTGTTTTTGCATCTCACTTGCCTCTTTCTGCACTTTTCTTGCTTCTTTCTACACCACTGTTGCTTCTTTCAGCAATTCTCTTGACTCTTTTGCACTTCTCTTGCCTGTTTCTGCACCTCTCTTGCCTCTTTTTGCACCTCTGTTGGCTCTTTCTCCACCTCACTTGCTCCTTTCTACACTTCTCTTGCCTCTTTCTGCACCCCTGTTGCTTCATTCCACACTTTCCATGCTTCTTTCGGCACCTGCCTTGCTTCTTTCTGCACCCCTGTTGTCTCTTTATGTACATCTTTTCCCTCTTTCTGCACTTTTCGAGCCTTTTTCGGCACCTCTCTTCCCTCTTTCTGCACGTCTGTTGCCTCTTTCTGCACCTCATTTGCTTCTTTCTGCACCCCAGTTGTCTCTTTCTGCACTCGTCTTCCCTCTTTCTGTACCTTTCCTGCCTGTGTTTGTATCTCACTTGCTTTTTTCTGCACTTTTCTTGCTTCTTTCTACACCTCAGTTGCTTCCTTCACCAATTCTCTTGCCTCTTTGTGCACTTCTCTTGCCTGTTTCTGCACTTCTCTTGCCTGTTTCTGCACTTCTCTTGCCTCTTTCTGCACCCCTGTTGCTTCATTTTGCACTTTCCATGCTTCTTTCTGCACCCGTCTTTCGTCTTTCTTCACCCCTGTTGTCTCTTTATGTACCTCTTTTGCCTCTCTCTGCACTTTTCTTGGCTTTTTCTGCACCTCTCTTCCCTCTGTCTGCACGTCTGTTGCCTCTTTTTGCACCTCATTTGCTTCTTTCTGCACCCCTGTTGTCTCTTTCTGCACTCGTCTTCCCTCTTTCTGCAACTTTCCTGCCTGTTTTTGCATCTCACTTGCCTCTTTCTGCACTTTTCTTGCTTCTTTCTACACCTCTGTTGCTACTTTCAGCAATTCTCTTGCCTCTTTGTGCACTTCTGTTGGCTCTTTCTGCACCTCACGTGCTCCTTTCCACACTTCTCTTGCCTCTTTCTGCACCCCTGTTGCTTCATTCTGCACTTTCGATGCTTCTTTCTGCACCTGTCTTGCTTCTTTCTGCACCCCTGTTGTCTCTTTATGTACGTCTTTTGCCTCTTTCTGCACTTTTCTTGCCTTTTTCTGCAGTTCTCTTCCCTCTTTCTGCACGTATGTTGCCTCTTTCTGCACCTCATTTGCTTCTTTCTGCACCCCTGTTGTCTCTTTCTGCACTTGTCTTCCCTCTTTCTGTACCTTTCCTGCCTGTTTTTGCATCTCACTTGCCTCTTTCTGCACTTTTCTTGCTTCTTTCTACACCTCTGTTGCTTCTTTCAGCAATTATCTTGCCTCTTTGTGCACTTCTCTTGCTTGTTTCTGCACCTCTCTTTCCTCTTTTTGCACCTCTGTTGGCTCTTTCTGCACCTCCTTTGCTCCTTTCTACACTTCTCTTGCCTCTTTCTGCATCCCTGTTGCTTCATTCCGCACTTTCCATGCTTCTTTCGGCACCTATCTTGCTTCTTTCTGCACCCATGTTGTCTCTTTATGTACCTCTTTTGCCTCTTTCTGCACTTTTCTTGACTTTTTCTGCACCTCTCTTCCCTCTTTCTTCACGTCTGTTGCATCTTTCTGCACCTCATTTGCTTCTTTCTGCACCCCTGTTGTCTCTTTATGTACGTCTTTTGCCTCTTTCTTCACTTTTCTTGCCTTTTTCCGCAGTTCTCTTCCCTCTTTCTGCACGTATGTTGCCTCTTTCTGCACCTCATTTGCTTCTTTCTGCACCCGTGTTGTCTCTTTCTGCACTTGTCTTCCCTCTTTCTGTACCTTTCCTGCCTGTTTTTGCATCTCACTTGCCTCTTTCTGCACTTTTCTTGCTTCTTTCTACACCTCTGTTGCTTCTTTCAGCAATTCTCTTGCCTCTTTGTGTACTTCTCTCACCTGTTTCTGCACCTCTCTTGCCTCTTTTTGCACCTCTGTTGGCTCTTTCTGCACCTCACTTGCTCCTTTCTACACTTCTTTTGCCTCTTTCTGCACCCCTGTTGCTTCATTCTGCACTTTCCATGCTTCTTTATGCACCTGTCTTGCTTCTTTCTGCACCCCTATTGTCTCTTTATGTACCTCTTTTGCCTCTTTCTGCACTCCACTTGCTTTTTTTTTTGCACCTCTCTTGCCTCTATCGGTACCTCTGTTGCTTCTTTCTGCACTTCTCTTGCCTCCTTCTGTACCTCATAGTTAGAGGTAGTTTTAATCCCCCTGCCCTATTATGTACTAGGGCCTTACAGGGGAGGTCATGCCAATCACAGGGGTAGCCCAACCCATTGTGTACCCTAGTGTATGTAGGTGTTTTCACTGTATTCTAAGTGTCTTTCAGCATAGCACTGGCTCCGTGCCTAGCTAGTCAGAGTCAGTTACTACCAGTACCCATCAGCAAAAAGTTGGGGGCACAGGATGACTTTGCATTAAGGCCTCTTTCTGCTCCTCTGTTGGTTCTTTGTGCACATCTCTTGCTTCTTTCTGCACCTTTCTTCGTCTTTATATATAGACACTCATGTAGCTACTCACCAACCCATGCAGCCGCTTACACACCAACTGACAGACTAATACAGACATTCACACAGTTTAGTCACTAACCCATGCATTCAGTAAGACACGGTTAATCACTCACTTATACAGTCAGTCACGCACCTCCTAAATCATCTATTCAGACACTTATACACCCACTCATTCTTCAATACACCTTGGCTTATATATATATATATTATCTACTGGCGGTCGCCAGTAGATAGTTATAGTTAAAACCTATTATCCATAGGAAATCCGCGACATTCTATTTGAAATAACGTTGGTGCCGGTTGACGAATCTTCGCGAAAGTTTCCAACTTGTTGGGGCGCTCCGGTCCGCTCCTATCCTGAAAGTCTCAGGGTGATACGTCAAGCGGGGGCCGAGAAAAGGGGGGTCCCAAAACGCGTTTTCCCATTCATTTTTCCATAGGAACCTTTAGTCGCAGCTACAGCCCGAACTGCTGAACGGAATTACACCAAATTTGGCAAAGAGGTAGCCCTTGGTTCAGTGTCGTGCCTTTTGCTTAAATGGTGTAAATCCGTTCAGTAGTTCCTGAGAAAATCAAAAGTAAAGTCACATATATATCTGGGCGGAGCCTAACCACACATGTCATCGTGAGATCTGATTGGCTGTCAGCACTTCATCCTGGAATTGCTGGCAGCCATCTTGGGACCAATATAAATGATAGTACCTCATTGAAATGCATTGTAGTGAATAGAAGATTTTGAGGGTCACCAAAAGGAGAACTATAAAGGGTGATAACAGGCTTTAGTTACATTAGAATTTATTTGTTGATGGTACCATACTAATTTTAGGAATTGTGGTGTATTCTAAGGTGATTTTACCATGTGAAAAACCTTCTGCTGGGATATCATGAATCATGTTTGAGAGAACACTATTTTCTCATGCTTGTCCCATGGAGGTTTGGAAGGTGCTCCAGAAGCTAAAATGATAGCATATTTTCTGTAAATTCACATTATCTTTCTCACTCATGTGAGAATGAAGTCTGACATTCTCAGTAAAACATGTACATCCAACAAGGGCAGAGACTGTCAGTTGATTCCTTTGTGTTCTACTGCAGCTTCCCAGAGTTTTCTAAAGAACAACTAGAGTGCTAACAGCCTTACTTATGACAAAAGTATGGCACACCTGAAGCCATCTTGATTGGAATAAACTGGTAACACTTAAACAATTTAATTTAAAAGGAACAAAATGATGGGGTTCATTTTGTCATAGAAATTATGGTTAGTGCTGTAGAAAGAAAAATTAGGACATGTTTCAAGTGTGATCTCAAATATCTTCCTGTTATATTTCAACAGGAGCAGCCTGCCAGTTGATGCCTTTGTGTTCTACAGCAGCTTCCCAGAGTGTTCTAAAGAACAACTAGAGCGCTAACAGCCTTACTTATGACAAAAGTATGGCACACCTGAAGCCATCTTGATTGGAATAAACCGGTAACACTTAAAACATTTAATTTAAAAGGAACAAAATGAGGGGTTCTTTTTGAAATAGAAATTATGGTTAGTGCTGCAGAAAGAAAAATTAGGGCATGTTTTAAGTGAGATCTCAAATCCTCTTCTATTTCATTAGAAAATTCTGACATGCAGACTGAAACAATCACTTTCAATACCAGCAGCAGACTACCAGTTAACTCCCTGGTGAGCAGTAGCTTTACTCCAGTGATCTAATGAGCAACTAGAGTGCTAACATTCTGAATTTATGGCAGATGTGAGACACATCTGAATGCCTTCTTGATGGAATCAAAGTAAAAACTGAAAACATTTCCTACTGAGGAGACTGCAGTAAATGAAGAAATTAGGAAACTTCATAACAAAGAAGTCTTCCAAGATGGCCACCAGTGAAAAAAGAGCCCAAATGTAGCACAAATATTACCCAGATGTAGCCCACATATAGCCCAATGACAAAAGTGTGCAAAACACTTTTTATTTTTAGGTTTTTTGCAGTTTTATGTAGTGCAGACTGGTCAGGTATTGGAGCATTGCATCTTAAAACATGACCCCCTACACTACAAAAACACCACTGCACTACCTTAAACCCTAAAACACTACCCCCAGCACGACCCCCTACACTACACAAGCACCACTGCACTATCCTAAACCCTAAAACACTACCCCCAGCACGACCCCCTACACTACCCAAACACCACTGCACTAACCTAAAACCTAAAACACTACCACCAGCACGACCCCCTACACTACCCAAACACCACTGCACTACCCTAAAACATGACCCCCTACACTACCCAAACACCACTGCACTACCCTAAACCCTAAAACACTACCCCCAGCACGACCCCCTAAACTACACAAGCACCACGGCACTACCCTAAACCCTAAAACACTACCCCCAGCACGACCCCCTACACTACACAAACACCACTGCACTACCCTAAACCCTAAAACACTACCCCCAGCACGACCCCCTACACTACCCAAACACCACTGCACTACCCTAAAACATGACCCCCTACACTACACAAACACCACTGCACTACCCTAAACCCTAAAACACTACCCCCAGCACGACCCCCTACACTACACAAGCACCACTGCACTACCCTAAACCCTGAAACACCACCCCCAGCATGACCCCCTACACTGCCCGAACACCACTGCACTGCCCTAAACCCTGAAACACCACCCCCAGCATGACCCCCTACACTGCCCGAACACCACTGCACTGCCCTAAACCCTGAAACATCACCCCCAGCAAGACCCCCTACACTGCCCGAACACCACTGACCTAAACCCTGAAACACCACCCCCAGCACGACCCCCTACACTGCCCGAACACCACTGCACTGCCCTAAACCCTGAAACACTACCCCCAGCATGACCCCCTACACTGCCCGAACACCACTGCTCTGCCGAAAACCCTGAAACACCAGCCCCAGCACTACCCCCTACACTGCCCGAACACCACTGCACTGCCCTAAACCTTGAAACACCAGCCCCTGCACGACCCCCTACACTGCCCGAACACCACTGCACTACCCTAAACCCTGAAACATCACCCCCAGCACGACCCCCTACACTGCCCGAGCACCACTGCACTGCCCTAAACCCTGAAACACCAGCCCCAGCACGACCCCCTACACTGCCTGAGCACCACTGCACTGCCCTAAACCCTGAAACACCAGCCCCAGCATGACCGCCTACACTGCCCGAACACCACTGCACTGCCCTAAACCCTGAAACACCAGCCCCAGCACGACCCCCTACACTGCACGAACACCACTGCACTGCCCTAAACCGTGAAACACCAGCGTCAGCACGACCCCCTACACTGCCTGAACACCACTGCACTGCCCTGCACCCTGAAACACCAGCCCCAGCACAACACCCTACACTGCCCGAACACCACTGCACTGCCCTAAACCCTGAAACACCACCCCGTGCATGACCCCCTACACTGCCCGAACACCACTGCACTGCCCTAAACCCTGAATCACCACCCCCAGCGCGACCCCCTACACTGCCCGAACACCACTGCACTGCCCTAAACCCGGAAACACCACCCCTGCACAACCCCCTACACTGCTTGAACACTACTGCACTGCCCTAAACCCAGAAACACCATCCCCAGCACGACCCCCTATACTGCACGAACACCACTGCACTGCCCTAAACCCTGAAACACTACCCCCAGCAAGACCCCTACACTGCCCGAACACCACTGCACTGCCCTAAACCCTGAAACATCACCCCCAGCAAGACCCCCTACACTGCCCGAACACCACTGCCCTAAACCCAGAAACACCATCCCCAGCACGACCCCCTATACTGCACGAACACCACTGCACTGCCCTAAACCCTGAAACACTACCCCCAGCAAGACCCCCTACACTGCCCAAACACCACTGCACTGCCCTAAACCCTGAAACACCAGCCCCAGCACGACCCCCTACACTGCCCGAACACCACTGCACTGCCCTAAACCCTGAAACACCACCCCTGCACGACCCCCTACACTGCCCGAACACCACTGTACTGCCCTAAACCCTGAAACCCCACCCCCAGCATAACCCCCTACACAGCCAGAACACCACTGCACTGCCCTAAACCCTGAAACACCACCCCCTGCACGACCCCCTACACTGCCCAAACACTACTGCACTGCCCTAAACCCTGAAACACCACCCCCAGCACGACCCCCTACACTGCACAAACACCACTGCACCACCCTAAACCCTGAAACACTACCCCCAGCAAGACCCCCTACACTGCCCGAACACCACTGCACTGCCCTAAACCCTGAAACATCACCCCCAGCAAGACCCCCTACACTGCCCGAACACCACTGCCCTAAACCCTGAAACACCACCCCCAGCAAGACCCCTACACTGCCCGAACACCACTGCACTGCCCTAAACCCTGAAACACCACCCCCAGCAAGACCCCCTACATGCCCGAACACCACTGCACTGCCCTAAACCCTGAAATACCACCCCCAGCACGACCCCCTACACTTCCCGAACACCACTGCTCTGCCCAAAACCCTGAAACACCAGCCCCAGCACGACCCCCTACACTGCCCGAACACCACTGCACTGCCCTAAACCCTGAAACACCAGCCCCAGCACGCCCCTACACTGCCCGAACACCACTGCCCTAAACCCTGAAACACCACCCCCAGCACGACCCCCTACACTTCCCAAACACCACTGCACTGCCCTAAACCCTGAAACACCAGCCCCAGCACAACCCTGTACACTGCCCGCACACCACTGCACTGCCCTAAACCCTGAAACACCAGCCCCAGCACAACCCCGTACACTGCCCGAACACCACTGCACTGCCCTAAACCCTGAAACACCAGCCCCAGCACGACCGCCTGCACTGCCCGAAAACTACTGCACTGCCCTAAACCCTGAAACACCACCCCCAGCAAGACTACCTACACTGGCCGAACACCACTGCACTGCCCTAAACCCTGAAACACCACCCCTCAGTACGACACCCTACACTGCCCGAACACCACTGCACTGCCCTAAACCCTGAAACACCACCCCAGCACGACCCCCTACACTGCCCGAACACCACTGCACTAAACCCTGAAACACCACCCCCTGCACGACCCCCTACACTGCCGAAACACCACTGCACTGCCCTAAACCCTGAAACACCACCCCCAGCACGACCCCCTACACTGCCCGAACACCACTGCACTGCCCTAAACCCTGAAACACCAGCCCCAGCAAGACCCCCTACACTGCCCGAACACCACTGCATTGCCCTAGACTCTGAAACACCAGCCCCGGCAAGACCCCCTACACTGCCCGAACAGCACTGCACTGCCCTAAACCCTGAAACACCAGCCCCAGCACCACCCCCTACAATGCCCGAACACCACTGTACTGCCCTAAACCCTGAAACACCACCCCCTGCACCGCCCCCTACACTGCCCGAACACCACTGCACTGCCCTAAACCCTGAAACACCACCCCCTACACTGCCCAAACACCACTGCACTGCCCTAAACCCTGAAACACCACCCCCTGCACCGCCCTCTACACTGCCCGAACACCACTGCACTGCCCTAAACCCTGAAACACCACCCCCAGCATGACCCCTTTACTGCTCGAACACCACTGCACTGCCCCAATTCCTGAAACACCACCCCCAGCATGAACCCCTACACTGCCCGAACACCACTGCCCTAAACCCTGAAACACCACCCCTGCACGACCCCCTACACTGCCCGAACACCACTGCACTGCCCTAAACCCTGAAACACCACCCCCTGCATGACCCCCTACACTGCCCGAACACCACTGCACTGCCCTAAACCCTGAAACACCACCCCCAGCACGACCCCCTACACTGCCCGAACACCACTGCACTGCCCTAAACCCTAAAACACCACCCCCAGCATGACCCCCTGCACTACCTGAACATCACTGCACTACCCTAAACCCTAAAATACTCCCCCAGCACGACCCCCTACACTACCCGAACACGACTGCACTGCCCTAAACCCTAAAACACTCCCCCAGCATGACCCCTACACTACCCAAACACCACTGCACTGCCCTAAACCCTAAAACACTCCCCCAGCACGACCCCCTACTCTACCTAAACACCACTGCACTGCCCTAAACCCTAAAACACTACCCCCGCATGACCCCCTACACTACCCAAATACCAATGCACTACCCTAATCCCTAAAACACTACCCCCCGCACAACCCCCTACACTACGCAAAGACCACTGCACTACCCTAAACTCTAAAACAATACCCCCGCACTACTCCCTACACTACCCAAAGACCACTGCACTACCCTAAACCCTAAAACATGACCTCCTACACTACACAAACACCACTGCACTACCCTAAACCCTAAAATACTACCCCCAGCACGAACCCCTACACTACCCAAACACCACTGCACTACCCTAAACCATAAAACACTACCCCCAGCAGTACCCCCTACGCTACCCAAACACCACTGCACTACCCTAAACCCTAAAACACTACCCCCAGCAGTACCCCCTACACTACCCAAACACCATTGCACTACCCTAAACCCTAAAACACTACCCCCAGCAGTATCCCCTACACTACCCAAACACCACTGCACTACCCTAAACCCTAAAACCCTAAAACACTAACCCCAGCACGACCCCCTACACTACCCAAACACCACTGTACTACCCTAAACCCTAAAACACTCCCCCAGCATGACTCCCTACACTACCCAAACACCACTGCACTACCCTAAACCCTAAATCTACCCCCAGCATGACCCCCTACACTACACAAACACCACTGCACTACCCTAAACCCTAAAACACTACCCCCAGCACGACCCTCTTCACTACCTAAACACAACTGCACAATTTGTTACAGGCATTGCAACGCAGGCCTGTGGTGCTTACTGGAAGTATCTGGTGGGCTAGTTGGGCCCCAGGGACTCTCAGGATTCAAGGTGACCTAATCCCCCAACTTAAAACGCGCCACGGGCGCGTTTGCACAGTGGTGAAGGGAGGGGCGGGGCCTCAGGTGCGCAAACACGCCCTGTGGTGCGTTTTAAGTTGGGGAGTTAATTCCCTTTGAATCCTGGGGGCCAACTAGCCCACCAGGTACCTTCAGTAAGCACAACAGAGTTGCGTTGCAGAGAGGTGAAAAAGGTGCGTGGCCTCGGAACGCCTCTCTGCAACTCAGCTCTGTGGTCCTAACTGTAGGTACCTGGGGGGCTAGTTGGGCCCCAGGGACCCTCAGGATTCAAGGGAACTTAATCCCGCAACTTAAAACGCGCCACGGGGCGCGTTTGCACACATGTCACCTCAGGCCCCCCTCCCTTCACCACTGTGCAAACCCGCACTGGCTCTGGTTAGTCAGAGTCAGTTACCACCAGTACCCGTCTGAAAAGTTGTGGGCACAGGATGATTTTGCAACAAGGCCTCTTTCTGCTCCTCTGTTGGTTCTTTCTGCACATCTTTTGCTTCTTTCTGTGCATTTTTCTTCTTTCTTCACATGTCCTACCTCTGTTGGCATAGTTAGAAACTAGCATTTAAAAAACCTTTGAAATTCACTTAAAAAATCATAGATTTCAGGCACGTTATAGTTAGAAATTAGCATTTAAAAAACCTCTGAAATTCACTGAAAAAACCATAGGTTTCAGGCACGTTATAGTTAGAAATTAGCATTTAAAAAACCTTTGAAATTCACTGAAAAAACCATAGGTTTCAGACACGTTATAGTTAGAAATTAGCATTTAAAAACCTTTGAAATTCACTGAAAAAACCATAGGTTTTAGGGACAGTTATAGTTAGTTGGACATTGCACTCGTACAAAACCCGTGAAATTCCCCTGTTATAGTTAGTTCAGCTAACTATAACTCGCGCCCCGCAATGCACTGCTGATGACGTCACATATTACATCACTCATGACATGGTCAGTGACATCACTGATGACATCACTGATGACATCTCAAATGACATCACTGATGACATCATCCATGTGATAATTTCATGCATCTTCTCACACCCTAATATAACTTTTGATACACCCACACTAAATTACAGACTGCCATTCTCAAAACCATAGACACTCCAACACCAAAAACTACATACCCACTCACTGATTCTTAGGTCTACACACACATCCACTCACTCACCTGTACAGTCACTCATACTTACAGTCACTCAGTACAGGACTATCATATGCACTCATACACCTATATAAACACTCACACACCGCCACTCATCCATAGAGGTACTCACACACCTAGTCAGTCATGCAAAAAATTAATCACACACCCATTTACTCACCTATACAGTTATACACACACCAGCTCACTTACTCATACAAATACTAGCACATTCTTACGCTCTTATACAATAACTGATACAAGCACACACGCATCCATACAGCCACTCACAATAACACACTCTCACTTATAGCCATTTAAATACTCTAACACACATATATACTGCCTTTTACATATGTAGTTACTCGCACATGTACCACTGAGATATACATTCACTCACTAACACACCCATACACACACTCACCCACCCAAGCAGTCCATCACAGATGCACTCTTGAAATCATGCACCCAGTGAATCACCCACTCACACATCTATGTATAGAGTCAAACACACCCCACCCACACAAACACTCAGGCAGCCATACAGATACTCAGAGAACCAATCAATAACCCATATAGACACTCATGTAGCTATTCGCAAATCCATGCATCCACTTACACACCAACAAACAGACGGATACAGACATTCACACAGTTTAGTCACTAACCCATGCATTCAGTAAGATACGTTTAATCACTCACTTGTAGAGTCAGTCACTCACGTACTAAATCATCCATTCAGACACTTATACACCCACTCATTCTTCAATACGCCTTTCCCTATATATATTAAACATATTTAAACTTTACAGAAACACACAGTCACTGGATGATGTCATCAGTGATGTCATCAGTGATGTCATCAGTGATGTCACTGACCATGTCATGAGTGATGTAATATGTGACGTCATCAGCAGTGCATTGCGGGCGCGAGTTATAGTTAGCTGAACTAACTATAACAGGGGAATTTCACGGGTTTTGTACGAGTGCAATGTCCAACTAACTATAACTGTCCCTAAAACCTATGGTTTTTTCAGTGAATTATATATATATATAAAACTTTATAGAAACACACAGTCACTGGATGATGTCATCAGTGCTGTCATTTGAGATGTCATCAGTGATGTCATCAGTGATATCACTGACCATGCCATGAATGATGTAATATGTGACGTCATGAGCAGTGCATTGCAGGGGCGCGAGTTATAGTTAGCTGAACTAACTATAACAGTGGAATTTCTATGGTTTTGTATGAGTGAAATGTCCAGCTAACTATAATGCCCGTGAAACCTATGGTTTTTTCAGTGAATTTCAAAGGTTTTTTAAATGCTAATTTCTAACTATAACGTCTGTAAAACCTATGGTTTTTTCAGTGAATTTCAATGGTTTTTTAAATGCTAATTTCTAACTATAACGTCCCTGAAACCTATGGTTTTTTCAGTGCATTTCAAAGGTTTTTTAAATGCTAATTTCTAACTACAATGTCCCTAAAACCTATATTGTTTTTAACTAAATTTAAAAAAGACGTGCATACTTTTTGTAGTGAAAAACTAACTGTAACAGTAGTCTGTTATAAGTTATAATTTAACAATGTTTAAAACTTAATTAGCACTAATTAACATATAAGTGTGGCAAAAGTGTGACGGAGCAGCTATGATACCTGACTTCGAACAACAGCGTTCACAGTTCGATTCCCGGCTCCAGCGACACGTTAGCCCACCACTATGTCACTGTGGGCAACACCTTGCTTAATCTTTCCGACGCCCCGAGCGCCGGCACACCTTTCCAGGGTTAGCTGTACGCTTTACAAATGCTCGCATTTTTTTAATTTACAACCATAGTGATGAGAAATATTATCACGTTTTTTTTTTCTTCTATTCTGATAGATCTTTTTTTTATGTCTTCTATTTAGAATTACGGCAATCAATAAATGTATTTACTCATGAGAATAGAAATGACACTGTTTTCCGGGTAACAGTTTTTAAGCTCTCCAACGTATGTACATATTAAGGACCTTATACGTGTTAGGTTTGAAATCGAAACTTTTTCCGCTTCACATTTTGTAACTTTTCCCAACACGTGCACAAGTGAAACAGTTAAAACTTGAGCACGTGTCAACTGTAAAACGTGACATCAAAATGGGCGGAGCCGCATCTTCCTTCCATAGACTACTGAATAACCAAAAAGTATATAAACCACACCCGTTGATACATTAGTTTCGTTTTTGCGAGTTATTTACGCGTCTCCATTCAGTGATGTAGGTGCTCTTTTCTACAGTCGGATTCTTCATTTGCGGCCACAAAACATAATCCTGAGTTGTAAGTTGTTTGATTATGCAATACTAGATATTTATAATACGTAGCTATTTGTCAATCTTTAAACACTTATATTTAGAAAAAAGTGTTATTGGTTGTTTTTGCCATTTATATGTAACGTCAGCAGCTTGTTTTCAGAAACAGACAGAATACAGCAAACATTGTTCCTGTTCTGGCTTCCTTGAGCTCATATAGTGTGACTTTGTATATTATAATATTGACACTGTACTTGACCTCAGAAGTGTTGGTGACCTGTCGGCGCGAAGACTAAAGATTTATATGTAACGTCAGCAGCTTCTAGTTTGTAGTCTATTTCCCCTTGACATCATATAGTGTGAGTATGTATATTATAATAACCACACATTATGATCTCAGAGGAGTTTGTGACCCGTTGGCGCGAAGACTAAAGATTTATATGTAACGTCAGCAGCTTCTGGTTTTTAGTCTATTTCTCCCTTGAGATCATATAGTGTGAGTATGTATATTGTAATATGAACATTTATACTGACCTCAGTGGAGTTTATGACCCGTCCACGTGAAGAATAAAGATTTATATTTAACGTCAGCACCTTCTCGTTCTTACTCTGTTTCTTTCTTGGGATCATATACTGTGAATATGTATATTATAATATTAACAGTCATTGTGATCTCAGAGCACTTTATGACCCGTTGGCGCGAAGATGAAAGATTTCGAAGTCCCGGAGAAAGAAGCTCTCAACATACTCATCGCTGGAAAGTATTTCATTATTGATCTTGTTTTGTATTGATGACTTCATTTTCATTTTCCTTTTTGTGTGCCATCAGTGACACTGTGTATATTGTAAGAGTGTGATATTTCCACACAACAGGAATTGGAGATTTCTCGCCGCCAGGAGTAAACTATCTGAAATACAGTTTACTGACCTTTATAACTTACTTGATCAGATATTTTTACAGTGACAATATTTTTGGAAATTGCAGTTTAAAAAAAAATCGTTTCCATAGATACTTTCTTACTGAATACCTTTGATAAACCCTACATTTCTGAATGTTTTTTTACTATTTCTATTTTCGTCTGTTGCGGTTCCTATTCACCTTCTCCCTATAGAATATATACGACCAATAGTGTATATTATTATACTACTATCCTATATATTCTTAAAGGAGTACGTGATCTAAGCACTACGACCAAACTTTCCCGAATTCTACAATAATAGAAATTATAAAAAATGATAAAGCGTACATTTCTATGTAATATAAAGTGATTTGTGTTTAACTGTTTTTTACTTGTTATTGTTCTTGTGACCTGAGATGATGTAGTGCGGGAGTGTTTCTTGTAGCACTTCTTTTCTACTTTATCTAAAAGTAACTCATGCCCTCTTATATTATCAAGAATATGGGGCAACACTTTTACAAACTATAGCAGAAAAAAAGGGAGGGTGTGCCCATGCTTAAGGGATATTTTATGAATTGCGTTTTTATTTGTCACCCCTTTGATATATACAGCTTCAGTTTCCGAACAAAGTATATTTGTAATTGCTTAATAAAAACTATTTCAAACCTAGACTGAAATTTTTGCTGCGCAACCACAGCTCCCCGTTAGAAAAGTAAACACCACATTATAACTAAACAGTGCTCCTGGGAAGTATCCCACCCGCAAACTTAATAAAAAGTAGACCGCAACACACTTTGTTATTTTCCCGCCGTGATTTGTACACCCCACGCCAATTATATAAATGGCCCTTAAAATATATAAAAAAACTATTTTTACCTTCACAATCCCTCTCCACCACCTTGTGACCACTGTACAGAGTTAACAGTGTTCCTACCCTCCCTGCTACTACTTTCTTTTCCCGTACTCCATTGAAGTGCGTCACAAAATGGTTCACAACAGTGAACCGTTCCCAGCCAATAATGAGCAAACTTGTACTAGGAACAGTTTAGCCAATAAAATGTCCATGGTGTTCCGCAGAGGGGAAGGAAATAGCTGGCAACACTTGTACTTTCAATGGTTCGCAGCCAATGAACATTAAGCTTGGGAAGGTCCTGCTTGGAACACGTCAGCCAATCAGATGTCCCTGCTACTCCACGGACGGGGAGGAAATGGCTGGCAACACTTCTACTTTCAATGGTTCGCAGCCAATGAACATTAAGCTTGGGAAGGTCCTGCTTGGAATACGTCAGCCAATCAGATGTCCCTGCTACTCCGCGGACGGGAGGAAATGGCTGGCAAGCCTTATACTTTCAATGGTTCGCAGCCAATGGTGTTCCGCAGAGGGGGAGGGAATAGCTGGCAACACTTGTACTTTCAATGGTTCGCAGCCAATGAACATTAAGCTTGGGAAGGTCCTGCTTGGAACACGTCAGCCAATCAGATGTCCTTGCTACTACGCGGACGGGGAGGAAATGGCTGGCAACACCTCTACTTTCAATGGTTCGCAGCCAATGAACATTAAGCTTGGGAAGGTCCTGCTTGGAACACGTCAGCCAATCAGATGTCCCTGCTACTCCGCGGACGGGGATGAAATGGCTGGCAACACTTATACTTTCAATGGTTCGCAGCCAATGAACATTAAGCTTGGGAAGGTCCTGGTGGAACAGGTCAGCCAATCAGATGTCCCTGCTACTCCGCGGACGGGGAGGAAATGGCTGGCAACACTTCTACTTTCAATGGTTCACAGCCAATGAACATTGAGCTCGTTGTTGGAACACCTCAGCCAATTAAACGTTCATTTTGTTCCAGACACACGAACAGAACACGCCCTCCCACATTATATTAATTTTTGTGTAAGAAAGTGACACTGTCCGTGATAAAAGTGAACACCGCATTATAAATAAAATTACTGCGCATTATATTAAAGGAAGGCTGCAATACGGTGCATTGTTATTTTCCCGACGGGATTTCCAGAGCCTACGCAACCTTGCCGCAATAACGCGCACCGTTGTTCTGCGGACATGATTTCCACATCTGCGGATGTGATTTCCACGGCCTACGCAACATTCAAACTCCCTGCCTCTGCACCGTACAGACTGCTTAAACTAAGACCACAGTGTTCCTACTATACCTTCTTATACAATTTTTCTCTTTTGTTTCGCCCTACGCCTTTCAAGTCAGTCACAAAATGGCTGCCAACACTTCCTAGTTTCAACAGTTTGCAACCAATGAGCCGCTCGCTCGTGCTCGTAACGCCTCAGCCAATCAGATGTCAGAATTCTCAAATATCGATATATGTAAATTTTGATATTTCTCTAAAACTACTGAACGGACTTACCCCATTTAAACAAAAGCGTACTTTCTGGACCAAGACCTTTCTCCCTGCCAAATTTGGCGTAATTCCGTTCAGCAGTTTGACCTGTAGCCTTGTCTAAAGTTTGCTATGGAAATTGCATGGAGAAAACACGTTTTGGGACCCCCCTTTTTTCTCAGCTCCCCCTCACGAATCACACCCAAACTTTCATGATAGGAGCTCACCTAAAAAGAGGAACTTTTTGGAAAATTTCGTAAAGATTCGGCAAACGACGCCAAAGTTATAAGCACATCAATAAATGCTTTTCCTATGGAAACTAGGTTCTAACTATAACTACCTACAGGCGACCGCCAGTAGGTAATATATATATATATATATTCACTGAAAAAACCATAGGTTTCAGGGATGTTATATTTAGAAATTAGCATTTAAAAAACCTTAGAAATTCACTGAAAAAACCATAGGTTTCAGGCACGTTATAGTTAGAAATTAGCATTTAAAAAACCATTGAAATTCACTGAAAAAACCATAGGTTTCAGGCACGTTATAGTTAGAAATTAGCATTTAAAAAACCTTTGAAATTCACTGAAAAAACCATAGGTTTCAGGCACGTTATAGTTAGAAATTAGCATTTAAAAAACCTTAGAAATTCACTGAAAAAACCATAAGTTTCAGGGACGTTATAGTTTGTTGGACATTTCACTCGTACAAAACCATAGAAATTCCCCCGTTATAGTTAGTTCAGCTAACTATAACTCGCGCCCCCACAATGCACTGCTGATGACGTCACATATTACAACATTCATGACATGGTCAGTGACATCACTGATGACATCACTGATGACATCTCAAATGACATCACTGATGACATCATCCAGTGACTGTGTGTTTCTGTAAAGTTTAAATATGTTTTATATATATGCCAAGGTGTATTGAAGAATGAGAGGGTGTATAAGTGTCTGGATGAAGGATTTAGTAGGTGCGTGACTGACTGTATAAGTGAGTGATTAAATGTGTCTTACTGAATGCATGGGTTAGTGACTAAACTGTCTGAATGTGTGTATCAGTATGCCTGTTGTTGTGTAAGCTGCTGCATGTGTTGGTCAGTAGCTACATGAGTGTCTATATGGGTCTATATTGATTGGTTGTCTGAGTATCTGTATGGGTGCTTGAGTGTCTCTGTGGGTGGGTGGGGGTGTGTGACTCTATGCATAGATGTGTGAGTAGGTGATTCACTGGGTGTATGGGTTCAAGAGTGCATCTGTGAAGGGCTGTATGGGTGGGTGAGTGTGTATATGGGTGTGTTGGTGAGTGAATGGGTCTCAGTGGTACATGTGTGAGTAACTACATATGTGAAAGGCAGTATATGTGAGTGTTGGAGTATGTAAATGAAGATATGTGAGTGAGTGATTGTGAGAGTGGCTGTATGGATGAGTGTGTGCTTGTGTCAGTGATTGTAGAAGAGAGTAAGTATGCGTTAGTATCTGTATGAATAAGTTAAGTGGTGTGTGTATAACTGTATAGGTGAGTAAATGGAAGTATGATTGATTCTTTGCATGACTGACTAGGTGTGTGAGTAACTCTATGGGTGAGTGGTGGTGTGTGAGTGTCTGTATAGGTGTATGAGTGCATATAATAGTGCTGTATTGATGAGTGACTGCATGTATGAGTAACTGTATGGATGAATGAGGGACATGTGTGTAGACCTAGGAATCAGTGAGTGGGTATGTAGTAACTTGTATTGGTGTGTCGACGGTTTCGAAAATGGTAGTCTGCATTTTAGAGTAGGTGTATCAAAGGTTATATTAGGGTGTGAGGAGGTGCATCAGATTATCAATTGGATGATGTCATCAGTGATGTCATTTGAGATGTCATCAGTGATGTCACTGACCATGTCATGAATGATGTAATATGTGACGTCATCAGCAGTGCATTGCGGGGGCGCGAGTTATAGTTAGCTGAACTAACTATAACGGGGGAATTTCTATGGTTTTGTACGAGTGAAATGTCCAACTAACTATAACGTCCCTGAAACCTATGGTTTTTTCAGTGAATTTCTAAGGTTTTTTAAATGCTAATTTCTAACTATAACGTGCTTGAAACCTATGGTTTTTTCAGTGAATTTCAAAGATTTTTTAAATGCTAATTTCTAACTATAACGTGCCGGAAACCTATGGTTTTTTCAGTGAATTTCAATGGTTTTTTAAATGCTAATTTCTAACTATAACGTGCCTGAAACCTATGGTTTTTTCAGTGAATTTCTAAGGTTTTTTAAATGCTAATTTCTAACTATAACGTCCCTTTAACCTATGGTTTTTTCAGTGAATTTCAAAGGTTTTTAAATGGTAATTTTTAAGTATAATAGTAGTTATACCTATGTTTTTTGTACTGAATTTCTAGATTTTTTTAACTGTTTATTTGTAAATATATTATTTCTTATACAATATTATATACTTTTTTGAAAATTGTAAAAAAAAATATAAACAAATTAAAACTGAAATATAGAACAATTATTTTGTTTATTTTTTTATTTTAATATATTTATATTGTTTTCTTTTTTAATTATTTATTTTTTAATACATTTTTTGGAGTCACGCACCCAAAGCGTACCTAACACAGCGTGTGCGTGTATTCAAGCCGTCATTTTGGAAAAGTCGTGAAGATTCCGCGTACGGGGTGCGACGGGTGCGTGTTTTCCAATTACGTCATATACGTATAATATTACGTGCTGTGCGCGCTTGGTATGCTACCGGTCCGCGAGTCCTGCTCCCGCGTATTCGTGACACATGCGCATTACGGTGCGCGACATATGCGCGGTGGGGGGCCAGCGTGTCGTCATATACGTGCCGGGGCACGCTGGGTGTGCGGCTCCCGCAAAAGTTTTTATGTTTTAAAATGATATGTATGTGTCTTTAATGTTCATATTAGGGCAAGAGATTATCTAAGGTAGTCTTAAAAATAATATACTTCTACTTGTAATAAAGTTATATTATTTTTAAATATGTTTTCGCGGAGTCGTGTCGGGTGCGTTCTTTGTGCGCGCTGCGTGCGCGAATCCCATGTGACCTCAAAAAAAAGGATTTGATTGGTTCATAACATTTCCCACTGTAACTATTGAAGGACCCCACCCATTTTAATCATTCTTGTTGGAGCACCTTCAGAGAAACTTCTGTTGTTCTACTTGAACCTGTTTGGCTTTTTTTGGTGTTTTTTTAAAACTTCCAAGGAAAATGGCATCAGAGCAGCAGCAGCAGGTGGAAGTATCTTCAGATGAAGAACTAAAAAAAGACCAGAATCTGTTGTGTGGAAGTTCTTCACTTTTCCTGCAGGTGAAAAAAAGTGAATGCAAGAAAAGTGACCAGCATGATTTGCGGCAGGGTCCTGTCAAGAGGGAGTGAGAAAAAGTATTCATGCGGCACTGCCAGCATGTATAAACATCTGCGCACTCTCCATCCTCGCAATCTTGCTTGGGAGGAAATCAGGCGAGCTGGTCAAAACCGATCACCAGCTGTGGCAAGCACATCAGGAACGTCATCAGCAATTCCTCCTATGGACATAAGTCCAGAATTTTAAAAAAACACCAAAAAAAATACAAAATTGTTCAAAAACTACAAAAAAAATACAAAACAAAAAAAAAGTTCTTGTCAAAACTACCTTATTTGGTTAAAAAAAAGAACTATAATTGCATGGTAATGTCTGAAAGTTTGGGTGAATATATGTGCAGAGCATGATTGACTGAAAGAATGCATTAGTAGTGTATGGTGAATTTATAGGGGCAGATGTATGAGGAAGTGCTGCAGCGTGGCACTGCAAGCCCTTTGGCTTCACCGCGCTGCAGCACTTCCGAAGCACATGGATGCAACATATTTACTTGAATATGTCGCATCTCTGTGCTTCCCTCTGCACTGGCGCACAAACTGTAGCCATGCGCTGGTGCAGGCACCCTTGCACCATGGTCCAAGGATGCCTGCGTCGTGGGGAGATTGTTTTTGTGCAGGAAGGGACACCTTCCTGTACAAAAACAATCACTAACGGCATTTTCCTCCTTCAATGCGTGCTGTAGAATGCAGTACGCATTGAAAGAGGAAAAAATGAGGAGAAATGAAAACATTTCTCCTCGTTGTGCCTTGCTACGCCACCTCTAGGGTGGTGCAGCATTCACACACAACTCCAGATTTATGATTTCTCGTAAATCTTGAGATGTGTCTTGTTCCATGGGTGTTGTGTGGGAAAATACACAGCAACACCCATGTAACGCCCATTCAACACAAAGTGCTGCGTGTGAAGGGGCTGTATTTACAAGGAGAGGAAAAGCCACGCAGGGTGGCTTTTCCTCTCTTTGTAAATATGGAGGTGCCCCCAGCGCCACCACTACGTCACAAAAAGTGATGTACTGGTGGCGCAGGGGGCTTGTAAATCTGCCCCATAAGTGCTTAGGTATTGGCGGAGCGATACGATAAGAAAATAGTGCTGGATGGGTGATTGAGGAAGTGCATGAGACTGACAGGAGGAATCCTAGGCTATATGGGTACTACTTCAGTATTTAGTGGAGTGTACCAATAGTATGTATGTGCTTAGATGTTTGTAGGGATTGTGCACAGAATATTGTAGGTGTACTTGTATTAGTGCCTAGGCCATTCCATAATAACATCACTAGTAATTGGAATTATCACAGTGCTGCAAATAGAGTGCATGGTCAATTTATAAGTGCTTAGGTATTGGCGGAGTGATAGGATAACAAAATAGTGCTGGATGGATGATTGAGGAAGTGTATGAGACTGACAGGAGGAATTCTAGGCTGCATGGGTACTACTTCAGTATTTAGTGGAGTGTACCAATAGTATGTATGTGGTTAGAGGTTTGTAGGCATTGTGCACAGAATACTGTAGGTATACTTGTATTAGTGGCTATGCCATTCTATAAATAGATGACTAGTAACTAGTATGATGACAGTGCTGTAAACAGAGTGCCTTGTGAATTTATAAGTGTTTAGGTATAGATAGAGTGATAGAATAAGTAGATAGTACTGGATGAGTGATTGGAGAAGTGCATGGGATTGACAGGAGGATTTCTAGACTGCATGGGTACTACTTGGGTATTTAGTGCAGTGTAGCAATAGTATGTATCTGGTTAGAGGTGTACATGCATTCTGTACAGAATACTGTAGGTGTACTTGTGTTAGAGGCTATGCCTTTCAATTAGTACATGACTAGTAAGTGGAATGATTACAGTGCTACAAACAGGGTGTCTGATGGACAGCTGAATGTAGTAGTGCATGGATAGTGTTTGGATTACTTAATCTTACCTTTACAGTAGTAGATATCAAAATTTTCTAAACATTTTTTGCAGTTGTTTTTTATAATTTAAATTTTTTTTTAAATACGAACTTTAGAATTATGATCTGTGAAAGAGAAGAAAAATACAGTTATAATGTATAATATTATAATTTTATAAACACAACATAATTTAAGCATAATATAAATTATTTAGTTTGCCTTTTTGCTGTTCTCAGAATATATTGAATTTCACTATAAATAGTGATTTCAATGTTACTCATCACATAACAGCGGGCAAAAAAAACAATCAAGATTGTTTAAAAAAAAACAAATCTGTGTCAAAAATATTTTCAATCTAGTCAACTATCTCTGCACATTGCATAAAAACCTCAATAACATACCATATAATAGAAATCACACATATATAACATGCTTCTTTCTAAGACAATTTTGTTACTACAATATGAAAGAACTGAAACAATAATTCAATCAAGAATTCTTTATAATTTACATATACTCTAAATGATGTTCTTTAAAATATATGCTGTCAGAATATCCCAGAAAAAGTGCTTAATTCATATTAATATCTTTCCTCTAGGCCAAATGATATTTCTGAAATCCTTTATACTGAAATTGTCCAATAGTAATCGTATTAATACATGTTAACATATTCCCAATAGGCCGAATTATGTTCTCAGAACTTTGGCTTTAAAAATATTAGGTAGGAATTTGGTAATTCGTTAGGCAAACGATGTCTAAAAACCAAATGAGCATCATTACAATATGTCCATCCTTTATTGCATTTTAAATAGACAGTGTAATGTCCAGATGTTGTAGAAGGACCATGATGGAAAATGATTGCTACTGCTACAAAAGTTCTTCCTGATATTGATAGTTGACTTGCTACAAAATTTTTAATTAAAGTTTCCAATTTTCTTCCATCAGCTGTACAACGTTGTATCATTAAAATTATATATTGTCCAAATCTTTGTATAAATAGTGTTGATAACATTTCTGATTTGCATTGGCTACACTCCATGTTTTGATTTGCTGCTTTAACTAATTTGTTGAAAGACACTGTTTTACAGTCTGGTATTGTTAAATATATGAATCTTTCAGTGTCTATGTTAGTGGTAAAAGTAAACCTACAATTTTCACATTCATGTTCCCATTTATAACGAAGTCCAAATAGATTTTCAATTTGTATTCCTTCATCTTCTAATATTGCAAGTATATACATTAGAAATTCCTTAGCATCTTGTTGCACAGTCTGTGTAAATTGCGTAGAACCAGAACATATATCTACAAGATTCCGAATATCAGAAACACTTTGGATTTTACTTTTATCAGTTCTCAATTTTTCAAAAATAGAATGCAACAAGGAACAAAACCTTTTTTCTCGATTCTCCATAATTTGCTGTTGCAGATTTCCTAGAAAAATACAACATTTACCACTACATTAGCATAGCAGTTGATACCTGAACTATTTTCTAACTGATATCCGACAATCTCTTCAATAGTGTCCTTTTTCTTTTTGCTTGGAATCTCAACATTATCTTGATTTTTTTTCTTTTCTTTAACTTCACTACAGATATTCTCATATGTTCTTTTTCGACCTACTACACGCTTTTCATATACAGGATATTCACCTAAATTGGGAGCATATAATCTTCTTAACCGATTATACTCTCTTACACAATTTGCATCTGCACTAATCTTTCTCTCATCAAAATCAATTAAATACAATCCAGACAAAGTTCTGACTCGGGACAAAGCAACATATGCCATACCCTCTTTAAATACAGTACTTCCAATGTTTACCAAAGCACTGTCTACACTTAAACCTTGAGATTTATGAATAGTCACAGCATATGCCAAAGAAAGAGGAAACTGTTTTCTACGAACATACAAATCTTTAACAAGCAAAAACGAACCGAACAACGACCAATTTGTTTTACTTCTTCAATTTGATCAAATTTGATTTTCAAAAATTCAATTCCATCTCTATTTTGGTAATTAACAAAATCAACAACTTTACCCATTGCACCATTTACTAAACCTTTTTCCACATCCAAATTACGCCGTAAAATTACCCGACAGTTTACACATAGATATAAATTCTTTTCTAAACCAGCAGTTTTAGATATAGATTTTTCTAAAGAATCCAATTTTGTTTTTAATTTTTCCGTCAAAATAATAGTTCTTCCTTCATGTTCTATTTTATCAATGGCTTCCATTTTTATTATTTGTTCATTTTCCAGCTTTAAAAGTTCTTCATTGAATGTGGAACACTCTCGCAGTGTTGGCATTAGGCAGATTATAGATTTATTTTCTGCAATTTTTTTATATATTTTTTCAGGAACTATATTTTAATTTGGAAACAAGTTTGTAAGTAGCCGACTTTGCAAAGCTTGTTTGCCATGTTCTGTCAATACTCCAATTCTTATATCTTGAAGAATGGTTCCATAATCAACATCATTTGCCTGTCGCATATTTTTAATGAGTTCTTTGTATTCAAAATATGACCAAATGTTAACGTTTCCAACACTTCCCAAAGACTTTCTGGTGTCTTCATGCACAAGCGGTTTAAATAATGGTTGCCCTTTTACAGGAGTAAGTTGCAGTAGATCACCAAAAACTATCACGTTTTCCTCCAAATAAGACATCGTATTCTGTTTTTAGAATTTGCTGCATTCTTAAATGCACAAAGGGAAGCATTAAGTTTGAGACCATGCTCACCTCATCAATTATCAGAAGTTTCATTTTCTTTAGTACTCTTGAAACTTCATAACAAGCTTCTCCAGATAGCTTGTGATATTCCAATTTATTTTCATGCTCTACAGGTAGCATTAGTAAACGATGTAATGTAATTCCTTTAATGTTGTGTGCTGCCAACCCAGTTGGAGCAGTTACAACACAAGACAAATGTGAGTCAGTTGTTTTCTGTAGATAACTGGTCAAAACTTTAATTAAGAAACTTTTTCCTGTACCAGCTTGACCACTGACATATATTCGGGTAGGCTGAAATGATGTGCATGTGCATTCTTTCTTTTCATGAAGAAAACCATGGTCGATCTGTTGTCTCACTTGCTGATATATTTCTTTCTGTTCAATATTTAGTTGTTCTTCCAAGTTTCCTAAGTCCATAATATCTTCTTGAGCTTGATGCATTGCTGTTTCCACTTCACTCATGGCGATTGCTGCTTCATTTTCAAGAATTGGTTGTCCTAGTGGATCTTGACTCAGTGGAGCAGAGCTTTGACTGTCTTGCGAACTGTCTCTAGCAATCTCAGCTGCAATAGTAGCTTCTTGATCAATTTCTTCATTCAACATTTTGAGATAATTTGCAAAAACTGTGCATTCAATGCTATCTTTACATGTATTGAAATAATCTTCATAGCACTGAAAATCTCCAAGTAATTCCAATTCCGTACGCCAAGGCTTGAAGAGTTGCAAAAGTGCTAAATAGTAAAATTCTCTTTTATCAGGAGTATCACGACTCAGTTTCCTATGATTAATCAGATTTCCTTTACTTTGTTTCACCAAACATCCTTCTGAACCAATCACTGCATATTTTCCTTCATTTATGTTTTCTGTAGTATTTCTCTTAAAACTGTAATATTGCAGCACTTCATAGAGCCATATGTTTTCAAGATGACGACTTCTCTTTGGATAGTATGTATCCAACATGTTTGTTTTGACAATATCTGTGCTTTCCGGTTCATTTATTGCTAAATATTCGATTTCTTGTATAGATTTAAGTACTCGATTTCGCGTTGCAGCAAGACCTAGACTCACCCAAATGATTCCTCTTGACTTTGAATATAAACTTGCAGATGACAACCGATCCGAGCATTCGTACGCTCCAATCTCTCGATGGGATAACATCTTCAAACTGAAACTGTACAATTTCTTACTAAGACTCTTCTCGTGAGAAATTTCTTCCCACATTTCTTTCAACTCCGTCTTTTCTGATTTTGTTATGTATGATGTTACATACCGAGCAACAGCAATGGAATTATCCGCAACATACTGGATATCCATATTAGCATTCCACATCGAGAGAATAACTGGATTATAATCATTGATATACTTTGATTCTTCACTTCTTTTCAAATTGTAAGTATTTTTGGGTGATTTTCTAGTGATGGTATGTCTCACTGCTGACATGAAACTGTTTACTCTTCCTTTGGATATTACTGGACGTGGAAATCCAAAACGACATTTGGTATAAAACTTTTCCTTCGACTTGTATTTCCGTCGACAGTATTTGCCACATCGATGACTTTGGAATCGTAACACTTGTTGCCTTAAGTTGTTTTCTTCTGTTCTTTTTGGTATAGCACATGTAACATAATCTTCAATAAAAGATAAAACAGTGTCATCCGAATCAGTTCCAAATTCGGGTGCATCCTTGATCCATAAAAGCATATGTATATGAGGAGCACCTCTAGCTTGATACTCCTTTCTCCAAAAGAAATCAATAACTTCTCCAAGAGGAGGATTCTTTTTATTGCAGATAAAAGACATCATAGCTTCAAACCTATGATTGAAATATCTGCATACATTTACAGGATCCAAAGAACACAATTCTCCAGGTGTCTTGTATTCAATATTTTTAATATTTGAATTTGCTTCTCGGAGAAATTCAAGTAAATCATCCCAAGTGTATTCAGCACAGCTTAGGGTAACAAACCACGTAGGAGTTCCTAAGTTCCTTAGCATGCATTTAAGTTCTCCATGACGACGATACCAATACTCATTAGTACCACGCTGACATGCCATCAAATTAATCAGTTGAGATTCTAA
The DNA here is from genome assembly GCA_963921515.1 of Calotriton arnoldi. Lineage (NCBI taxonomy): Eukaryota > Metazoa > Chordata > Amphibia > Caudata > Salamandridae > Calotriton > Calotriton arnoldi. The sequence goes on from CAWUFW010014584.1 coordinate 247,867, forward strand.
ATGATCGTCTCTATGATGTACTTTATCCATAAATTCCTTTGCAGATACATTTTGAAGATGTACTCCTGTTTTTAATATGTGGTTGACTGCATATGAAAGTCCAGACAAGTCACTCTCAAACAAAAGATGAAATATATATGGGATACATTGTCGAAATCTTGGATCTTCTGCATACAATCTTGTTGTCCGATATTCTGATGCAGGAATCTGTACTGATCGTTCGTCATATCGTCCACCTTTTCCAGTTTGGAACAGCTGGGGAAAACAGCGAGCTTCCAAACTTTTTTCCCAAACACTCATGGGAGTCCCCTTCGCTTTCTTCATTTGGAATAATTTAATAGTATTCCCCATGACTTCTTTCGAATGAAGTGGATGTACACTATAATGTTCATAAATTTCTTCACTTTTGGAAATGTCCACTTTCTCAATTTGACCACTTGACATTTCACTATCATCTCCTAAAAGTATTTCTTCTTCTTCCACGTACACATTTTTGTAGTAATCATTGTTTTTTATAAGATATAATGTTGCCTTTTGCACTTTCCTGACATCCACTAATTCCTGCCAGATTTTCTTACTCTTAGTAGGAACACCATTAACTAGAATAACTAAAGGTTCACTTTCTACATTCTGTACACCAATAGTTTCAATATTTTTCTTTAAATCTAGTGGTAAATATACAACTCCACCTTTTAATCCTCTCTGTAAATCTGTAGGAGGCAATTTACCTGTTTTAGGCTCCATACGAACAATAGCCTGAAATGGGTGCACACATTGAATCAGAATAGATTCATATGTGTTTAAATCTATCAGTTCTGGAGGAATAGTTACCAACTCTAGATTATTATGGACAGCTCTAGCAGGCATTTTATTATCATCTAATTTGTTATAACAATATTTACAAATACGCTGATCAGTACCCAAATCAAAGCAATCCTCTACCAACAAATAAGTTGCAAATTCCATCCACTTATCATTATTTTCTCTTTCACTTTTTAAATACAGATCAACATTCCTAGTCTGATTTTTATAGTGAGTTCAGTCGACAACAAATACAAGTATAATTTGGCCTTTCACACGAAATTACCTTAAACTTTGTAATTTGTTCTTCAAACTTCTCTGTACTACTATTTGCCACAGTTTCTTCAACATCTACTTCTATCACTGTCTCATTTTGTCCACTCTCTTCTTCAGGACCAAAGTAACGAAACTCTATTTCATCACAAACTTTTTTACATCTGATACTGACCCATGCAAAAGAGCACTGTTTAAGTCATTTAAAATTATTGCTGGACTTTTTGCGCAATACAATCTTCTGACTAACTTCCGCATTTGAGAATGATGTACTGCTAACATTCTAAAATGATGAAAAACACTTTGACATACTTTTCTAGAAAGACAAGCCAGAGAATGACCTTGCAAACCGGTATTTTTTCTCACTCTGCAAGGATCTAGTCCTTGCAACATCTTAATCTTTTGTTTAACACTTTTTTTACTATAGACTTGTACAAAAGTCCGTAAAATATCAATAGATTCCTGTCGTATACTGCAAATACTACTACAATCCCAAGTATACACTGGGGCTTTAGTACGTCTCCCTAGAACTTCATCAGCTATCACTTCTTCTTCATTTCTGGGAACCATCTTCTCTTTTTCAATTGGACAACCATTTCTAACCTCATAAGCACGGCCACTGGTATCAACTGCAAGCAATAATGTATTGGTTTGAAAATAACTCTCTTCATTAAAAAAAGGCTCTGAACTTGAACTGTGTTTCCATTCACCCCAAAAAATATCACAAAAGTTAGTTCTGTTAATTACTCTCTTGTTTTTACTTTTGGCCTTCATAAAATGTATTGGCTTATCTAGTGATCGAATTCTGTTTAAAATTAAAATGAATAATTTCCTTTTTAAATCAAAAGCCTTCTCAACAATAGTTTCAATCTGTTTCTTCTTTTTATAAAATGCTGATCTTTTTTATATTTCTTCACATCTTTTAACAAATTAAAGACAACTCTATTGTAAAACATTATTTTCCTTATTTCATCAAATAGATTTTTTCTCCTTTTACCATACATTGTTTCTTTAGACCGTGATTTTCCATTATTTTTGCCTTTTTTCTTCTTATTCTTTGTTGTTGTTGAGGCATTCTTTCTACTTTCCACATTGTGCACACTGTTTCTAGCCTTTGAAAGTTTTTTAATAAATTCTTTTGTTCTCTTACCACAAGACTTTTTCTTTTTTCCCACATGTTGTAGTTCATCTAATTTTTGCTGTTGTGTTTTCTTCAAATAATAATCCTTTTTTTGTTCTTTCCTCTTTTGTGTTATTCTAGTCATGGTAAGTTTTTTTTAATGATGATGAACAATACCTGTTAAAAAAAAAATATATATGACATTATTAAAATAAATTTATAAAATATACTATTGTATTACTAAACAAACACGTTGTATATAAAACAATTTAAACACATTGGGGCCGATTCCGATCTCGGTCGGAGGCGCACCCAATACCATTCGGTCGGGAAAAAAGCCATGCGAAAGCCTGTTTCCCGACCGATCCGTACAGCAGACCGAACGAGTAAGTACGATGCGCACAACAGCAAAGAATCCGGCCGAGCCGTACTCACCCAAACCAGGTCCTGTTCTCCGACCGAGGCGAATCCGGAAACGCCGAATCGAGTCGCACGGAAGGAAAAATGCAGCCCCGTCCGGCCGGACAAGTACGATGCGCTTTCCGTACGCGCCGAACCCGTCGCTACGCACGGCACGTCAAAGCATCCGGGAGAGGCGCACATAAGCTCCGATTCGCGCCACAACACGATCCACGGCTCCGAGACGAACACGGCAGCAACGAGGACGACGTGAAGCGACGAGGACGAGGCGAAGCGACGAGGACGACGAGAAGCAACGAGAAGGACGAACGACACGAACCAACCATGAATCCCTTCGTCCCGATCATAACAATATTCTACATTTACTACCGGAACAGGCACGGACGCGTACGGCGCAGAAGGTAAGCCAGACACCAACCACAAAACACATACAACACGTACACGACACATCACACACACACACAGGGATGCAGAATATACTTACACCAGCAACAGCAGCACCATAGGGGCGGGATGCCCATCACCAATGCCACATATGCACACAGGGGCCTGAATGCGCACCACCACCCCTACCCAGGGGGGCAGGATGCCTACCACTACTACCACCCTTAGCCAGGAGGGGCAGGATGCCTACCACTACTACCACCCTCACCCAGGGGGGCAGGATGCCTACCACTACTACCACCCTCACCCAGGGGGGCAGGATGCCTACCACTACTACCACCCTCACCCAGGGTGGGCTGGATGCCTACCACTAGTACCACCCTCACCCAGGGGGGCTGGATGCCTACCACTACAACCACCCTTAGCCAGGGGGGCAGGATGCCTACCACTAGTACCACCCTTAGCCAGGGGGGCAGGATGCCTACCACTACTACCACCCTCACCCAGGGGGCAGGATGCCTACCACTACTACCACCCTTAGCCAGGGGGGCAGGATGCCTACCACTACTACCACCCTCACCCAGGGTGGGCTGGATGCCTACCACTAGTACCACCCTCACCCAGGGGGGGCTGGATGCCTACCACTACAACCACCCTTAGCCAGGGGGGGCAGGATGCCTACCACTAGTACCACCCTTATCCAGGGGGGGCAGGATGCCTACCACTACTACCACCCTCACCCAGGGGGGGCAGGAGGCCTACCACTACTACCACCCTTAGCCAGGGGGGGCAGGATGCCTACCACTACTACCACCTTCACCCAGGGTGGGCTGGATGCCTACCACTAGTACCACCCTCACCCAGGGGGGGCTGGATGCCTACCACTAGTACCACCCTCACCCAGGGGGTGCAGGATGCCTACCACTAGTACCACCCTCACCCAGGGGGGGCAGGATGCCTACCACTACTACCACCCTTAGCCAGGAGGGGCAGGATGCCTACCACTACTACCACCCTCACCCAGGGTGGGCTGGATGCCTACCACTAGTACCACCCTCACCCAGGGTGGGCTGGATGCCTACCACTAGTACCACCCTCACCCAGGGGGGGCTGGATGCCTACCACTAGTACCACCCTCACCCAGGGGGTGCAGGATGCCTACCACTAGTACCACCCTCACCCAGGGGGGGCAGGATGCCTACCACTAGTACCACCCTCACCCAGGGGGGGCAGGATGCCTACCACTACTACCACCCTTAGCCAGGAGAGGCAGGATGCCTACCACTACTACCACCCTTAGCCAGGGGGGGCAGGATGCCTACCACTACTACCACCCTCACCCAGGGTGGGCTGGATGCCTACCACTAGTACCACCCTCACCCAGGGGGGCTGGATGCCTACCACTACAACCACCCTCAGCCAGGGGGGGCAGGATGCCTACCACTAGTACCACCCTTAGCCAGGGGGGGCAGGATGCCTACCACTACTACCACCCTCACCCAGGGGGGCAGGATGCCTACCACTACTACCACCCTTAGCCAGGGGGGGCAGGATGCCTACCACTACTACCACCCTCACCCAGGGGGTGCAGGATGCCTACCACTAGTACCACCCTCACCCAGGGGGGGCAGGATGCCTACCACTAGTACCACCCTCACCCAGGGTGGGCTGGATGCCTACCACTAGTACCACCCTCACCCAGGGGGGGCTGGATGCCTACCACTACAACCACCCTTAGCCAGGGGGGGCAGGATGCCTACCACTACTACCACCCTTAGCCAGGGGGGGCAGGATGCCTACCACTACTACCACCCTCACCCAGGGTGGGCTGGATGCCTACCACTACTACCACCCTCACCCATGGGGGGCAGGATGCCTACCACCACTACCACCCCCACCCATAGGATGGACAATGCATGACACAACCAGCACACCACAACCTAGGGAATGCAAGAAGAAGACATCCCCCCAACACCATGACAAGCGTGTGTAGACTGTGTCAAATGCCTACAACACCGAACATGACTTTGAACATACAATGTGACCCCCTAGCACATGTGCCACACAAATATGTGTGTGGCACACACAACGCAAGCAGGCCATGACCACTGTGGCAATGGGGTCCAAACCCCCATCATCACAGTGACCAAAAGGCAAGTGTGGGGTCTTTAGCTGCAGCACATTTTGAACATTGTGGCAATGGGGTCCAAACACCCATCATCACAGTGACCAAAAGGCAAGAGTGGGGTCCATAGCTGCAGCACATTTTGAACATTGTGGCAATAGGGTCCAAACCCCCATCATCACAGTGACCAAAATGTAAGTGTGGGGTCCATAGCTGCAGCACATTTCGAACATTGTGGCAATGGGGTCCAAACACCCATCATCACATTGCCCAAAAGGTAAGTGTGGGGTCCATAGCTGCAGCACATTTTGAACATTGTGGCAATGGGGTCCAAACACCCATCATCACAGTGACCAAAAGGCAAGAGTGGGGTCCATAGCTGCAGCACATTTTGAACATTGTGGCAATGGGGTCCAAACCCCCATCATCACAGTGACCAAAATGTAAGTGTGGGGTCCATAGCTGCAGCACATTTCGAACATTGTGGCAATGGGGTCCAAACACCCATCATCACATTGCCCAAAAGGTAAGTGTGGGGTCCATAGCTGCAGCACATTTTGAACATTGTGGCAATGGGGTCCAAACACCCATCATCACAGTGACCAAAAGGCAAGAGTGGGGTCCATAGCTGCAGCACATTTTGAACATTGTGGCAATGGGGTCCAAACCCCCATCATCACAGTGACCAAAAGGTAAGTGTTGACAAAGTAAGAGGTGCAACTGCCAAACTGCATGGATGATTCCTGCTCACAGAACAACAAACACATCAGTGGCAAAGTAGTGTATGTGTCCCATTGCAACATAAATTGGGGGAGCCAAATCCTGCAGTGCAAATAAGACATAACTTTGGCCATGTGCAGACAAACAACACTCATGGGGGCTGACACTGTCAACAATCATCAATGACACAATGACAGAAGTGACCATCCGAATGCAGACCCACATATTTGCACCAATGGGCACACACATGCAGATACCCTGTGGAGACTGCAGATGTGAGGCGAACAGATACCATACCATGGCAGCAATGGGACACACAATCAACAGTTAGCACCAAATGAGGGCTCCTGTCCCATCAGCCTGGTCATGGAAGTGCCAACGGAATCATCAGCACAGATCCAACACACTTGTATAGCAATGTTGCACTGACAACACAGATGAGTCCTTCCCCATTGATGCCCAAACCTGCATGTTCACTGGAGATGGCCACACGGTCAGGGAAGTAGATGAAAAGAACAATGGCAGGCACAACAGATGTGCAGGGGTGGAAGCCACAGATGTGAAATTGCCAATCTAAGTAGGAAATCCCATTGCCAAATACTGAACACATGACACCCTCAGATGCTGCTATGGATGACATGGATACACCACAGGATAGGACACATTCCCCTGGACCACATGGGTTCCTGCACAGTAACACTTCATTATCATGAGACCAAATATCACCATCACTGCAGCAAGGGCATGGTTAGCATCATCAACATCATGTACATCAGAAGCAAAAGCACTAGAGAACAGAAAGTTGCTTTATTCAGCATATGTGGCATTAAAAGTAGAAGTCCGGTAGAACATAAACAAAGGCCAATGGCCAGTCCATCAACAAAGTCACAAGTGGGTGACAGTGGCAGATGCCACCCTACACATGCCTGCACAAAACCAGGGACAATCCACTAGGAGGGGCAACTGGGGGGTAGGCCAGGCACCGCAGGGACAGGATCAGGGCTCACCAGGAGGAAGCAGGGAAGGGGTGGTGGGTGCTGGAGAGCCACTGACAACTGCAGTGGAGGTGTCTGACATGGTGTGTGCCGGCACAACTGGGGGCATGGCTCAGATGTTGTGGGTGCCGGCACGACTGCAGTGGACCCTGCAGATGGAGTGGACAGGTCCGCCACTGCAGTGCCCAAGTCAGACAGGGTGGTAGTGGACTCCACTGCAGTGCCTACCACCAGGGGAGGAGAATGGGGAACAGGCAAGGTGGGCTGGACAGAGGGGGAGGACACCCTCACCACATCAGTGGCACAGACAAGCGCAGCGGGGGTGTTGTTCCGGGAGAGCAAGTGGCAGGGGAGAAGGCCGGAGCCTCTTGGGGATGGTATATCTGTGGGTGGGGGAACCTGGGGCAGGGTGTGGTGGGGGCACCTGTGGAGTGGGGGCCTGAGGGATGGAGGAAGGAGACCTGGTGCTTGAGCTGCAGGGCGGCGGCGGGGTCTTGCTCTTAGCACTCCGGGGGACTTGCGGGTGGGGGCCTCAGTCTGTCTGCGCCTGGGGGAGGGTGTCTGGGGGCGAGGGGCACTCTGCTCTGTGTGGGGGCTTCCTCTTCCCCCTGGATGCTGGGGCAGCTGGATCGGAGGGGAAGAGGCCGAGGTCACTGAGGAAGAGGCGCTGGGTCTTTGGGGTTGCAGGTGAGGCAAGGGAGGGTGCTTTGGAGGGAGAGGCAACTGAGGACTGCGCAGTGCCCGTGGATGCGTGTGTGTGTACCAGGGCCCCATCCCCTGTGAGTCTGGTTTCAGTCCCCTGACTGTGCGTGCGTGTGCGTTTAGTTTGTGGCGTGTGTGTCTGTGTGCTGGACGTGTGTGTGCTGGTGTGTGCCTGTGCGGGTGTGCTTGGGACGGGTAAGGTGCTGGGGAGTGTGGATGGAGCAGAGGCAGGAGGGGTGAGGGACTGTCTGAGGAGGGACACTGCTGCCGTCAGGGAGGAGTCCATGGACCTGTTGCCCCTCTGTAGGTCAGACATGCCCGATGAGATGCCCTCCATGAACGACACCAGCTGAGTCAACAGTCCGGTGTGCGCATGGAGGACACTCAGCATGGCTGTCTGCCCTACATGGAGCTGGCGAAGGAGGTACACAGACTCCTCACTCAGGGCAGCAGGGGACACAGGGGCAAGGGCTGCGGTGCCTGGCCCAAAGGAGACACGCTCCCGAACATGGGTGCTTCCACAGACCTGGGGAATGGGAGCCGATGGGAGGGCGGTGGTGGTGCTGGTGGTGGCGGGGACAGCAACACTAGCTGGCGTGTGGTGGCTGCTGACACCCGCCTCCACAAGGGAGTCATCCTCCGAGTTGCTCTGGTCCTCAGCTGAGGTGGATGGTGCTGAGGACTCCTCGGTGTGGCTCCCCTCGCCCTCCGTGCCACTGGGTCCCTCCGACCACTCCTCGGCTGCTGACCCAGTCTGGCTCTCTGGCTCCTCCTGGTCCGTGGAGCTGTCCCCTTCCGTGGCCGTGGATGTATCTGCAAACAATGGGGAAACAGACAGACATCAGTCACCTGCACCAAACGCACACACCACTGTGAGCACAGCACATTACAGAGCAAGCCCTGGCATCATTAGTTGTACATTGCTAAAAGTGCCCTAACTGAACAGGAGAAGCCAATTGTCAGTCTGATGCCAAGCATGGCACTCACATCCCACATGGCCTTGCACCCATCTGTCTGGTGTCTGTTGGATTGCAACACCCCAGTGTGGACACATGCACCAAGTACACAGTAGTTGGACAGTGCAGAGGACACGGTGTGGCATGTGGACATGCACACATCACAGCTCTTGCCACTGAGTCAGTACAGGTTTCCGGATGAAAGGGATGCCCAGAGTCAAATAGGAAATGCATGTGATGCATACCAGCGACAGACACCATGATGCACCCATGTCCTGATAGCCAGCGCCACTATGGTGTGCATGTAGCACATGTCACTCCCCTGCAGGACCACCAATAAGTTGACACATGCCATGGCAGAGGCATGACTGCTAAGTCATACATCACTGTCTCAGTGATGTATGACTTGGCAGCCAGACAACAACACTATGCACTGTGTCACAATAGTAGGTCATGGGGAATGCAAGTCCTGGAGCTGCACAAGTGCACATGTACATCCCCCACACAACACATCATCTTAACCCTCATCTGTCCAGGTCACACCTATTGGACATATGGGAGACCTGTGACACTACCCTCGGAACCTGAGCCCCTCACAATTTGCTGTGAATGGGGAACAGCTGCCTGAACTTCACATTCGCATACCCCAGTCTGCACGGGCAGCTGATCAAACACCTATGTGACACACAAGTATCGTCTCCTATGGTCACATCTCCAGGGGCATGCTGAGCCCCTACCAAGGAACACCCCAGCAGTCCTGGCAACTAATCCACAGCACACTGACACAGAGGCAGACACCTGAGGGGTCAAATCACTGTGGACAATGTGTCAGCTGATACACGGGAGTGGGAGTACAGAGTGCATTGCATGGCCTGGAGTAGGCATGACTGTCCTGCTCCACATGAATGAGGGATGTGCCCTGGACAGTGGATAGCTGGCTATGTATGTGTGACACACGTAATCTGCACACTCCTGGGGCCCAAACATTGTTCCCACCCGCTGCATGTGCGTGTGCCACATACCCCAGGCACATGTGGTGGCTCAGCTCAGCAAGTGGACCTCATATCAAAGCAACACGCAGATCACATGTCCAAACCCAGGCGTTGTGTGAACAATGGACCCACCCATGATGCCCACAACAGAGTTAGGGAAACAGATGCTGTCCCCCACCTTTAGTGAAGCTAACTGCAAGGACACAGTCCCAAGTGACACAATTCCCTGAATGTAAGGGCCACACCTGGGTATCAGATGAGCAGTGGGCAGTGCACAATAGAGGGACATGGCTCCTGGACAACATGACTGCTGCACTGTGGCAGTTGAACCAGGCCAGAGGAGGGCACAAAGCATGTAATACAGAGTTCACAGTGCAGTCTTTGACTCACCCCCTCCTTGCTGCTGTCTGGCCTTCAGCTGCCCATCCAGGTCTGGAAACACCACCGCCAGGATCTGGAGCATGTGGGGGTCAGGGTCCGTGTTCCGCCCCTCCTGCGAGGAGGCGACAGCTTCAGCTGGACCCGTGCAATCCTCCGGGTCCAGCCCCGAAGGTCCTGCCACCTCTTCTGGCAGTTGCGGATCCGGCGCTTGTAGACCCCCACGGACCGGACAGCCCGGACGATGTCCTTCCAGATTTCCTGCTTCCGATGGGCATTAACCTGTCAGGATGACAAAGTGAAAAGGCCATTACCACACATGCAACATATCCGTGCATGACACAGTTGTATATACATGTCTCAATCACAGGGGCACATGATGTACACAGGCAGTGCAAAGCTGACCATGGACAGTTTGCCAGACGTCACTACATGGTATCATTGCATGGGAAGTAAAACCATGTTCAAATGCACTGTCACTGCACCATACCTGTCCAGTGCAAGTCACTACACACTATGGGGGGTGACAACTACTCAGTGAGCCTGCTAGCCAGTGGCGTGCAGACTCTCAGCCTTGCTAGTCACACAAAATGCACATTCAGAAAGGCAGTGCACAGAACACTCACCTGCTCCCCTGGTGTCCCATACAGCTTGCTGTACTGTGGAAGTAGGCTGTCCAGCAGGGCCTGGTTCTCTTCAAGGCTGAAGGCTGGGGCTCTCTCCACAGTACGTGCCATTGCAGGGTCCAGAGGGGCAGAGACAGCAGCAGTGCAGTGGCAGATGTCGTCCTGGAGCATGTAGTGCAGGCAAGTGAGCTCTCAGGGGAACAGCCAGCAATATATATGTGCTGGAGAGGCAGATACTGTCCCTTGTGTCCAAAGTGATAGGTCCAAGTCGTTTGCATCTTCTGAATCTGGCCAATCCATGGAATAGCAGCACCAAAACACGCCCACAGCATCCTTCAAATCCTCAACTTCATGACATACATGATTTTGCAACATTGTTGTGGGTGACCAACTGAATTTCCAGCAACCGACTCGTTCGAAATTCGAAAACGCGTCCGTTGCCAGGCAAGCCCATTGTCAATGGGTGCGCACCGATCGGTCCATTGCGGTACAACGCGTACCCGCACACATTGAATGCAATGGGCCGGCCGGAGGCACCGATCGGTCCATTGCGGTTCAACGCGCACAGGGGTACAATGCGTACACGCACACATTGAATGCAATGGGCCGGGCGGAGGCACCGATCGGTCCATTGCAGTTCAACGCGCACAGGGGTACAACGCGTACCCGCACACATTGAATGCAATGGGCCGGCCGGAGGCACCGATCGGTCCATTGCGGTTCAACACGCACAGGGGTACAACGCGTACCCGCACACATTGAATGCAATGGGACGGCCGGAGGCACCGATCGGTCCATTGCGGTTCAACGCGCACAGGGGTACAACGCGTACCCGCACACATTGAATGCAATGGGCCGGCCGGAGGCACCGATCGGTCCATTGCGGTTCAACGCGCACAGGGGTACAACGCGTACCCGCACACATTGAATGCAATGGGCCGGCCGGAGGCACCGATCGGTCCATTGCGGTTCAACGCGCACAGGGGTACAACGCGTACCCGCACACAGTGAATGCAATGGGCCGGCCGGAGGCACCGATCGGTCCATTGCAGTTCAACGCGCACAGGGGTACAACGCGTACCCGCACACATTGAATGCAATGGGCCGGCCGGAGGCACCGATCGGTCCATTGCGGTTCAACGCATCACTGTACATGTGACTGGCATATGTCAGCATGCCTGTCTCAGATGGACATATGCCAGCCACAGATAGCTCCCAGGGAGTGAGGGGCACACCTACATCACGACAGCCTGTCCAAACTTTATCCTAAGGCATGTAAGGATGCATTTCCTATTGTGTGTATGTTGGTGTACATGTTGTCCTGTGGGTGTCACCTGTGGGCAGCCACCCCCAGGCTGTGGACGTGTTCATGGGGACAGGATCCTGGGTGTTACGTGTACATGACCACTGTGATGTGCAACTGTTCATATCTGTGCATGTGCCATGGTCACATTTCACAGTGGTGTATGTGTATGTCATGTCACATACCCCGTGAGTCCCATGTGGGACGGTATGTTTGAGCCAGGGTGTCCCAGTGGCACAATAGTGATGGTCCTCCACAGTCTTTGTGCATGTAATGTTTACAATGTCTCTGATTTCATGTGCACAATGGGAGACAGTCTCCACATCCACGTTGTGTGTGCATGGACTCTGATGTTGTGCGTGTGTGTCACAGACGTCCATGTCTGTCCTGCCGTGGCAAGTGGGGCCACTACCTGTGGGGGTCATGGTTGTTTTGCTGTGGTGTATACATGATACTCCATGTGATGCCAGTGTCCATGTGGCATTACAGGGTCCCTGGGAATGTACCTGTCATTGAGCTGTGGTGCCTGGGGCACATCTGTCCTCACATGTCACTGTGGGGGTTATTGTGACACGGCAGCAGGAGATGGGAACTGTGACACGGCCTCATGATATCCAATGGGCCAACCTGGGACTAATTGATGCCACCTGTTGGACCGTGTTGACAGATGTTGGCCATGTATGTACCATACATGTCCTTCCGGTACTGCACACTTCATGTAGTTGTGCATCATAATGATGTATGTTGGGATCTTCAGTGTGTTCAATGCCGCATATGTGGGGTGACTGACAATCTTGCTTACTTCTCCTCTGCACTGCAGGGCTCCTGCTGTCCATCGGCCATTCCCAGACCTGGCAACGATGGTGGAACGGGACAGCATCCGACGGTACCGCTTCACCAGGCAGCTGATTGAGGATTTGGCAGTGCAGTTGTCCCACATTTGCAGCCTGGCCGGCCGTATCCTACAGCGCTGACCCCCAAGGTGAAGGTGATGGCAGCCCTACACTTCTTTGCCACTGGTACCTTCCAACATACTGTGGCGACTGCTGGTGGGATGTCACAGACCATGTTCAGCCGTGTGCTCCGCGATGTTTTGGCGGCAATGTTGCTCTTCCTGAACCGGTACATCTATTTCCCTAGACTGCGACGACTCACTGATGTGAAGAGTGACTTTTATGCCCTGGGGAGGATGCTGCATGTCATTGGCTCCATTGATGGGACACATGTGGCTTTGGTACCACCACAGGCCCAGGAGCAGGCCTACCGTAACCGCAAGCACTACCACTCGGTCAATGCACTGGTGGTGTGTCTTGCAGACATGACCATCACACACGTGTGTGCCTGTTTCCCTGGTTCAGCACACGATGCCTTTGTGATGAGGAGTAGTCGCATCCCCAGGATGATGGCACAGATGCAGAACCAGCGTGCCTGGCTTGTCGGTGTGTACTGACTTTGTGCCATTGTGTGTGATCTGATCTGTAGTATTCCGCCCACTTTTCCAAGTCAGCTAATGTGCACTTGTCTGTCCGTAGGTGACTCGGGATACCCCAACATGCCGTGGTTGCTGACACCCCTCAGGAACCCTGTGACACCAGCCCAGATGCGCTACAATGAGGCACATGGTCGGACCAGGAGAGTGATTGAGCGGACCTTTGGTCTCCTGAAGAGCCGCTTCCGCTGCCTGGACAAGACCGGAGGGTCCCTCCCATATGCCCCTGAGAAAGTGTGCAAGATTATCATCGTCTGCTGCATGCTCCACAACCTGGCAGTGCGGAAGGAGTTGCTTCTCATCCAGGATGACAATGACCAACATCCGCCACCTGTGGAGGATCCTGGCCTGGACCACGATGCCAGTGACGATGATGATGATGATGGTGATGGTGATGTCCGCACACAGCTCATCACCAACTTCTTTAGCTGAATGTGAGTATCCTGAGGTGTCATGTCAATGATGTGAGTTGGCATGATGTGTGGGTGGTGCTCTGGTGCTGTTGGAGTGTGTCCATGGGCTACTTGACTGGATGTGTGTTGCGATGTGTGGTGACAGGTGGGCTGTACTCCCCAACAGTGTTGACATGCTAACTTGGTTCTGGGTGGGTATCTTGTAACATGTATTGTGCATGAGTTTTGCTGTTCTGTCCTGTACTCCATTGCTTTTGACTGTGTGTCATTTCTGTCCTTCACAGGGTACTTTCAGATTCGTTTGGTCAACTGTGTCCACCGACGACGTGATTGCACATCCAGGCTGGTAGCTGTTGTGTCCCTACAGGTGATGTGCGCCACACCCATGGACTTCCTTCCGTCTACAGTTGTTGACTGTGTGCCCGCTGCCAGGTGGGGTTACCTTGCATCTGTAGTGGTTACGGCATGTTGCAACTGTGTAATAAACCTGTGCTTCACTTTGTGATGTGCGTTGTCTGTGGTCACACATTTGACTGCCATTTGCTTACTGCACCTGTGGGCTACTTGACTACAACTGGAAATGGGTGTGGTGTCTGTGCATTGCACCGTCTTCCCTGGCAACATCAGTGTAGGCAATGAGTCAGATGGCCTAGGTGTGTATGTGTTGTGTAGCCCTGGTGGTGTGTCTCCCTCATGTGTGTCACGTTGCCTGTACTCACATGCCTGTGTTGTCCTTGCTGTTGCAGTTCGCATACACAGTGTAATTTTGCAGTTCATCATCCCCATAACAGCACCCACGTTGGAATCACGACAGAGGCAAGTATGATGTATTAGTGTGTTTATTGTGATACATTTGTGTTAATAGTGCATAGGATGGGTTGTGCTCTACATAAATCTTGCAATCCCAAGTTCCTAGGTGAATTGAAAGTCCTGGTAGACAGGATCCCCAGTATCGGGGCCACAGTTGTCTGACACATTGGTCCAACTTGTACTCCCCATGCAATGTGTGGGAGTAGTGTTGCCGTCAACAGGGTGAACAGTCTGTGCACAAAGGCGAACATCCAGAACAGGTTCAGGCTTCCTGGGAGTTGCGCTTGGCCATCGGCCTCTCACTTTTCCCTCCTCTGACGACCCCTCTTCTTGGGGGGGCCCCTCAAGTACAGGCTGCTGCGGTGCAGGGGACTCTCCGCCAGAGTCCTCCTCCCTCCCTGTGGCAGTTGCAGTTTGTTCGGCACCAGATGTTGTTGGCACACAGGGAGGTGTGGACTGGTTGCTGTTCATCTGGCGGAGGCATTGTAAAATGTCCCTGTGCACCGCCGTCATCTCATGCAGTGCATCCCACTTGGACTCCACGCGGGACATGTGTGAGTCCACACGGGACATGTGTGACTCCATGTGGGAGTCCAAGCGGGCATGATGGGCAGCCTGCTGCTGTTTAATGTCTCTGAGGAGCCCCACTACCTGGCTGAGCTCTCCGGTGCTGGACTGGTACGCATCAGCTATGCGTACCAGTTGTGGGTCATCATGCACACCAGCAACGTCTGCAAGCAGCGACCTCTGTCTCCCACCCTCCCACCACCCCTGCTGACATGTGCAGCGTGTGCAGTGGCACGCACAGATAACCCTGGTCCACCTTGGGGGTTGGTGGTGGTGGTGGTGTCCATGGCCCCAGGTTGGTCCAGGGTCACTGTGCTGGTGTTGCTCCTTGTTCTGTCCATGTCGGCAGGGATGGTATTCGTGGTGACAGTCGTTGGAGGGGTGGGTGCAGGGGGTGCAGCTGGTGGTCCTGCTGGTGCTGCAGCTGGTGGTCCTGCTGGTGCTGCATGTTGACTTGCACCGGATGTGCCAGGTTGTTCTTCATCGTCCGAGGAGGACAGAGGCTGTATGACGCCAGTGAGCTCGGCATCCTCTTGAGCCTGGGACTGGGACTCCTCAGCGTCTGCTGCTGTGTCCCCATCATCCCCTGTTTTTGGGAGACACAAACAATGTATGTTATGTTTCTGCAGGCATCAATGGTTGACACACATGACAGTTGTGACTGTGCCTCTGGGTGCGGGCCTGTACATTGCATTGTCCTAAGTCGTCACAGTCAGGGGTTGATATTGTTGTGGCACATTGTCCTGCATTATTTGGGCATTTCTATGTATTTTCTGGGGTGTGAACATGGTCTGCATTGGTTGTGTTTGGTTGACAGCCGGCCCTCCTTCCCACCCACCCAGCCAGTCAGTTATCCCACCATGGACTGTGCTTGCATTGCAGGGAGTGGAAGTTGTCTCTCAGGATGTCAGTCAGTGGTGTCCTGCTGTTTGTTGGTGCACATTTGCCAGCAGGGCCTTGTGCTCCCCACAGCAGTAGCCAGTGTCAGCCATCTTGTGAGTCCTTCTCCACTCCCTGTGATGTGAGCATGGTTCAGGGTGGTGTTGATGGGACAGTTGTGGGGGTGAGCTATGTCTGTGACTACGACTCCCATCATGCCATTGCCTCCACCCCACTTCCCAGCATTCCCATACTTACTTGCATTTGTGTGGAGTTCAGTGTGTGTGGGTGTGAGAGCAATGGCAAGATGGCTGACAGTGGTGTCCTGCTGTTGGTTGGTGTGCAGTACCCAGCATGCCCTTGTGCTCCCCACGACACAGCAACATTGTCAGACATCTTTGATGGGCCTTTCCACTCTCTGTGGGATGTGCATGCGTGAGTGTGAGCTTGCTGGGCCATGTGGTGGGGGATGTAGAGCTGTGACTACGACTCCCATCATGCTATTGCCTCCTCCCCCTTCCCAGCATGCCCATGCTTCCTTCCTTTTGACTCTGCTTCCCTGTGGGGTGGGCTGGCTGTGCTGACAGGATGGCTGGGAGTGTTGTCCTGGCAGTTGTTTGGCTAAGAGTCCCAAGAGTGTCCCTGTGCTTCACACAACATAACCCAGGGTGGTGGTTCTTTGTGGGATCTTGTGTTAGGATGGGGGGCATTGCATTCTCCCAGGTGGGTTCTGTGGAGTTTGTGTTGGGGGGGGTGTGAGGGGAGGTGCGTGTGACTATGGTCAGTGCTGCAAGTCCTCCTTCCCACCCAGCTAGCCAGATATCCCACCATGGAACGTGCTTGCATTGCAGGGAGTGTAAGTTGTCTCTCAGGATGTCAGTCAGTGGTGTCCTGCTGTTTGTTGGTGCACAGTTGCCAGCAGGGCCTTGTGCTCCCCACAGCAGTAGCCAGTGTCAGCCATCTTGTGAGTCCTTCTCCACTTCCTGTGATGTGAGCATGGTTCAGGGTGGTGTTGATGTGTCAGTTGTGGGGGTGACCAGTATCAGTGACTACGACTCCCATCATGCTATTGCCTCCACCCCCTTCCCAGCATGCCCATGCTTCCTTCCTTTTGATTCTGCTTCCCTGTGGGGTGGGCTGGCTGTGCTGACAGGATGGCTGGGAGTGTTGTCCTGGCAGTTGTTTGGCTAAGAGTCCCAAGAGTGTCCCTGTGCTTCACACAACATAACCCAGGGTGGTGGTTCTTTGTGGGATCTTGTGTTAGGATGGGGGCATTGCATTCTACCAGGTGGGTTCTGTGGAGTTTGTGTTGGGGGGGAGGGGAGGTGCTTGTGACTATGGTCAGTGCTGCAAGTCCTCCTTCCCACCCAGCTAGCCAGATATCCCACCATGGAACGTGCTTGCATTGCAGGGAGTGTAAGTTGTCTCTCAGGATGTCAGTCAGTGGTGTCCTGCTGTTTGTTGGTGCACAGTTGCCAGCAGGGCCTTGTGCTCCCCACAGCAGTAGCCAGTGTCAGCCATCTTGTGAGTCCTTCTCCACTCCCTGTGATGTGCGCATGGTTCATGGTGGTGTTGATGGGACAGTTGTGGGGGGCAATATGTGTGACTGCGACTCCCATGATGCTATTGGCTACACTGACTTGGCCAGCATACACAGAATTCCTTCCTTTGAGTGGTCCTGTGTGTTGGTGTTGTTGTGGTGGCTACATGTGTGGATGTGTTTGTTAGTTCTATTTGTGCCACTGCCTAGCTGTAGTTGTAGTTGTGTTTGTACATGTGTTGGCACAGTTGGATGTGACTTTTTGGATGGCATGTGTTGTGTTTATCTGACTGACATACACATTTTGGGATGATTCTGTTCTGGTTGCTGTGTAATTGCTATGAGTGCATGGTTTGACTCTCCACTTGACAGTGATGTGTGTGTTTTGTGGCAGTATATTGTGTACATTTGTTGTGTACTGACCAGGCTCTGGGATGTCCTCTAGTCCATATACGCTCACTGGCGGAAGGATGGCCCACACCTTCTCCTCCCAGGGCCTGAGGTATATTGGCTTGGCAGGAGGGCCACTGCCGGTGTGTTGGCTGTTGATGTAGTCTTGCGTCAGCATTTTCCGTACCCTCCTGCGCACGTCATACCACCTGTTCTGGATGTCGGTCTTTGTGCGCCGACATGGTGATTGGGCGTTCACCCTGTTGATGATCCTCTCCCACATCTTGGTTTTCTGCGACATGGGGGTCTGTTGGACCAGTGTGCCAAACAGCTGTGGCTCCACCCTGAGGATCTCGTCTACCAGGACTTCCAATTCACTATCTAGGAACTTGGGATTCTTCTTGGGGGGCATGGTGATGGGTGGTGATGGTGGGTGATGTGTGTGTTGGTGTGCAGGTGAGGGTGTGTGAGTGTGTGTTTTGCTGGGTGTATGTGAGTTAGGTATTTGTTGGTGTGCTGATGGTGTGTGGCTTGTGTGAGGGATGAGCTGTGGGTGTGTGGTTGCTTTCTCTTGGGTGCTGGCAGTGGAATGGCATTTGCAAAGGCTCATGGTAGTGATTTGTGTCCTTCATATAGGTGGAGTTGTGGGTGTGTCTTTGTTCTCTGTCCCCACCCCCCAGTATTTATTGGCTTGGTAATTGCTTGTTTGGCCTTTTTTTGGGTGATTTTTCCTTTGTGCTGTTTGTGTATGTTGGAAACGTTCTTGTGACCGAGTCGGACCCTGCATTGGTCTCGTACGGTGTTCTCCGTTTCGTTCACGCTGTGTTTGTGCAGTTTTCTATGCTGCGTACGCGTCGGTCGCGGTGTATTGTGTTGCTTCGGCTCGGTTTTGTATGCGTGTCGGTCGTACGGCTTGTCCTCCGTCCGGCTCGGTCGTGGTTTTCGCGCCTTGCATCGTACTTTGCGTTTTGGAGTTCGCGTGTACGTTTCGGTCGGATTTGTTCCGGGTGCGTGTCGGTCGGTTGTATTCGCGTGTTTTTACGGCCGGATTGCTGTTTTCCGTGCGGCTCGGTCGGTCGACTTGGTTTCGGTACGTGTCGGTCGGATTTTTCACGCCTTGCATCGTACTTGGCGTGTCGTGCGCCACTGGTACGTGTCGGTCGGTATTTTTTCCGGATCCGAGTCGGTCGGTGCTTTTTACGGCCCGAATCGGAATCGACCCCTTTGTTTTAAAATCAGAATTCATTTACTGCAAGACACAGATACTAACTGAATAATTGTAGAACTAAATAAGTAGTGTTTATGTGTTTAGAGGACTGCATCAATAGTGGATAGATGATTGTAATACTAGATGTATTAGTACCTGGGTCATTACATGAGTAAATGGGTACTGACTGGATTATTAGAGTAGTGCAAAAAAAGAGAATGGTGAATTTATAAATGCTTGGGTTTCCGTACAGCGATTAGATAAGGACATGGTTCTGTCAGGATGATTGCAGGAGTGGACAGAGATTGACACTGTGATTGCTGAACTACATGGCTACTACCTGGATTTTTGCAGGAGTGAATCTGTAGTCTGCAGGGGGTTAGGGGACCGCATAGATTGTGCACATTTGACTGTAGCACTGCGTGTCTTAATGCCTGAGTCATGGAAAAAATTCATGGACAGTGACTGTATAGTTAGAGTGCTGGTAGTTGACAGCAGGGTGAGTTTATAAGTGCTTGTGTTTCGGCACAGAGATTAGATAAGGACTTGGTTCTGTCAGGATGATTGCAGGAGTGCACAGAGACTGATACTGTGATTGCTGACTTGCATGGCTACTACCTGGATTTTGGCAGGAGTGAATCAGTAGTCTGCAGGGGGTTAGGAGACCGCATAGATTGTGCACATGTGACTGTAGCACTGCGTGTCTTACTGCCTGAGGCATTGTACAAGTGCATGAACAGTGACTGGATAATTAGAGTGCTGGTACTTGACAGCAGGGTGAGTTTATAAGTGCTTGTGTTTCAGCACAGTGATTAGATAAAAACATGGTTTTGTCAGGATGATGGTAGGAGTGATCAGAGATTGACACTGTCATTGCTGAACTACATGGCTACTACCTGGGTTATTGCAGGAGTGAATCAGTAGTCTGCAGGGGGTTTGGAGACTGCATATATTGTGCACATTTGACTGTAGCACTGCGTGTCTTAATGCCTGAGTCATGGAAAAAATGCATGGACAGTGACTGTATAGTTAGAGTGCTGGTAGTTGACAGCAGGGTGAGTTTATAAGTGCTTGTGTTTCGGCACAGAGATTAGATAAGGACATGGTTCTGTCAGGATGATTGCAGGAGTGCACAGAGACTGATACTGTGATTGCTGACTTGCATGCCTACTACCTGGATTTTTGTAGGAGTGAATCAGTAGTCTGCAGGGGGTTAGGGGACCTCATACATTGTGCACATGTGACTGTAGCACTGCGTGTCTTAATGCCTGAGGCATTGTACAAGTGCATGGACAGTGAGTAGATAGGTAGAGTGCTGGCAGTTCACAGCAGAGTGAGTTTATAAGTGCTTGTGTTTCGGCACAGAGATTAGATAAGGACATGGTTCTGTCAGGATGATTGCAGGAATGGACAGAGAGTGACAGTGTGATTGCTGACTTACATGGCTACTACCTGGATTTTGGCAGGCGTGAATCAGTAGTCTGCAGGGGGTTAGGAGACCGCATAGATTGTGCACATGTGACTGTAGCACTGCGTGTCTTAATGCCTGAGGCATTGTAGAAGTGCATGAACAGTGACTGGATAATTAGAGTGCTGGTACTTGACAGCAGGGTGAGTTTATAAGTGCTTGTGTTTCAGCACAGTGATTAGATAACGACATGGTTCTGTCAGGATGATAGTAGAAGTGGACAGAGATTGACACTGTCATTGCTGAACTACATGGCTACTACCTGGGTTATTGCAGGAGTGAATCAGTAGTCTGCAGGGGGTTTGGAGACTGCATATATTGTGCACATTTGACTGTAGCACTGCGTGTCTTAATGCCTGAGTCATGGAAAAAGTGCATGGACAGTGACTGGATAGTTAGAGTGCTGGTAGTTGACAGCAGGGTGAGTTTATAAGTGCTTGTGTTTCGGCAGAGAGATTAGATCAGGACATGGTTCTGTCAGGATGATTGCAGGAGTGCACAGAGACTGACACTGTGATTGCTGACTTGCATGCCTACTACCTGGATTTTTGCAGGAGTGAATCAGTAGTCTGCAGGGGGTTAGGGGACCTCATACATTGTGCACATGTGACTGTAGCACTGCGTGTCTTAATGCCTGAGGCATTGTACAAGTGCATGGACAGTGAGTAGATAGGTAGAGTGCTGGTAGTTCACAGCAGAGTGAGTTTATAAGTGCTTGTGTTTCGGCACAGAGATTAGATAAGGACATGGTTCTGTCAGGATGATTGCAGGAATGGACAGAGAGTGACAGTGTGATTGATGACTTACATGGCTACTACCTGGATTTTGGCAGGAGTGAATCAGTAGTCTGCAGGTGGTTAGGAGACCACATAGATTGTGCACATGTGACTGTAGCACTGCGTGTCTTACTGCCTGAGGCATTGTACAAGTGCATGAACAGTGACTGGATAATTAGAGTGCTGGTACTTGACAGCAGGGTGAGTTTATAAGTGCTTGTGTTTCAGCACAGTGATTAGATAAAAACATGGTTTTGTCAGGATGATGGTAGGAGTGATCAGAGATTGACACTGTCATTGCTGAACTACATGGCTACTACCTGGGTTATTGCAGGAGTGAATCAGTAGTCTGCAGGGGGTTTGGAGACTGCATATATTGTGCACATTTCACTGTACCACTGTGTCTGTTAATGCCTGAGGCATTGTACAAGTGCATGGACAGTGAGTAGATAGGTAGAGTGCTGGTAGTTCACAGCAGAGTGAGTTTATAAGTGCTTGTGTTTCGGCACAGAGATTAGATAAGGACATGGTTCTGTCAGGATGATTGCAGGAATGGACAGAGAGTGACAGTGTGATTGATGACTTACATGGCTACTACCTGGATTTTGGCAGGAGTGAATCAGTAGTCTGCAGGGGGTTAGGAGACCGCATAGATTGTGCACATGTGACTGTAGCACTGCGTGTCTTACTGCCTGAGGCATTGTACAAGTGCATGAACAGTGACTGGATAATTAGAGTGCTGGTACTTGACAGCAGGGTGAGTTTATAAGTGCTTGTGTTTCAGCACAGTGATTAGATAAAAACATGGTTTTGTCAGGATGATGGTAGGAGTGATCAGAGATTGACACTGTCATTGCTGAAGTACATGGCTACTACCTGGGTTATTGCAGGAGTGAATCAGTAGTCTGCAGGGGGTTAGCAGACTGCATAGGTTGTGCACATGTGACTGTAGCACTGCATGTCTTAATGCCTAAGTCATTGTACAAGTGCATGGATAGTGACTGGATAGATAGAGTGCTGCTATTTGACAGCAGGGTGAGTTTATAAGTGCTTGTGTTTCAGCACAGTGATTAGATAACGACATGGTTTTGTCAGGATGATAGTAGGAGTGCACAAAGACTGACACTGTGATTGCTGACTTGCATGCCTACTACCTGGATTTTTGCAGGAGTGAATCAATAGTCTGCAGGGGGTTAGAGGACCTCATACATTGTGCATATGTGACTGTAGCACTGTGTGTCTTAATGCCTGAGGCATTGTACAAGTGCATGGACAGTGAGTAGATAGGTAGAGTGCTGGTAGTTCACAGCAGAGTGAGTTTATAAGTGCTTGTGTTTCAGCACAGAGATTAGATAAGGACATGGTTCTGTCAGGATGATTGCAGGAATGGACAGAGAGTGACAGTGTGATTGCTGACTTACATGGCTACTACCTGGATTTTGGCAGGAGTGAATCAGTAGTCTGCAGGGGGTTAGCAGACCGCATAGGTTGTGCACATGTGACTGTAGCACTGCATGTCTTAATGCCTGAGTCATGGAAAAAGTGCATGGACCATGACTGGATAGTTAGAGTGCTGGTAGTTGACAGCAGGGTGAGTTTATAAGTGCTTGTGTTTCGGCACAGAGATTAGATCAGGACATAGTTCTTTCAGGATGATTGCAGGAGTGCACAGAGACTGACACTGTGATTGCTGACTTGTATGCCTACTACCTGGATTTTTGCAGCAGTGAATCAGTAGTCGGCAGGGGGTTACACATACATTGTGCACATTTCACTGTACCACTGTGTCTGTTAATGCCTGAGGCATTGTACAAGTGCATGGACAGTGAGTAGATAGGTAGAGTGCTGGTGGTTCACAGCAGAGTGAGTTTATAAGTGCTTGTGTTTCGGCACAGAGATTAGATAAGGACATGGTTCTGTCAGGATGATTGCAGGAGTGGACAGAGAGTGACAGTGTGATAGCTGACGTACATATCTACTACCTGGATTTTGGCAGGAGTGAATCAGTAGTCTGCAGGGGGTTAGGAGACCCCATAGATTGTGCACATTTGACTGTAGCACTGGGTGTCTTAATACCTGAGTCATTGTACAAGTGCATGGACAG
This sequence comes from Calotriton arnoldi, assembly GCA_963921515.1. Lineage (NCBI taxonomy): Eukaryota > Metazoa > Chordata > Amphibia > Caudata > Salamandridae > Calotriton > Calotriton arnoldi. The sequence goes on from CAWUFW010014584.1 coordinate 271,305, forward strand.
TGACTGGATAGTTAGAGTGGTGCTATTTGACAGCAGGGTGAGTTTATAAGTGCTTGTGTTTTAGCACAGTGATTAGATAACAACATGGTTCTGTCAGGATGATAGTAGGAGTGGACAGAGATTGACACTGTGATTGCTGAACTACATGGCGACTACCTGGATTTTTGCACGATTGAATCAGTAGTCTGCAGGGGGTTAGGGGACCACATAGATTGTGCACATGTGACTGTAGCACTGCGTGTCTTAATGCCTGAGTCATTGTACAAGTGCATGGACAGTGACTGGATAGTTAAAGTGCTGGTAGTTCACAGCAGGGTGAGTTTATAAGTGCTTCTGTTTCGGCACAGTGATTAGATAAGGACATGGTTAATAGAATGGTGAATTTATTACTGCTTGCGTTTTGGCACTTTGATTAATTAAGGACATGGTAGAATGATTGAAAGAGTCCACAGGGAGTGACAAAGGAATTGCTGGATTGCATATATACTGTATTGCTGATTTTACCACAACATAAGTTACTGTATGACTTACTCCTTAAATGCATAGATTGTAGTTAAATAATAACTACGAGGTTAGACAATATAGAACCAGTAAATCACTTCTCATGCAGTAATAAAATACCATATTCACTACCTTAGCATTCCTCTAATCTGTCAAGTACCTCTCATTAATCCAGTAAATATAATTTCAACATTTATAAAAACAATCTAAACAAATGCATGAGTCATGACATACTATCTACTTAAGTAGATAACTTCTAAATACCAGAAAGAATAAATTATACTGTTTTCTTTAGAGCTACATATTGACCATTAAATCTAAAAATATGCAACATCATCAAACTGTACCTCTCAACAGACTTAATGAAGAAGAAGAATAAACAACACCTTTTTTATGAGGATTTCTAAAACCACACAAACTATACAAACTAATAACAGAATTGTAATCATTAACACCTTATATGATCATCTTGCAAACAGAACAGTTGTACCTCATTTTACCAAACTATCTATAATAATGCAATATTATTAAGCTATACCTTTTTACTGAGAAGAAATATGCATGCCTAATAAACTGCACCTTATCTGAACATTTTTGAAAATACACATTCTTCGTGCATATTTAACCAATTAATAATAAATAAGAGGCATCATTCAAATATACCTTTCAAGACACGTAATAATATATATAATACTGCACATACTATTTTTTAAACAAAGTTCAAATACAATAGAAATTATGCCAATATATATCTGTACATTTAATAAATTAATTTAACCAGCACAGTTTCATAAAATTTTCAAATCTATATTACATAAATCTCTAAAAAATATAACTCACCTTTTAAATAAATCTGTTGAATGAAAAATCTCACACAGTCAGACAGGATTCTGTTTAACACACAGTCAATATAGAACAGCACACTTTCCAAAGTCAAACCAGTATTGGCAAAGTTTCCCTCTATTTTTCCATACATATACACATAAGCCACAAATGGCATTGCTTCCCAGGGTTTTTCAAATTGAAAAACGTATTTCCATTGGTCATAGAGATTAACACTTTTCAACTGACATCTTCAACCCTTCTCCTTAATGTCAGTTTCCATAGCAACAGGTCATGCAACATTCAACTTAGCTGCCAGGTCACAAGTTCACCACACAATGTTGCAAATGACAACAGCAGGTGTGGTTGGCTTTGCAAAGCATGCCCTTATCCTTTCTGCTGTACCTTTCCAACATTTGTTACCAACCAATAAGAAATATGCTTTCTAAACAAAGTAAAATGCACCGTATATTTGAATGTAGAATTTTCTTAAACAGCCAATCAACTCTCTACTTTCTTAAAAACAGCATCTTGTCCACCATTTTAGATAGATTTCATTCTACCACCTGCCTACCTCAGCTACAGACATCTTCTGATTACCTACAGAGATCCCTTCAAGATGCTTTCTGTGTGGATTATTGGGCACAGCTATGTTTTCTGGTGCAAAAGGTATGCTGAAAGCAGAGGTATTGACAAAGACCTAGGTTTGCAAAATGTAGACATTAAATGGATTGGACAGAGAGGATTAAAGTGGCACCAATTGATGCCATTGGTTCAATCCTTTTTGCATCTCCAACCACCTGACCTCATGATTGTGCATTGCGGTGGCAATGACCTAGGCACAATGACTGGGCTAGGTCTGGAAATGCTAATGAAGGACACCTTTGCAGAATTGATGTTACTTTTCCCCCAAACTGCCTTTGTGTACTCTAACATATGCCAAGACAGAAATGGAACTGGTCCAAACATTTCTGTCCACAGATTGAGAAAGCTAGAAAAAATTTCAATAAAGCTGTTTCTGCTTACCTCAGAGACCATAGTATGGGCTCCATATACAACAACAATATGCGTTTTGATATGGATGGTATCTACAGGAGTGATGGTGTACATTTCACAGATAAGGGAAACAGAGTCCTTCTCAACAACTTAAGACTCTGCATCGGCACTTACATGTAGCTACACAAATCTCCCAATAAACTCCAAGCAAAAAAAAATAAGATTTTTTTCAAAATAAACCTAGGTTATATGTTTGGATCTTGGGTGGCTCTAAAAAGAGCCCTCTGTGCATAGATGTGTGTGTGGGTGATTTACTGGGTGTATGGGTTCAACAGTGCATCTGTGAAGGGCTGTATGGGTGGGTGAGTGTGTGTATGGGTGTGTTGGTGAGTGAATGGATGTCTCAGTGGTATATGTGTGAGTAACTACATATGTGAAAGGCAGTATATGTGAGTGTTGGAGTATATAAATGACTATATGTGAGAGTGAGTGATTGTGAGAGTGGCTGTATGGATGAGTGTGTGCTTGTATCAGTGATTGTATAAGAGAGTAAGTATGTGTTAGTATTTGTATATTATTAATTATTAAATTATGAATTAATTATTAAATTATTATTAATTAAATTAAACTTTATTGCATGATTTGTTAAAACCCTTGCAACCCGCTACAGATAAAAATTATTACAATATATAAAATTTATAATTAGTCCCAGATTCCTGTATATAAAAGCACCCAACATCATATTATTTTAAACTCTTTTAAAATGCACTATCCATATCTCCTGTGATAAAGTTCCTATCAAGAGACGGCAATCCTTATATAAAATGACATTTGAAACCCACGTCAGCTGGCCTGTGCGATAATCCCCTTCAGATGGCAGTTTTGTTTTAATTTTTAGCGAAGACTATCCTGTGCCAGTCCGCTCTGCAAGTAGAATTAATTCAGCTACTGATACAGGTGGCTAGGGGTCTGGGTCAGGGATCACCTCCGCAAGTTTTTTTGCGAAGCGATCCATGAACCTAACCAAAGCACAGTTTAAGATGGTATTCCGGGGATTGAAACAGGCCAACACTGCGCCTCTACATGATCTGACCTCCTTATCAATACAAACCCCTTCGTAGTAGAGCCCTTCTTTCATTCAAGAGGTTAGGGCACAAACACAGTATGAGCAGAAGATCTTCCCTATGTTGGCCGCAAAGCCGGCATGTTTCCAAGGCACAGTTTCTTTTCCATTTGGGAAGATGGCAAATGGTTGGGATCACACCCAATCTTAGTTTTAAGAAGCAGAGCTTAGTTCGTGCCCTGAGGGCAAGGGTTAGGTAATTCTGAGGTTTCAGCTGTGCGTAAGTGCTGAGAGTCATCCAACCGCGATTTCTAGCTGAGAGGCTAGCCCTGTCTTCTGCCGATGAAAGTCTTTTCGCACTAATTTTTGCTAGCCTTTTAAATTCATTTTGACTTACATATAAGTCCCAAAGCTCACTCAGGCCGAGAGTGCTGAGCCCGCAGGACAAATAACGATGCCCCGCTAGCCATCGTCTTGTGAACAGCTGTACCCATAAATGGTGAGCCAAGCTTCCCTCCTTTGACACCCTCAGCTTATGACAGCTCGTTAAAAACGCCGCCATTCTGCCCATTGACTGTCTGCAGATACCGAATTCCAGCCTAATTTGTGCCGGTGAAGTGTAAGAAGGAAGCCGGAAAGTCGTTCTAAATATTTTTGCAATTAGTTTGTCTAGTTGGCCACTATCCAGCCCTTTTAGCACCTCACTCCCATAGATTAGCGTTGTAATGACCTTTGCCTCAGCCGCCTGAAGGGTTGGAGCGAAAGTTGGGCCAAATAAGTTTGTGTTAGTATTTGTATAAATAAGTGAGGTGGTCTGTGTATAACTGTATAGGTGAGTAAATGGGTGTGATTGATTCTTTGCATGACTGAGTAGGTGTGTGAGTAAGTCTATGGATGAGTGGTGGTGTATGAGTGCATATGATAGTGCTGTATTGATGAGTGACTGCATGTATGAGTTACTGTATGGGTGAATGAGTGGATGTGTGTGTAGACCTAGGAATCAGTGAGTGCGTATATAGTAACTGGTATTGGTGTGTCTATGGTTTCCAAAATGGTAGTCTGTATTTTAGAGTGGGTGTATCAAAGGTTATATTAGGGTGTGAGGAGGTGCATAAGATTATGACATGGATAATGTCATCAGTGATGTCGTCAGTGATGTCATTTGAGATGTCATCAGTGATGTCATCAGTTTTTTTTTATAATTACATTTTTTATTGAGCGGAGCATTAGGTTCAAGAAGTACACAATATAGAAAACAAAAAACAGTTTCTACAATAAATTATTATGCCAGCCTCTCATTATAAAAATAAACTAAAACTTATAGCAACAACTCATCATATAGTAATTCACAAGACAGACTACCAGTTCATTTTTAGAAATAGCAGCAGTGAAAGTGCAATAAAAGTGCCAATAAAGTGCTAGTGCTTTAACAATTCATTTTCAACTTTAACCAAATTACAAGAAATTCAATTAAATAGATCTTGAAAAGTGCAAGTGCTACTAAAATGCAATAGAAAAAAGTGCTAATACATTTGTTAAAAACTACTTTGTTGAATTACCTTCCCCAATGTTACGAACTTTCTTTAAAATTTTCTAGTTCATTAAAAAACCTCCAATTTTTCCCAAATTTTCTAGTCGCTCCTACCCTTTTAGCATAGACTTCTTCAAATTTTTGTGTTCTTTTCATCTTTTTAAACCATTTTGAATGCGAAGGAACTTCCCTAGATTTCCAATTTTGTAAAATTAGTGAGCGAGCAACTGTGCAAGAGATAAATATAAAGGCTTTTTCGGGTTCGGATAACCTTGTTTCATCTCTACAAATTCCAAACAACGCCGCTTCGGCTTCAAGCACAATGCTCCTTCCGATAACCTGTTTAATATCCGTAAAGACTGCCTCCCAAAAAAGGCTAAGTCCTGGACATGCATAAAAAGTATGGAGCCACCCTCCTTCACCATCCATCTGACAACGAAAACATCTGTTTTCAGTTCCAGGAAATCTTTTATTTAAGGCGGCCGGAGTCAAATACGAAAGCCATCTCGCTAGGAAGGTCATCCTTTTAAAATTTGCAGCACGCAATGATTTGCTTCCTAAATAGCAGATGGACTCCCATTCCGTCTCGGTCAATCTACTTCCGGTCTCCCGGGTTATCTTATCCAAATGGTTTTCTATCAGGGTAGCTTGTCTTGATTTATATATCAACCTATACCAATTACCTACCCCTTTAACCTTAGCCCCATAAAGGGCTACCACCAGTTGGTTGGGAGTATTTAAAATACTGCTGATATTTTTTAGAAGATAAATAACCCGTAAATATTCGAGAAACGTTGGTTTTCGATAGGTCTCTGCTCTCATCATTACCTCTTGCCAAGAAATTGGTCTATTTTGAACTATAAAATGCCTTAGCTCAAAAAATCCACAATCTTCCCAGGTTTTTATATGTCTTAATTGCAGTTGAAGACCAAGGCTCAAACATTCTCTCAATTTTAAATACTGAAAACCTGACGAGCCAGTGCTTTTAAAAAAGAACTGAAGTCTAAAAGAATAGTCTTTTAAAATCTTATAACGTGTTTTTGGGGGAAATTTGGAGGTCTTTAAGAACACTGGGGTTGAAGATCCGATTTCATGAGTCATTTCATCTAAAAAAAAGCTGTCTCTAGAACGATTAGAACCTATCAGGCTGGACACTAAATCTAAGAAAGCGGCCTCGTAATATGTTCTTAACTGAGGCAGTGCTAGCCCCCAAGGGCTGTTGGTAATTGTATCACATTCAATTTGACTCTTGGAACTTTCTTACTCCAAATGAACTCCCTTAATAAGATATCAATTTCCCTAAAATATGACTGATTTATTTTGATCGGGACATTAGTAAATAGAAACATAAATAGCGGAAGTATGGACATTTTAATCAGTGAAACTCTACCCACTATCGATAGGGGGAGTAGTGTCCATTGTTCCAACAGTTTTTTAATCTTTCCCTTCAGTCTTAGATAATTTAATTCAAATAGCTGCTGGTACTGTTTAGAAACATATACCCCCAGATATCTTATAGGGTCAGTTTTTGCAGCTTGTGTCCTTAAACTAGGTGGAAAAGAGTTCAAGTTGGTGTTAAGAGCTAGAACTTCGGTTTTATTAGTATTCATTTTATACCCTCCTATTTGTTCAAACTCCTTAAATTCCATCAAAACTGTTTCAAGGTTTTTTCTAGTAGGAATCAAGTATAAAATAATATCGTCTGCAAAGAGTTTCAGCTTAGCCATGCCAGGGATCGGGGGTTGGATAGCAGCATTATTTCGTATTTTTAAAGCAAGGGCTCTATAAAAAAAGTAAAAAGCAATGGCGAAAGCGGGCAGCCTTGCCTGGTTCCGCGGTTAATCTTTATGGTTCCTGCACGATTTGAGTTTATTATAACCTGGGCTGTAGCTCCCTGGTAAATATTTCGTAACATACTAATCACCTGTGCAGGAAACCCGAATCGACCTAAAGTGATGAATAAGGTGCTCCAGTTCACAAGGTCAAAGGCTTTCTCCGCATCAACCATTAAAATACTCGCCGGGATAAGATTTGTATTAAAATAATCCAGAGCGTGTATTAAAAACTGGTATTGGCCACCATTGATCTGCCTGCTATAAACCCCGTTTGATCTACATGGATTGTTTCTTGAGCGGCAGGTAAAAACGTTCTGCCCATATCTTCATCAGAATTTTATAATCAGAATTCAAAAGGCTTATGGGCCTGTAAGAATTCACATCCTCTGGATTTTTATCTTTTTTACGAAAGAAACAATTATTGCTTCTTTAAAGGCTACAGAAACGGCCCACCCTTTTTTATAAAGTTAAATAAATTTCTCAATGGGATCAAAAGTTCCTTTGAAAACACTTTATAAAACTCAATTGGAAAGCCATCTTGTCCACAAGCTTTCGCCCCAGCTGTAGATTTAATGGCCTCTAAAATCTCAATTTCTCCAACCTCCATTGCCAGTTTATCAATCCGTTCCTCGGAAAGTTTGGGAACATTCATATTAAGAAAATAATTTTGGATTGACTCCTCCTCCAAAGCATACTCAGTAGAATACAACTGGCAATAGTGATCAATAAAGGTCTTAGAAATGGTACTGCCATTAACTATTACTTGATCTGTCTGAGGGTCCCGAATCTTAGATATTATTGCTGATTCCTGTTTCTTCCTAGTAGAATTTGCCAGGAATTTACCGATTAACTGGCTTTCCTCGTAGACCCTCTGTTGGAAAGTTTGTGAACTACACACTTCCTCTAAAATAAAAAAATCCTTCAGTACGGATCTTGCCTGCTCATATTGGTTTGGGAGGAGTTGAAGCTGGAGAGCATATTGAGATGTCATCAGTGATGTCACTGACCATGTCATGAGTGATGTAATATGTGACGTCATCAGCAGTGCATTGCGGGGGCGCGAGTTATAGTTAGCTGAAATAACTATAACGGCCGAATTTCACTGGTTTTGTACGAGTGAAATGTCCAACTAACTATAACGTCCCTGAAACCTGTGATTTTTTCAGTGAATTTCTAAGGATTTTTAAATGCTAATTTCTAACTATTACGTCCCTGAAACCTATGGTTTTTCAGTGAATTTCAAAGGTTTTTAAATGCTAATTTCTAACTATAACAACACTGAAACCTATGGGTTTTTCAGTGAATATATATATATATATATATATATATATATATATATATATATATATATATATATATATATATATATATATATTCACTGAAAAAACCGTAGGTTTCAGGCACGTTATAGTTACAAATTAGCATTTTAAAAACCTTTGAAATTCACTGAAAAAACCATAGGTTTCAGACACGTTATAGTTAGAAATTAGCATTTAAAAACCTTTGAAATTCACTGAAAAAACCATAGGTTTTAGGGACAGTTATAGTTAGTTGGACATTGCACTCGTACAAAACCCGTGAAATTCCCCGTTATAGTTAGTCCAGCTAACTATAACTCGCGCCCCGCAATGCACTGCTGATGACGTCACATATTACATCACTCATGACATGGTCAGTGACATCACTGATGACATCACTGATGACATCTCAAATGACATCACTGATGACATCATCCAGTGACTGTGTGTTTCTGTAAAGTTTAAATATGTTTAATATATATAGGGAAAGGCGTATTGAAGAATGAGTGGGTGTATAAGTGTCTGAATGGATGATTTAGTACGTGCGTGACTGACTCTACAAGTGAGTGATTAAACGTATCTTACTGAATGCATGGGTTAGTGACTAAACTGTGTGAATGTCTGTATCCGTCTGTTGGTGTGTAAGTGGATGCATGGATTTGCGAATAGCTACATGAGTGTCTATATGGGTTATTGATTGGTTCTATGAGTATCTGTATGGGTGCCTGAGTGTTTGTGTGGATGGGGTGTGTGCGACTGTGCATGGATGTGTGAGTGGGTGATTCACTGGGTGGATGGTTTCAAGAGTGCATCTGTGATAGACTGTATGGGTGGGTAAGTGTGTGTAAGAGTGTGTTAGTGAGTGAATGTATGTCCCAGTGGTACATGTGTGAGTAACTACATATGTGAAAGGCAGTATATATGTGTATTGGAGTATATAAATAGCTATAAGCGAGAGTGAGTGATTGTGATAGTGGCTGTATGGATGAGTGTGTGCTTGTATCAGTGATTGTATAAGAGCGTAACAATGTGCTAGTATTTGTATGATTAAGTGAGCTGGTGTGTGTATAACTGTATAGGTGAGTAAATGGCAGTGTGTTTAATTATTTGCATGACTGACTAGGTGTGTGAGTACCTCTATGGATGAGTGGCGGTGTTTGAGTGTCTATATAGGAGTAAGAGTGCATATGATAGTCCTGTACTGAGTGACCATAAGTATGAGTGACTGTACGGGTGAGTGAGTGGATGTGTGTGTGTAGACCTAAGAATCAGTGAGTGGGTATGTAGTTATTGGTGTTGGAGTGTCTATGGTTTTGCGAATGGCACTCTGTAATTTAGATTGGGTGTATCAAAGGTTATATTAGGGTGTGAGGAGGTGCATCAGATTATCACGTGGATGATGTCATCAGTGATGTCATTTGAGATGTCATCAGTGATGTCATCAGTGATGTCACTGACCATGTCATGAGTGATGTAATATGTGACGTCATCAGCAGTGCATTGCGGGGCGCGAGTTATAGTTAGCTGAACTAACTATAACGGGGGAATTTCACGGGTTTTGTACGAGTGCAATGTCCAACTAACTATAACTGTCCCTAAAACCTATGGTTTTTTCAGTGAATTTCAAAGGTTTTTTAAATGCTAATTTCTAACTATAACGTGTCTGAAACCTATGGTTTTTTCAGTGAATTTCAAAGGTTTTTAAAATGCTAATTTGTAACTATAACGTGCCTGAAACCTACGGTTTTTTCAGTGAATTTCAAAGGTTTTTTAAATGACAATTTTTAAATGTATTAATTTTTATATTCATTTTTTTCATACTGATTTACTACATTTTTAGAAACAATTTCTTTTACATATTTTATTTTTTAAATTACATTGTAATTACATTATACATTACATTACAAAAAATACTTTCTCAGAATGAATTACTTTAGTTTAAATACTTTGCACATAGGCAATAGACTTTTAAGTACAGTAGTTACAGTTGTTGCAATGGGCAACACATTTTCAAACACAATGCAACATTCAGCTCAATGTGAATTTCTAGTTAAATGCAATTAGTTACTTTATGGATTACTTTTCTAACCACAGGACTGGATCATATATTCAGTCCTGGTATATCTCCTGTAAACAGTTGAGTAAAAGCGTTTTGGTTACAGTCGTGATTTTTAAGGAATATTATTGTATTTTAAAAGTTGACACTTAGAAACTTTTTCTCATAGAATCACCAATGTTATCCTATGGAAGGAAATTCACTTAGCAGGTAAAAACTGTTATCGTTACTTTTTCTTACTCAGTGTTGGATCCTGGATCCAGCACTGGTGCATCTCCTGTAAACAGTTGAAAGAATGCGTTTAAGTCATACAGGCGATTTTTAAGGAATATTTGTAGTTTGTGAAAATCGACACTTTGAAACTTTTCTGCTGAAAACCAGACAATGGATTCCTATGGAAGAAAATATAAGTTACTGGTAAGTATGGTTAAAATTACTTTTCAGGACCAGTACTGGGCTGAAAGATACAGCACTGAGGTCTCTCCTTATAACAGGTGAGTAAATCAGAATTCGTATTTCGGCTGATTTTAGAGGAATATTTGTATGTTTCAAAAATCAACACTTAGAAGAATTTCCAAGTGAAACCAGTCAATGTTAGCCTATGAAGGAAATTCAAGTTACCGGTAAGTACGGTTAAAATTACTTTTCAGGACCAGTACTGGGCTGAAAGATGCAGCACTGAGGTCTCTCCTGATAGCAGGTGAGTAAATCGGAATTCGTATTTCGGCTGATTTTAGAGGAATATTTTAAAGTTCCAAAACTCCACACTTAGAAGAATTTCCAAGTGAAACCAGTCAATGTTAGCCTATGTAAGGAAATTCAAGTTACTGGTAAGTACGGTTAAAATTACTTTTCAGGACCAGTACTGGGCTGAAAGATGCAGCACTGAGGTCTCTCCTGATAACAGGTGAATAAATCAGAATTCGGATTTCGGCTGATTTTAGAGGAATATTTGTATGTTTCAAAAATCAACACTTAGAAACTTTTTCAGCAAAAAGCAGGCAATGATATCCTATGGAAGGAAATTCAAGTTACTGGTAAGTACGGTTAAAATTACTTTTCAGGACCAGTACTGGGCTGAAAGATGCAGCACTGAGGTCTCTCCTGATAACAGGTGAGTAAATCAGAATTCGGATTTCGGCTGATTTTAGAGGAATATTTGTATGTTTCAAAAATCAACACTTAGAAACTTTTTCAGCAAAAAGCAGGCAATGATATCCTATGGAAGGAAATTCAAGTTACTGGTAAGTACGGTTAAAATTACTTTTGAGGATCAGTACTGGGCTGAAAGATGCAGCACTGAGGTCTCTCCTGATAACAGGTGAGTAAATCGGAATTCGTATTTCGGCTGATTTTAGAGGAATATTTTAAAGTTCCAAAACTCCACACTTAGAAGAATTTCCAAGTGAAACCAGTCAATGTTAGCCTATGGAAGGAAATTCAAGTTACTGGTAAGTACGGTTAAAATTACTTTTCAGGACCAGTACTGGGCTGAAAGATACAGCACTGAGGTCTCTCCTGATAACAGGTGAGTAAATCGGAATTCGTATTTCGGCTGATTTTAGAGGAATATTTTAAAGTTCCAAAACTCCACACTTAGAAGAATTTCCAAGTGAAACCAGTCAATGTTAGCCTATGGAAGGAAATTCAAGTTACTGGTAAGTACGGTTAAAATTACTTTTCAGGATTAGTACTGGGCTGAAAGATGCAGCACTGAGGTCTCTCCTGATAACAGGTGAGTAAATCAGAATTCGTATTTCGGCTGATTTTAGAGGAATATTTGCACAATGGTGAAGGGAGGGGGCGGGGCCTGAGGTGACATCTGTGCAAACGCGCCCCGTGGCGCATTTTAAGTTGGGGGATTAAGTCCCCTTGAATCATGAGGGTCCCTACGGGCCAACTAGCCCACCAGGAACCTCCAGTATGCGCCAGGGGGCTGCGTTGCAGAGACATGTACAGAGGCCACACCCCTTTTTACACCTCTCTGCAACGCAGCTCTGTAGCGCTTTCTGGACGTACCTGTTGGGCTAGTTGGCCCCCAGGGACCCTCAGGATTGAAGAGGATTTAATTCCCCATCTTAAAACGCGCCACGGGGCCTGTTTGCACACATGTCACCTGAAGCCCCGCCCTCCCTTCACCACTGTGCAAACGCGCCCGTGGCGCATTTTAAGTCGGGGGATTAACTCCCCTTGAATCCTGAGGGTCCCTGGGGTGCAACTACCCCACCATATACCTCCAAAAGCGCCATAGAGCTGCGTTGCAGAGAGGTGTAAAAAGGGGCGTGGCCTCTGTACACCTCTCTGCAAGGCAGCTCCCTGGCGCATACTGGAGGTTCCTGGTGGGCTAGTTGGCCCCAGGGACCCCCAGTATTCAAGGGGAATTCGTTCCCCTCTGCAAACGCGCCAGGGGCGCGTTTGCAGAGTGGTGAAGGAAGGGGCGGGGGCCTACGGGCCCGATCGTTTTTTTTTTTTTTTCCCCCTGAAGGGGGCTGTGTGGCCCCCATCCTTTTTCCTATTTTTAGGCCCTGGGGACCCCATCCCCCAGGGCCTTACCCCTTTTTTTTAAATTAAAATAAAATAAAAAAACGCGAAGGGGGCTGCGTGGCCCCCTTCCCTGGGCCTGTATTGGCCCCGGGGACCCCATCCCCCGGGCATGGCCTCTTTTTTTATTTGGAGGGGGGCTGCGTGGCCCCCTCCTCAGGCCATTTAAGGCCCCGGGGACCCCATCCCCCGGGCCGGCCTTGCACTTTTAAAAAAAAAAATTCAATTTTTTACTTTGGGGAGGGGGCTGTGTGGCCCCCCTCCGTGGCCACTTATGGCCCCGGGGACCCCATCCCCGGGGCCTGGCCTCTCGTTGGGGACTGTGGGGGTCCCCAAGCCCCCCACAGTCCGCCGGCTCCCCGTGTCCTACGGGAGCCGGCATTGCTACACATGGGGAGCTGCTAAGATGCAGCTCCCCATGTGGAAAAGCAGTCGGCTTTGGATATTGGAAGAGAGAGCAGGTTTCCCTGCTCTCTCTTCCAATATCCAAAGCAAGTTTGCAATGACAGGACGGGAGCCGCGAGGCTCCCGTCCTGTCATTGCAAACAGCAGTGTCCCGGGGTAGGCACCCCGGGACACTGCAGGAGCCGGCCCTGGGGGTGGCGGTCCCCAGGGCCACCACAGGCTCCAGGAGGGGGCCGCACGGCCCCCTCCCTACATTTGAAAGCCCCGGGGAGGTGGTGGTCCCTGGGGCTTGGGAGTCCAAAACGGACCCCCATTTTAATTTTTCTTAGTGCCCCGGGAGGTGGTGGTCCCCGGGGCGTGTGGGGCTGGAGCCCCCCACACAGGTTTTAATTTAAAAAAAGAAGCCCCGGGGAGGTGGTGGTCCCCGGGGCTGCGGGAGGGCTCAGAGCCCTCCCGCACCATTATACATAAAGCCCCGGGGGTGGTGGTCCCCGGGGCTTGGGGGCCCTTAGAGGCCCTCCACACATAAAATTAACCCCCCCCAGCATGCCCCCGGGACTTGGCCCACCCGGGGGCCAATTAACATCGACGCGCGGGAGACCGCGTTTCGATTTATTTTTTTTTCGGCAGGATTCGCGCTCCCTGAGCGCATCCTGCCGATTTTTAAAAAAAATAAATAAATTTTTTTTTTGCCCAGGGGGTCCTTGTGGGACCCCCTGAGCAGACCTAGGGGGTCAGGGTGTTTCTACCCTGCCCCCTTTGTGCGCTTTGCGCACTTGTTTCTGTCCCTCGGTTCTACCGAGGGACAAAATGGCTGCCAACACTTCCTGATTTGGAGTGTTGACAGCCAATTAACATAAAGCTCGTGCTCGGGAGGATCCGCGGCCCTAGATATATCTATCTTTTTACTTTTGATTTTCTCAGCAACTACTGAACGGATTTACACCATTTAACAAAAGGGTTCTTTCTGAACCAAGAACTACCTCTTTGCCAAATTTGGTGTAATTCCGTTCAGCAGTTCGAGCTGTAGCCGTGTCTAAAGTTTCCTATGGAAAATTGCATGGGGAAAACGCGTTTTGGGACCCCCCTTTTTTCTCGGCCCCCGCTTGACGAATCCCCCCGAGACTTTCAGGGTAGGAGCGGACCGGAGCGCCCCAAAAGTTTGAAAATTTTGCGAAGATACGTCAACCGGCAAGAGAGTTATTTCAAATAGAATGTCGCGGATTTCCTATGGATAATAGGTTGTAACTATAACTATCTACTGGCGACCGCCAGTAGATAATATTACCTACTGGCGGTTGCTAGTAGGTAGTTATAGTTAGAACCTAGTTTCCATAGGAAAAGCGTTTTTTGTTTTGCCAATAACTGTGGCATCGTTTGACGAATTTTCACGAAAGTTTGAAAACTAATTGTTCATTCAGGTCAGCTCCTGTCTTGAAAGTTTGGGGGTGATTCGTGAAGGGGGGGCTGAGAAAAAAGGGGGGTCCCAAAACGCATTTTCTCCATGTTAATTTCTCAAGGAAACTTTAGACACGGCTACAGCCCAAACTGCTGAATGGAATTACACCAACTTTGGCAAAAAGGTAGCTCTTGGTTCAGAAAGCATGCTTTTTTTGAATGGTGTAAATTCATTCAGTAGTTTTTGAGATATTTATAGATTTAGAGATATCGATATTTGAGAATTTTGAGATCTGATTGGCTGAGGCGTTCCGAGCACAAGCTTGCCTGGGATTGGCTGCCATCACTTCAAACTAGGAAGCCTTGGGAGCCATTTTGTGACTCGGTTAAGTAGAAGAGGGTAGGGTAGGAACAGTGTGACCTTCCTAGGTTGCTCAGGGGTGTCACAGGGAGTCGGAACGTAAAGAAACATTTTTATATGTTTTCGGCGGGATTCGCGTAGGGCCTGGAAATCAACGCGGGAAAACGAAAAATGGAGCGGTGTGTGGAGTGCTTCGTTTAATTAAGCCCCTGGGTGGGCTAGTTCCCAGGAGCAATGTTTAGTTATGATGCGGGGTTTACTTCTGTCACGGGATCTGCCATTTCCTTGGAGCAAATATATTGATATGGGGGGGAGGTTCGCGTCTTCCATGCCCCTCCGGTCTGAGGAGCAGAAAGTTTTTGGAGGTATACGTAAAATTTAAGTGTGGAGGGGTGAAGATTCCCCACACTGTCCCGGAGGGCACTACTTCTTTCGGCATTCATGAATTAAAATGCGGGGGTCTGTTGCGGATTGGCGGCCTCTGGGAGTATGATGTTCGCGGGCTTTAAATTGGATGGAGGCGCATCGTCCAATTTTTCTTGAGAAGCTTTGCATGGCGCTGGGTATGGTTATGTCCGAAGGCCGGTTGCAACAATGAGCCGTGGTGCCTTCACCATGGACATTGTAGTTTGCTATGGCAAGACGGGATCTATGCAGAGTTGCGGCTCTGTCATAGCAAACTTTTGCTTCGCTTGATGGAAGCGAGAGGAGGAAATTTGCTCTCACTTTTATGAAGCGAAGCAGATTTGCTTTTGGGCAAAGGGAGCTTGCATGGAGCTGCTGGCTTTGTTCAAAAGGAATACTGGGTAACATTAACAGAAGGCTGCAGGTCACAAGTTCACCAAATTTCACCCCAACAGTTTGTGCAACATTGAATGCCACGTGCAGGTCATAAGTTCACCATAGTTCATTCTAACAGTTTCTGGAACATTCAACAGTACGTGCAGGTCAGAGGTTGACTATTTTTTTAAGTTACAACAGTACCTTCCAAATGCAAATAGTAGGTGTGGTTGTGCTCCGCACGTGTGATCTTATCCTATGTAGTGTACGTTTCAAACATTATTTATTAATAAATCAGAAACTTAGTTTTTCACGAAAGTAATATGCACATTAGTTTACACTACATAATGAAGTTTATCACCCAATCAGTTATCGATTTCTGAAAAAAAAGCTTGTTTTCCACCTTTGTGATGTTGCAAGGGTTACATGGTCTTGTGTGTAACGTATAGGGATGAATTGGGGTGTAATATCGGGTGGGGTAATGTAGAAGAAATGTCCTTTTGCAGATTGAAGCTTGTGGGAAAATTCTGGGGGGAGGAGGGGGCTTTAACACGGACATGCTTTATTAACTTCAGTGAGATGAAAAAAATGAAATGTTGTTTCCACACTTCGTGTATTGGTTTGTGCACAGTTGTAAAGCGCACGTGAATATAAGTTAAGGTATTGTGAAGTTTCCTGCTCGTGCTGTACCTGCGTATATCACAGGGTCGGCAGATCGAGAGACTGAGAATGACACGTCCCTTGAGCCCCCCCCTCCTTCGTCCCGGTCTGTAACAGTTTTTGTCCCGTGGTTTGTAAAAGGAAGGTAACAGTGGCCCGTGTGCGTTGACCGTCACTGGGCTGCTGGGGGCATCTGACGGGCAGACAGAAAGTCATCATCGATTTCTGTGCTATATGAAAAAGCCGCACACAGGGTCATATTATGAAGGAAGTGGCGGAGAGAGGCATTAGCGTTCTTGGCTTAATGTGTCTTTCCGCCACTTCAGAAATGCGAGGCTGCACTATATTAACAAGGATATGGTGGAGCCTTGCGTTTGTCACTGCAATGACGCTAAGTTTCAGAAGTTAACACCAACGTTAGCACCCTTGCACCAAAGTGTAAGGGTGTCTGCGAGCAGGGAGGTTTGTTTATGTACAGGAAGGTGTCCCTTCCTGCACATAAACAAACCTAAAATGCTAGTTTGTAATTTACGTGTGTGCTGTTTTGTTGCAGCACAGATGTAAGTTACAAAATAAAGCATTTCTCCTCGTTTCGCTAAATTAAGACCAGGGTTTTTCTGGTCTTAACTTTGGCGTTGCCTCCTATTAACGCTGCCCTTATTAATAGGATGCAGCATCAAAATGAATGGGTGTTGAGGTGGAATGCCCCTCACAATACCCACTGGACGCCCCTTTCACGCTAAACAGAGCATGAAAGGGGGCTTTTTTAACAAGGCAGTGTTAAGCTACGTTAAGTGGCTTAACGCTGCCTTGTTAATAAGGCGAGGCCCCTATCGCCACCACAACGTCAGTGAAAGTGACGTTGTGGTGGCGATAGGGGCTTGTTAATATGCCTCACAGTTGCAACTTACACATTGCTCCAATTTACATTGCTCGACGATTGGTGTTAACATTTAATTTTGCTAAGGTATGTCTAAGCTTGAACATGTATTTTCACATGAGTTATATATTGGAAGTTGCGATAGCTATAAAACACAGGTATACATGTAGTTGTATGTTTCTTTTAAGTATGCTGCCACTACGAAAAGGCACAGGAGATGTATGCATTGTAATAGTAATATGGTGACACTGTCAACTGTAACTTGAAAAGAGTTTCTGGTTTGCATTTGCTTAGGCTCAAGATTGTTAGTAGTTGGTGGGTAGTGAACATGGGGCAGGCAAATGACGTTAAAAACATGGTGGGAAAGGAATTAACTGTCAGTAATGTGTTTGTAACATATGACACAGACATGATACATTTTTAAAAATGTATTTTCAAGTACATGGCGTAATGTGCAGTATATGTGCCATAACATAAAAGAAAGTGTATGATAGAATTATAATCAGTATTGTAGTGAATCGATATCTGATAAAGGGATATGTTATCAGAATAAGAGAATAGAGAAAGGACCATCTTGAGTTACATTTCTCTCTCAGCTAAAAAGAACTGTTATTATAAAATAGAACATCTCAGAGGTTTGTCTGCAGACTACATAACTTTTAATATAGATAGTAAAGTCCCCAACTGCCAAGTCGCCCGTTTCTTCGAATAGCTCTGTAACAACCAGGCAAACAGAGTGGAAACATCAAAAGGGCGTAACCAAGTCTGAAAAGGGGAATTCGTAAAGAAAGTCAATGTCTGAAAATCCAAAAAGGAAGGAAAAGCGAAAAGAGAAAAAGAAAAAAAAAACAGTGTTCTTGAAGTGTAGAAATAAGAGCTCGTCAAATCCGGTTACCATGTGCACTTATGGAGATTCATTGAAGCTCAAGAACTCAGAAGCACCGTGATATGCAATCAGTTCCAAAAGGTCATCTGCACCTCTCCACGCAAAGAGGGTGGCCATCCAATTTAGCAAGTCGAAAGAACAGACATGGTCATCATAATCTTCAGCAAGCAGGAGTATGTCAGGGCAACTTGCATGATATTCAATGATAGTCTGCTGGAAGAGGCTCTTCGTATGAGCGCATGTACTCCATCTTCCCCTTATTACATTATGAAAGTACACGTAGCGGAAATTCAGGCGATATCTGATGCCAAATATCGCCAATGGCAAGCATTTAAAAAGTTGTAGCATTCGTCCATGGTATAGCTCCATTTGTCGTGGATGGGGTTGAAGCAGAGGACGGGCAGCCATTTCGTAGTAGGAGCTATAGAACGCCTTTTCCGGAAACAAGGAAGGAGCACCAAGGGACCCGCCAAATGTGCTTGCAGAGTTAGAATGAATGAAATCCGGTATTACTATAAAAATAGTCTGAAAAGAGATAACAAGGCGGGAGTGGGATAGTTTAGAAAAATGTGGTAGGGCTTGAGTTTCAGACTGATTAAATATTTGGTGTATAAATTGTGCAAAATGTAGTGGGAGATTTCCATAGAAGACTAAGGTCGCACGAGGTTATATGAGACCCGCTTGTTGTTGAAACAATAGCGTTTTCTGTTAGTGTTCGCTATTAATATATGTTTTCAAAGTAGGAATGGAAGGACAGACCAAACTATCTTCAAGCGCATGTGGGGGAGGAGAAAAGACAGTGGTGGAACATGTTACATGTTGTGAAAGAGTTACTCTGTACGGGACGCCTGCTTGTAGGTCAGAGCACTTGCGGTTATTTGGAATAAGATAATTGTTTTTCAAAAGCACACTGAGCGTGGGATTAACAGCAGCTACTGGAGTTTGTTTAAAAAAACAGTTAGAATTGCCGTTTAGTTTAACTTGTGTATAAACTAAAGAATATTGAACAAAACAAAGTGTGGTTCTCTGTTACTAAAACTTACTTATCTTCATTTTGACAGCAAAATGCAAAAACAAAGAATGCAATTCATGAATAAAAGTAGTTTCAAGGTAGTTAAATGTATAAACTGGGTAATGTTTTATGCAATCATGGAGGATGTGGTATACAGAGATCAATTAATCAGACATTAGCAACAGAATTATGCAATCCCCCGTTTGCATTTTTGCACTTAATTAATGATTGAGGCAGTACGAAAGCTCTGATGGATTCCCTCAGGTACTACCCATGCACTCCCACAATGACCCAGAAATTACTGTTGAAGTCATCATTTTACTTAGGCAGGTTCCGTGCAGTATTGTAAACAGGAAGGTATAATCTTTTTAATGATATAGGGGCGTATTCTCAAGCCCCTATCGCCACAACAACGTCACTTTCAGTGACGTTGTTGTGGCGATAGGGTCTTAGCCCTATTCACAAGGCGGCGTGGCTTAACGCAGCTTAACGTTGCCTTGTGAATAGGGCCCCTTTCACGCTGTTTTTAGCGTGAAAGGGGCGTGCAGTGGGTGTTGCCGTGGGCATTCCACTGCAACACCCATTGAGTTTGATGCTACCTCCTATTCTCAAGGGCAGCGTAAATAGGAGGTAGCGCCAAACTTAAGACCAGAAAAAATATGGTCTTAAGGTGGCGAAAAGAGGAGAAATGCTTTATTTCTCATCATTTTTGCATTTTCCATGTGTGCTGCCTTCAGCAGCACGCATTGAAAATGCAAAATGCCATGGTATGTTCATGTACAGGAAGGTGTCCCTTCCTGTACATAAACAAAACTTTTTTTAAAATGCCGTTTTCTAACTTACATGTGTGCTGCACGAAGCAGCACACATGTAAGTTACAAACTGGCATTTTTGGTTTGTTTATGTGCAGGAAGGGAGACCTTCCTGTACATAGAGAAACCTCCCTGCTTGCAGGCACCCTTGCACTCTGGTGCAAGGGTGCCTGCGTTGACGTTAAGTTTTGAAACTTAGCGCCATCGCAGGGGGAAACGCGAGGCTGCACCATGTCCTTGAGAATAGGGTGCAGCCTCGCGTTTCCGAAGTGGCGGAGAGAGGCGTTAAGCCAAGCAGGTAACGCCTCCTTCCGCCACTTCATTGAGAATATGACCCATAGTTACTTATGCAGAAGCAATGCAGTTATAGAATCAAGTAGGCACTACTACCACACAAATTAAATCAATCATGGATTACTTATGCAGTTATGCAATGAGCGAGGGAGGGAGTACTTTTGCACTGAAGCATTCATAGAGGGACTATGCAGTTTTGAATTTTTTAAAGTACTATTTTGAACATATCCATTCAGTGATGTACAAAGGAAGTATTTCTTTAATTATTGTGGGAGTACACTGTGACTCATAGAAAGTGTGAGCCTGTATATTATAAGGGCCACTAACCTGTATTCCAGATTCTTTAGTCCTGGAGCCGACAGGCCCCCAACCCCTTTGAGGTAAAATAGGGTGAGAGTAGTAGAATATACACAGTCACACTATATCACCCCAGGGGAGAAGGAGAATAAGGACAACAAGAGAGAAAAAGATAAATGACGAAATGTTATAAAGCGTCTTTCTGCTTTTAAGTTTCTGTTCTCTGGAACTCGGGAATGTTCAGTCCTGGCGCCGATGGGCCTCCAACGCCTCCGAGGTGGAATAGAATGACAGTAGTAGAATATACACGGTCACATTATATCACCCATGAGGAGAAGAAGAATATGGACAAGAAGAGAGAAAAAGATAAATGACGAAATGTTATCAAGCGTCTTACTGCTTTCAAGTTTTTGTTCTTTGGGACTCGGGAATGTTCAGTCCTAGCGCCGATAGGCCTCCAACTCCTTTGAGATGAAATAGAAAGACAGTAGTAGAATATACACGGCCGTAGTATATCATGTCAGGAGAGAAGGAGAATAGGAACTAGAAGAGAGAAAAATACAAATGTCACTCGGAAATGTAGGGTTTCTGAAGGCATTCAGTTAGGAACTATGTATGCAGACATGAATTTTTTAATGTACTATTTGGCAATAGAGTGTGACTGTCAGAAACTGTGAGCCACTAAGTTATGAGGGCCAGTAACCTGTATTCCAAATTGTTTAGTCCTGGCGCCGACAAGCCCCCAACCCCTTTGAGGCACTACAGGGTCACAGTAGTAGAATATACACGGTGACACTATATTACCCCATGGGAGAAGGAGAATAAGGACGAGAAGACTGAAAAAGATAAATGACAAAATGTTATCAAGCGTTTAACATCTTTACTGTTTTTGTTCCATGGGACTTGGGAATGTTGAGTCCTGGCGCCGATGGGCCATCAACACCTTTGAGGTGAAATAGAAAGGCAGTAGTAGAATATACACACCCACACTATATCACCCCAGGGGAGAAGGAGAATAAGGGCGAGAAGAGAGAAAAAGATAAATGACGAAATGTTATCAAGCGTTTTATTTCTTTTAATATTTCTGTTTTCAAAGACTCGGGAATGTAGAGTTTCGCAGGGGAACAGTTTCTCCTGAAGTTTGTCTGTTTGTGAACAGGTGTTGCTGACGTTAGATATAAATGCAAATAAACAAACAATGTAACAACTGAATATCAAACACACGTTGAACTTTTTAGAATCTTTTATACAAATACCTAAAGTTTCGATATCTTGATAACTCTTGATATACATATATAATAAAACTTTAAACTAACTATGATTCTTTGAAGAAATACTTTTAGTTAGTTGTTTCCTAGAACACAAAAAGCAATTACAATGGTTAATTCCACCATTCGGATAAATAGTTACGTATTATACATATCTACTATCCTTTAATCTAACAACTTACAGGTCCGTAATCTTTTTTGTTGTCACAAAAGAAGAATCCGACGCTGGAGAAGAGAAGCTGGATCGCAGACTGGAGACAGGGAAATGACTTGCAAAAACGAAACTAATCGATTGTCAAAGGGCTGGGTGTGGTTTATATAGTCTTTGGTTACAAAGTAGTCTATGGAAGCAACGTGCTGCGCACGCATGTAGATATCACGTTTTTCGGTTAACATGTGCTCATGTTTTGACTGTTTGACATGTGCACTTGTTGGGAAAGGTTGAAAACTGTTAACCGCCAAAGCGTCTCATTTGCTTTCTTGTGACTGAAAACGCCTAATACTTGCTATGATTCTGAATACAAGACATATGAATAAACTATGGTTCAGATTACAAAAAATTAAAAACAACATAGGAAACATTTAGCATTAGAATGGTTTAATATCTTGATTAGTGAGAACTAAGTTTTAATCGTGGTTGAATTATGAGTCATGACACAGTACTGTTACAGTTATTTTTTGAGTACAGAAGTATGCATGTATTTATGTAATTCACTGAAAAATCATAGGTTTCAGGGACGTTATAGTTAGAAATTTTCATTTAAAAAACCTTAGAAGTTCACTGAAAAACCCATAGGTTTCAGGGACGCTATAGTTAGAAATTAGCATTTAAAAAACTATAGAGGTTGGTCATTGTAGCTGTATAACCGTCACCCTTGGAAACAATATCTAGGGGCAAGATGGCGCTAGTGTGAGTCCCCATCCTTTCCAATCGCAACGCAGCACGCAGGAAAGCATCGGTAGTCAGCTGACTTACCTGCATCGCTAATGTCAGAGAACAAGGCACGCGGAGGATCGGAGCGGGTGCCGCGCAACAGGACACCAGGAATACGAGTCACGGTTCAGCTGACCTGCCGCATCGCCGAGACTGCATCGATCACGGCGGATGGTCCTGGTGGTTGCACAGCCCTAGTTGGCTAAGTGGCAGCGGAACTTGAGGAGCTATTGGAACTAGCGAAATCTGCAGGATTGGCGCCACGGAAGCAAAAACCAAGGCAGCAGAGTGAGTGGACTATGGCCACCCGGGGGCAGAAGAACCTTAAAATTAAAATGGCCCTGACATAAGGAGATGCGGAAAAGACGGATTCCCTCCCTAAAGGTAAACGGGAACCGGGGGCACTAAGGAAGACGACAGGGAAGCTTGGGGGAGGCGGCACACTGAAAGAGGGTGCTGGGGCGGAACGGGTCTATCGCCCTCCATCAGTAAACATTTTCCCATAGTCAAGGCACCCTCTATAATGCCGGAAATAACTTTGCCACCAGTGTTTGATCTCGATAACCCACCAACACTGAGCCAAGTTTAAGGGGCCCCAGGGCAGATGGATGCTTCCCAATGGACACTCCTACAGTATCACAGACAGGGGGGGTACAACACCAAGTGACTTACATAAGGATCAGGACCGGCAAATGAGAGATAATAACTGCACTGATGCCCTTGCTTCTCCCGCATCGAGAAAAAATAATGCTTTGGGCGATCTCAGGCCGGCAATCACAACGTCTCCAGCCCTGGTCACAGAGCCTCTTGCCTATGTTTCGGTTGCCGCTGCTGCTGTTATGGTTGAAACTGGCTCAGACTCCCAGGTTGGCAGGGGTGAGGAAGCTAATCTAGAGCGGGAAGCTAACCCTGGGCCCCTGGCCCCTCAGACTCCGGACCCCGCTGGTGAACATTTCTATTCTGTATCCGATGGCTCCATGTCCGGCACGGAGAACGAAATAATCAGCTCTAGCGAAGGTAGTGGCTCAAATGACAATGAATCTGATCCTTCGGCCACCACAGGAACCATCCAGCAGAAGAAGAAATCACGAAGTAAAAGGCGTAGTCAGCCCCAATGGGACTACTCAGACTCCTTAACCTCTTTTCCCCTTGGGGAAGAATCCTCCAATCTTCATCATGGAGAGAGCCCCAAAATCACATCAGAACATCTGGCAGAACCCTCTTTAACTTCTATACTGAGTACAATAAAGCAGTTTCAAGAGGAAGTTCGATCTGACAATCGTATGGCTAAAGGGGCTGCCAAAAAGCTTCAAGGGGGCATAAGGAAGTTGAGTAAGATCTGTACAGATATCGGTGACCGGGTCACAATGGTTGAAGGACGCACAGAGAATTTGGAGACAGACGTTGCCATCATAAAAGACCAAGGGGCCTCCCATGCAGCATGCCTAACAGACCTAATGGCTAAAATGGAGGAACAAGAAAACAGACAACGGCGGAACAATCTTCGCCTTCTTGGGATCCCCAAAGGAGTGGAAGGTGACGACCCAAGATGGTACATTGTCAGACTTCTTCGAGACGCTTTCCCCGAGCAGGCCAATTGGAACTGGGACCATGAGGTCCAAAGGGCACATCGCTTCCCCTTCAACATTAAACAGAGGCGAGATGGTAGTAGCTTTGGCAGCGAGAAACCCAGGGTCTTTTTAGTCTTCTTTGGGAACTTTCTCCTTAGGCAGATGGTTTATGATCAGGCCAGACCGAACTCCCAGAAAGAAGTCGATGGAGTAAAGTTTTTTGCCAAACCTGATTTCTGCCACGCATCCGTGGAGTGTAGGTGGAGACTCCGACAATTAATATCTCCTTTTCAACAGTAAGGTGCTCAGGTGTGCCTAATGAACCCAGCCAGATTGAAAGTTATATTTGATGGGTCCACTCAGGTCTTTTTGTCAGAAATAAAGGCTGGAGAATATCTGAAGGCCATCACCAGGAAAAAAGGGTCGAATTAAGCTGGGTCTATCATTTAGGCCAATGTGCCAAGCCTCGTAGTGGTTGTAGTACTAAGATTCGCTAAGATTCGCTATTTTCTTCTTTTGTTTTTTTTCTCTCCCTCTATTCTCTTTTTTAAAAAAACATTTATATTCACTTATTAATCTATGTCTATGTCGCACGGCTATGGCTCTAAGGTATGTTATATACTGCATGTAGGCTGGCTAGCCCTTTAGAAACATGCCGACCTGCAGTGAGGATTTATGTGGCCTGGCGGTTGGAACTCACACATGCTCACCATCATTCAGGGTCTCCCTGATTGCTCTAAATTTGGGGAGGGGGGGTTAGGGAGGGAAGGGGGGGCACAAGGTGTGCAGAGGGAAAAAAATGTGGTGCTTTTTTTAATCCATGGGTGCTATGTAAACAGGAATGTGGCATGGGAGACCTAGTACAGCTGACACAGAGGAAGCAGGGAGCAAGGAGAAAATCGAGACAGGAAGGGGGGGAGCCAGAAAAACGGAGAGATGGAAAAAAAAAAAAAAAGAAAAAGAGAGCACGAAAAAGATGAAGAAAAAAAGGGGGAAAATCAAGTATAAAATATTATGTGGCTGTTGGAAAAGAAAAATTTATTTCTTTGTTGATTCTAAAAGTATGATCTTTTTTATGTCTTGGTCTGTTGCTGAAATCTTTGCTGGGCTATTTATAGGTTTTTTAAAAATCAATATCTCTAGAGCTATCCCATTAGTATTTCGAATGGTTATTAGACAAGGCAATCAACCCAGATTATAAAATGAGTATGATGAATAATCTCAGAATTGTATGTGTAAACATCTGTGGCCTAAACGATGCTACAAAGAGACAAAAAGTAGCACAGGGGTTGCGCTCACTGGGGGCCGACATTGTTTGCCTCCAGGAGATGCACATTGAAGGAGCACAGAAACACCTCCTGAACTCACTGGGGTACAAAGTTGTCGGGGGAACCACTCAGGGTGCACGGGTTAAAGGAGTAGGGATTATGGCACAGAAAAAACTCCCTATAAAAATTAATAGAGTAAAATCAGATTCCCTCGGGAGGTGGGTAATCGCAGGTTGCTCTCTACCCCCTAATCTTGTTTTTACTATATGCTCCATTTACGGGAGTAATTTAGACGATCCGGGGATAATCAATTGGGTAAACGGGGAATTAGCACATTGGCCTCTCCCTATAATTTTCTGCGGTGATCTAAATATCAACTTGCCTAGCACTTTGAAAATAAGTGACCAATGGCACTACAGAGGCAGGAAACCAAAGGTATTTCAGGCTATACATAACTTAATGAATACTCATGGTTTAAAGGATGTATGGGCCGAATTAAAACCCAAACAAAACGGATTTACTTTTTTTCCAGCTCTCCATCTCTCGCTGGTAAGACTTGACTACTTTATGGTTTCTTCCTCCCTGGTCCGGGATTGCTCTATTGACATTGCACCCCGATTCATGTCAGATCATAATCCACTCATTTTAAATATCGGGGCTGGGTTACAGGGGGGAAGGTTCATACTGGAGTTTTGAAAAGGCGCTCCTATATGACAATGGATACCGGGAACACATGCAGGCTGGATTCCAGAGTTTTTAAGTATAAACATTGGGTCAGCCCCGACCATGATGGTGTTGGACACCTTAAAGGCAGATATTCGTGGTGAGACACTGCAATTCTCCATTGGGCGAAACAAAAAAGAGAAAATGCAGGTTTCTGTTCTGCAGGCTAAAATGAAAAAAGCAGAAGAGAAACTAACACAGGCCGTCCAGCTAGGGGAAGACATTGAAGCTGCTCAGATTGAGGTAGTTGCTGCTAAAGCTGAGATTGGGACTGTATTCATAGAGAGAATGGCCGCGAAGTGGGCCTCGGCCCGGGAGAAGATATATGAATGCAGCGAACTTATTGGTCATCAACTACCCATCTCTACTAGACAACAGGCTACCGCCAATGTAATATCCTCAATCCAAACTGTCACAGGAGAGATTACCAATGACCCGGATAAGATACAGGGGGCTTTCCGTGAATTTTATAAAAATCTTTATACAGAAGAGAATAGTAGGCCCTCCGAGATTAGAGAAAGAGAAATTGTTGAATACTTTGAGACAATACCACTGGCCCAACTCAGCACGGAAAGTCATGATCAAATGGAAAATCCTCCGACCTGGGAAGAAATTGCAATAGCACTTGCAAGTCTGCCGGATGGCAAAGCCGCTGGTATGGATTGCATCCCAGTTGAGTTTTATAAAATCTTCTCCCTGCAACTCAAAGATTTTTTTACGGAAGTGGTAATTTCCATCTTTAACGGTGCTTCTCCATCCCCCTCTTGGTCCACAGCAAAAATTGTAATATTTCCTAAAAAAGATAAGTCACCACTAGAGATCTCCTCTTACAGGCCAATAACTCTTATAAACACCGACTCCAAAATATTTTCTAAGATTATCACATCTAGACTATCTACCAACATTGAGTCTCTTGTTTCCAATTGGCAGCATGGGTTCATCCCCAAAAAGGGCACTACAGAACACATTCGCCGGACCATCGCTCTATTTGATGCCACTGAGGTGACGGGAGACCCGATCTCATTAATCTTACTTGATGCCGAAAAAGCCTTTGATCGGGTCTCCTGGCAATTTCTATGGGGCGTCATGAGGCGGATGTGTTTCGACCCTAGGATAATTCAAGCCCTTCAAGCCTTATATCAAAATCCCACAGCCAAAATTTCAATCAATGGGCAAATGACGGAGCAAATAGAGATCTCACGTGGGACGAGACAGGGGTGCCCTTGCTCCCCGCTGCTTTTCGCCTTATATATTGATCCTCTCATTAAAAAAATCGAACTTAATCCTGAAGTTTCGGTGGTGAACAGGTTTGGTATGGACACTAAGATCATGGCCTATGCTGACGATCTAGCAGTGGTGACCCCGGAACCTGAACCGGCCATTAAGGCCTTGGAACAAGAGGCTCAAGAGTTTGGGAAGCTGTCTGGATACGCGCTTAATAAAACAAAAACACAGATTATTTTAAATAAAGAAATAAATTGGGTAGATAGCAGAGTAGTCCATAAAGCTAAATATTTAGGGGTCAATATCGTCGCCGATATAGATTCAATAGTAAAGGAAAATTTGTCTCCGCTAGCGGTTGATACCAAGAAAGCACTTAACAGAATCAACAATTTACATTTGACCATAGTGGGGCGGTGTAATGTTTTTAAAATGATTTTCTTCCCCAAACTACTTTATTTTTTTAAGGCAATTCCTTTAGAATTCAACAAGAGTGTGCTCCAAAAGTTTGAACAAATTTTCTCCCAATTTATCTGGGCCTACTCTCAACCGAGGAGGGCTTTTAAACTGCTCTCTCTCCCTAGAGATAGAGGAGGGTGGGCGCTCCCCAACATAAGATTGTACTATTGGGCCGCGGTATTGCAATATTGTACTGAATTATTGCATGAACATCCTGACGCGAGCCCCACAGGACTTCCATCTCCCTATACATTACTGCAGGGGGAGGCAGCGCGAGGCTGTCTTTGGAGACAACTAGAATTCGGCTACTATAAGCGGGTCAGATTTAAGACTGACGAACGCGTACAGGGTCTTTTCCAACTTACGCAGACTTTTTGGATTGGGTAGACTAAACTATTATACACCTATTAACAACAATACTAACTTACCAATCATTTTTGGAAAGACGCATCTTCAAAAGTGGTATAAATCTGGTATTTTAAAGCTTGGGGACTTGGTGACTTCTGAAGGTGTTCGGCCTTTAAATGTCCTTAAAACTCATTATAATCTGAATGATAATCAGACCTTTTTATGCCATGCCATAAAAGATTTTTTGACCCGTAAATCGGGAGGGCTGGCAGGTTTTGCAAAACTGGATTTCATCGACAAACTGCAGGGTTTAGCTCCGCCACGGATTGTGTACATCTACTCAATATTAGATAACCAAATGCCCGATGATCTGGGAAAGGTAGATGAAAAATGGCGACAGAAGTTGAATGTCCCCTGTAACACCTTTTGCCTTGTATTAAGCTTCGCTCAGAGCAATCTGTTGTCAGCCAAACTACAGGCGCAATTTTATAAGACAGGATTCTTCTTATATATAACTCCCAGCAGGATTGCTAAATGGGGAACTGGCAGAGGAACATTGTGCCCTAGATGCTCTGAGTTCAGTGCAGACTCGGTACATATGTCCGCCCCCTGCTTGAAGCTAGAACCTCTAGTGGATAAAGTACAGCAGTTCCTGGGTAGAGTTTTATCACGGGACATTCAACTAACTCCTGCAATCATTTTGCAAGGCTTACAAGACACTATGAACAGAAGGAATGGGGGAGCTTTAATATTTGTTGCCATGACTATTCTTAGGATCTGCATAGCTTCCCACTGGATAGATCTGAATCCCCCAACGTTTGCCCAATGGCTGGCTCGACTGATAGCAACCTGTAAACTGGAGAGTGCCATTTATGCCAAAAAAGGCAAGCGGGCCAAAAAAAAAGGCTTAGAGATATGGGAGCCCTTAACCAGGTGGCTTAGTCAAATGAAATCTTAGAGCTCACCGAACGTACTTCTATTGCTGAGTCTTTTTCTTTGCACGTCCCAATTCTTTTGCAATTTTTGTTGTTGTGTTTTTCCCTATTATATTTCATTTCCTTTTTGTTTTCTATTCAATGTCAGCAAAAGCTAATGTCTGCTCAATCAGTTGATTTCTCGTGGAGATGAATATCAATGAATTGTTAAACTGTTTTTCTTTCTGAATTCCCACTGCTTGTAATTTGCACTGTTTTAGTCATTGGAACATGGGGTGGGGAGTGGGGGGGCGTTATAATGAATTATTCAGATTTTCGATCCTATGGATTGCATATATATTTATAAAAAATAATAAACAAATAAAATTAAAAAATGTTAAAAAATTAAAAACCATAGAAATTCACTGAAAAAAACCATAGGTTTCAGGGACGTTATAGTTAGTTGGACTTTTCACTCGTACAAAACCAGAGAAATTCGGACGTTATAGTTAGTTGAGCTAACTATAACTCGCGCCCCGCAATGCACTGCTGATGACGTCACATATTACATCATTCATGATATGGTCAGTGACATCACTGATGACATCACTGATGACATCTCAAATGTATATATATATATATCACCACTTTACAAGTGAGGATTCTGTGTCTGGAGGGTTCACTGACACAACATCGATGTCACAAATATTGATGTAAAAAATATCGATGAAAAATATAGACTACAAAAATATTTACTCCCTATACTTAAACAGGTAAGTACAAAAATATTGACCAAAAAATATTGTTGTAAAAAATATTAATGTACAAAATATCGATTTCTATATATATATAATTAAATAATATATATTAAATATTAAAATTAATTTTAACAAAATAAAATACATTTAATATACATTTTAACAAAATATGACAAATAAACTTAATTAAAAAAGATAAACACACAAACATAATAATTTATAATTATATATATATATATACAAAGCTAGAGTGTTTCACCATATGTGGGACACTCACAGTGTTTTTGTTTTTAATCCAGAGGCAGGCGAGGGGATGTACAGGCACAGTTATCACGGCTGCCAATTGATTTTTTTAGCGATGGGAGCGCCATAGAAATTGCATTAGGCAATAAATAATGAAGACGGTGACGCCCCATTGCTGGTCCTTCATTGGCCAAGGATCCACCAACCATATGGCAGGACCGTTTTAAATGACTGTGTTTGTTTTATTGACTGCTTTTCCACACTGATAACGGCAAGAGCCAGAAACGCGTCTGCAGATGTTTTATAGCCGACACACACCCCGTGAGTGCACCGGACCTTGGGAGTATTATGAACTCCTTGTTTTTTGCTGTTTTATAAGCGGTTTCCACCACCGCTTCCCAGTTGCACCCACCGCGAGTTCGGCTGGCCCCAGGTGGAATACTCCTTTGGATTCAATTTGGGCTGCCTGAACCGCCGCTTACGGACTCTGTTGACCTATTTAGGTTGTGGCTTATACAAAGCTAGAGTGTTTCACCATATGTGGGACACTCACAGTGTTTTAGTTTTTAATCCAGCGGCAGGCGAGGGGATGTACAGGCACAGTTATCACGGCTGCCAATTGATTTTTTTAGCGATGGGAGCGCCATAGAAATTGCATTAGGCAATAAATAATGAAGACGGTGGCGCCCCATTGCTGATCCATCATTGGCCAAGGATCCACCAACCATATGGCAGGACCATTTTAAATGACTGTGTTTGTTTTATTGATGGCTTTTCCGCACTGATGACGGCAAGAGCCAGAAACCCATCTGCAGATGTTTTATAGCCGGCACACACCCCGTGAGTGCACCGGACCTTGGGAGTATTATGAACTCCTTGTTTTTTGCTATATATATATATTATCTACTGGCGGTCGCCAGTAGATAGTTATAGTTAGGACCTATTATCCATTGGAAATTCGTAACATTCTTTTCCCAATAACTTTGGCGCCGTTTGACGAATCTTCACAATATTTTCAAAACTTATGGCCCGCTCCGGTCCGCTCCTATCTTAAAAGTTTCGGGGTGATTTGGCAAGCGGGGGCCGAGAAAAAAGGGGGGTCCCAAAACGTATTTTCTCCATGTTAATTCCCATAGGAAACTTTAGCCACGGCTACAGCCTGTACTGCTGTACGGAATTACACCAAATTTGGCAAAAAGGTAGTGCTTGGTTCAGAAAGCGCCCTTTTTTTTAAATGGTGTAAATCCGTTCAGTAGTTGCGGAGAAAATCAAAAAATAGAGGTCAAAAAATCAATTTCCCATAGGAAACTTTAGACACGGTTACAGCCAAAACTGCTGAACGGAATTACACCAAATTTGGCAAAAAGGTAGTGCTTGGTTCAGAAAGCGCCCTTTTTTAAAATGGTGTAAATCCGTTCAGTAGTTGCTGAGAAAATCAAAAAATAAAAGTTTCGATATCTATGGCCGCGGTGGATCCGCGCACCCTCCCGACCACGAGCTGCATGCTAATTGGCTGTCAACACTCCAAACCAGGAAGTGTTGGCAGCCATCTTGTGACTCGGTAGAACCGAGTCACAAGAAAAGAGTAAAACAAACGTGAAAAAAAGGAAAGGGGGCACGGAACAACACCCTGACCCCCTAGGCATGCTTAGGGGGTCCCACAAGGACCCCCAGGGCCCAAAAAAGCATTTAAAAAAAAAAAGAAAATCGGCAAAATGCGCGCCGGATCCGCGGATCTGGCCGCAAAACAAAAAAAAAACGAAGTGCGGACTCCCGTGCTTCGTTAATAATTAGCCCCCGGGTGGGCCAGGTCCCGGGGGCAGTGAAAAAAAAAGTGGGGGGTGTCATCAGTGATGTCACTGACCATGTCATGAGTGATGTAATATGTGACGTCATCAGCAGTGCATTGCGGGGGCGCGAGTTATAGTTAGCTGAACTAACTATAACGGGGGAATTTCTATGGTTTTGTACGAGTGAAATGTCCAACTAACTATAACTGTCCCTAAAACCTATGGTTTTTTCAGTGAATTTCAAAGGATTTTTAAATGTTAATTTCTAACTATAACGTGTCTGAAACCTATGGTTTTTTCAGTGAATTTCAAAGGTTTTTTAAATGCTAATTTCTAACTATAACGTGCCTGAAACCTATGATTTTTTAAGTGAATTTCAAAGGTTTTTTTAAATGCTAGTTTCTAACTATGCCTACAGAGGTAGGACATGTGAAGAAAGAAGAAAAAACGCACAGAAAGAAGCAAAAGATGTGCAGAAAGAACCAACAGAGGAGCAGAAAGAGGCCTTGTTGCAAAATCATCCTGTGCCCACAACTTTTTCAGACGGGTACTGGTGGTAACTGACTCTGACTAACCAGAGCCAGTGCTATGCTAAAAGACACTTAGAATACAGTGAAAACACCTACATACACTAGGGAACACTATGCGTTGGGGTACCCCTGTGATTAGCATAACCTCCTCTGCAAGTCCCTAGTACATAATAGGGCAGGGGGATTAAAACTACCTCTTAAAAGCGCTACAGGGCGCGTTTGCACAGTGGTGAAGGGAGGGGGCCTGAGGTGACATGTGTGCAAACGCACCCCGTGGCGCGTTTTAAGTTGCGGGATTAAGTCCCCTTGAATTCTGAGGGTCCCTGGGGCCCAACTAGCCCCCCAGGTACCTACAGTTAGGACCACAGAGCTGAGCTGCAGAGAGGCGTTCCGAGGCCACGCACCTTTTTTCACCTCTCTGCAACGCAACTCTGTTGTGCTTACTGAAGGTACCTGGTGGGCTAGTTGGCCCCCAGGGTCCCTCAGGATTCAAAGGGAATTAATTCCCCAACTTAAAACGCACCACAGGGCGTGTTTGCGCACATGTCACCTGAGGCCCCGCCCCCTCCCTTCACCACTGTGCAAACGCGCCCCGTGGTGCGTTTTAAGTTGGGGGATTAGGTCACCTTGAATCCTGAGGGTCCCTGGGGCCCAACTAGCCCACTAGGTACTTCCAGTAAGCACCACAGGCCTGCGTTGCAACACCTGTAACAAATTGTGCAGTTGTGTTTAGGTAGTGAAGAGGGTCGTGCTGGGGGTAGTGTTTTAGGGTTTAGGGTAGTGCAGTAGTGTTTGTGTAGTGTAGGGGGTCATGCTGGGGGTAGATTTAGGATTTAGGGTAGTGCAGTGGTGTTTGGGTAGTGTAGGGAGTCGTGCTGGGGGAGTGTTTTAGGGTTTAGGGTAGTGCAGTGGTGTTTGGGTAGTGTAGGGGGTCGTGCTGGGGGTAGTGTTTTAGGGTTTAGGGTAGTGCAGTGGTGTTTGGGTAGTGTAGGGGTCGTGCTGGGGGTAGTGATTTAGGGTAGTGCAGTGGTGTTTGGGTAGTGTAGGGGGTACTGCTGGGGGTAGTGTTTTAGGGTTTAGGTTAGTGCAGTGGTGTTTGGGTAGTGTAGGGGTACTGCTGGGGGTAGTGTTTTAGGGTTTAGGGTAGTGCAGTGGTGTTTGTGTAGTATAGGGGGTAGTGTTTTAGGGTTTAGGGTAGTGCAGTGGTGTTTGTGTAGTGTAGGAGGTCGTGTTTTAGGGTTTAGGGTAGTGCAGTGGTCTTTGGGTAGTGTAGGGAGTCATGCGGGGGTAGTGTTTTAGGGTTTAGGGTAGTGTAGGGGGTCATGCGGGGGGTAGTGTTTTAGGGATTAGGGTAGTGCATTGGTGTTTGGGTAGTGTAGGGGGTCATGCGGGGGTTAGTGTTTTAGGGTTTAGGGCAGTGCAGTGGTGTTTGGGTAGTGTAGGGGGTCGTGCTGGGGGAGTGTTTTAGGGTTTAGGGCAGTGCAGTGGTGTTCGGGTAGTGTAGGGGGTCATGCTGGGGGAGTGTTTTAGGGTTTAGGGCAGTGCAGTGGTGTTCGGGTAGTGTAGGGGGTCATGCTGGGGGGAGTGTTTGAGGGTTTAGGGCAGTGCAGTCGTGTTCGGGTAGTGTAGGGGGTTGTGCTGGGGGTAGTATTTTAGGGTTTAGGGTAGTGCAGTGGTGTTCGGGTAGTGTAGGGGGTCGTGCTGGGGGTAGTGTTCTAGGGTTTAGGGCAGTACAGTGGTGTTTGGGCAGTGTAGGGGGTAATGCTGGGGGTAGTGTTTTAGGGTTTAGGGCAGTGCAGTGGTGTTCGGGCAGTGTAGGGGGTCGTGCTGGGGGTGGTGTTTCAGGGTTTAGTGCAGTGGTGTTCGGGCAGTGTAGGGGGTGGTGTTTCAGGGTTAAGGGCAGTGCAGTGATGTTCGGGCAGTGTAGGGGGTCGTGCAGGGGGTGGTGTTTCAGGGTTTAGGGCAGTGGTGTTCGGGCAGTGTAGGGGGTCGTGCTGGGGGTGGTGTTTCAGGGTTTGGGGCAGTGCAGTGGTGTTCGAGCAGTAAAGGGGGTCGTGCTGGGCGTGGTGTTTCAGGGTTTAGGGCAGTGCAGTGGTGTTCGGGCAGTGTAATGGGCGGTGCAGGGGGTGGTGTTTCAGGGTTTAGGGCAGTGCAGTGGTGTTTGGGCAGTGTAGGGGGTGCTGCCGGGGGTGGTGTTTCAGGGTTTCGGGCAGTGCAGTGGTGTTCGGGCAGTGTAGGGGGTCATGCAGGGGGTGGTGTTTCAGGGTTTAGGGCAGTGCAGTGGTGTTCGGGCAGGGTAGGGGTCGTGCTGGGGCTGGTGTTTCAAGGTTTAGGGCAGTACAGTGGTGTTCGGGCAGTGTAGGGGGTCGTGCTGGGGCTGGTGTTTCAGGGTTTAGGGCAGTGCAGTGGTGTTCGGGCAGTGTAGGTGGTTGTGCTGTGGCTGGTGTCTCAGGGTTTAGGGCAGTGCAGGGGTGTTCGGGCAGTGTAGGTGGTCGTGCTGGGGCTGGTGTTTCAGGGTTTAGGGCAGTGCAGTGGTGTTCGGGCAGTGTAGGGGTCATGCTGGGGCTGGTATTTCAGGGTTTAGGGCAGTGCAGTGGTGTTCGGGCAGTGTAGGGGGTCTTGCTGGGGCTGGTGTTTCAGAGTCTAGGGCAGTGCAGTGGTGTTCGGGCAGTGTAGGGGTCTTGCTGGGGCTGGTGTTTCAGGGTTTAGTGCAGTGCAGTGGTGTTCGGGCAGTGTAGGGGGTCGTGCTGGGGGTGGTGTTTCAGGGTTTAGGGCAGTGCAGTGGTGTTTGGGCAGTGTAGGGGGTCATGCTGGGGCTAGTGTTTCAGGATTTAGGGCAGAGCAATGGTGTTCAGGCAGTGTAGGGGGTTTTGCTGGAGGTGGTGTTTCAGGGTTTAGGGCAGTGCAGTGGTGTTCGTGCAGTGTAGGGGGTGGTGTTTCAGGGTTTAGGGCAGTGGTGTTCAGGCAGTGTAGGGGGTCTTGCTGGGGTTGAAGTTTCAGGGTTTAGGGCAGTGCAGTGGTGTTCGGGCAGTGTAGGGGGTCGTGCAGGGGGTGGTGTTTCAGGGTTTAGGGCAGTGCAGTGGTGTTCCGGCAGTGAAGGAGGTTGTGCAGGGGGTGGTGTTTCAGGGTTTAGGGCAGTGCAGTGGTGTTCGGGCAGTGTAGGGGGTCGTGCTGGGGGTGGTGTTTCAGGGTTTAGGGCAGTGCAGTGGTGTTCGGGCAGTGTAGGGTGTCATGCTGAGGGGTGGTGTTTCAGGGTTTATGGCAGTGCAGTGGTGTTTGGGCAGTGTAGGGGGTCATGCAGGGGGTGGTGTTTCAGGGTTTAGGGCAGTGCAGTGGTGTTCGGCCAGTGTAGGTGGTCTTGCTGGGGGTGGTGTTTCAGGCTTTAGTGCAGTGGTGTTTGGGCAGTGTAGGGGGTCTTGCTGGGGGTGGTGTTTCAGGGTTTAGGGCAGTGCAGTGGTGTTCGGGCAGTGTAGGGGGTCTTGCTGGGGCTGGTGTTTCATGGTTTAGGGCAGTGCAGTGGTTTTCGGGCAGTGTAGGCGGTCGTGCTGGGGCTGGTGTTTCAGGGTTTAGGGCAGTGCAGTGGTGTTCGGGCAGTGTAGGGGGTCGTGCTAGGGGTGGTGTTTCAGGGTTTAGGGCAGTGCAGTGGTGTTCGGGCAGTTTAGGGGGTCGTGCTGGGGCTGGTGTTTCATGGTTTAGGGCAGTGCAGTGGTGTTCGGGCAGTGTAGGGGGTCGTGCTGGGGGTGGTGTTTCAGGGTTTAGGGCAGTGCTGTGGTGTTCGGGCAGTGTAGGGGGTCATGCTGGGGGTGGTGTTTCAGGGTTTAGGGCAGTGCAGTGGTGTACGGGCAGTGTAGGGGGTCTTGCTGGGGGTGGTGTTTCAGGGTTTAGGGCAGTGGAGTTCGGGCAGTGTAGGGGGTCTTGCTGGGGGTAGTGTTTCGGGGTTTAGGGCAGTGCAGTGGTGTTCGTGCAGTGTAGGGGGTCGTGCTGGGGGTGGTGTTTCAGGGTGTAGGGCAGTGCAGTAGTGTTCGGGCAGTGTAGGGGATCGTGCAGGGGGTGGTGTTTCAGGGTTTAGGGCAGTGCAGTGGTGTTCAGGCAGTGTAGGGGGTCGTGCTGGGGGTGGTGTTTCAGGGTTTAGGGCAGTGCAGTTGTGTTCGGGCAGTGTAGGGGGTCGTGCAGGGGGTGGTGTTTCAGGGTTTAGGGCAGTGCAGTGGTGTTCGGGCAGTGTAGGGGTCGTGCTGGGGCTGGTGTTTCAGGGTTTAGGGCAGTGCAGTGGTGTTCGGGCAGTGTAGGGGGTCTTGCTGGGGGTGGTGTTTCAGGGTTTAGGGCAGTGGTGTTCGGGCAGTGTAGGGGGTCTTGCTGGGGGTGGTGTTTCAGGGTTTAGGGCAGTGCAGTGGTGTTCGGGCAGTGTAGGGGGTCTTGCTGGGGGTAGTGTTTCAGGGTTTAGGGCAGTGCAGTGGTGTTCGTGCAGTGTAGGGGGTCGTGCTGGGGATGGTGTTTCAGGGTTTAGAGCAGTGCAGTAGTGTTCGGGCAGTGTAGGGGGTCGTGCAGGGGGTGGTGTTTTAGGGTTTAGGGCAGTGCAGTGGTGTTCGGGCAGTGTAGGGGGTCGTGCTGGGTGGTGTTTCAGGGTTTAGGGCAGTGGTGTTTCAGGGTTTAGGGCAGTGGTGTTCGGGCAGTGTAGGGGGTCTTGCTGGGGGTGCTGTTTCAGGGTTTAGGGCAGTGCAGTGGTGTTCGGACAGTGTAGGGGGTCTTGCTGGGGGTAGTGTTTCAGGGTTTAGGGCAGTGCAGTGGTGTTCGTGCAGTGTAGGGGGTCGTGCTGGGGATGGTGTTTCAGGGTTTAGGGCAGTGCAGTAGTGTTCGGGCAGTGTAGGGGGTCGTGCAGGGGGTAGTGTTTCAGGGTTTAGGGCAGTGCAGTGGTGTTCGGGCAGTGTAGGGGGTCGTGCTGGGGGTAGTGTTTCAGGGTTTAGGGCAGTGCAGTGGTGTTCGGGCAGTGTAGGGGGTCGTGCTGGGGGTGGTGTTTCAGGGTTTAGGGCAGTGGTGTTCGGGCAGTGTAGGGGGTCTTGCTGGGGGTGATGTTTCAGGGTTTAGGGCAGTGCAGTGGTGTTCGGGCAGTGTAGGAGGTCTTGCTGGGGGTAGTGTTTCAGGGTTTAGGGCAGTGCAGTGGTGTTCGGGCAGTGTAGGGTTCATGCTGGGGGTGGTGTTTCAGGGTTTAGGGCAGTGCAGTGGTGTTCGGGCAGTGTAGGGGGTCGTGAAGGGGGTGGTGTTTCAGGGTTTAGGGCAGTTTAGTGGTGTTCGGGCAGTGTAGAGGGTCGTGCTAGGGTATGTGTTTCAGGGTTTAGGGCAGTGCAGTGGTGTTCGGGCAGTGTAGGGGGTCGTGCTGGGGGTAGTGTTTTAGGGTTTAAGGTAGTGCAGTGGTGTTTGTGTAGTGTAGGGGGTCGTGCTGGGGGCAGTGTTTTAGGGTTTAGGGTAGTGCAGTGGTGCTTGTGTAGTGTAGGGGGTCATGCTGGGGGTAGTGTTTTAGGGTTTAGGGTAGTGCAGTGGTGTTTGTGTAGTGTAGGGGGTCATGTTTTAGGGTAGTCCAGTGGTGTTTGGGTAGTGTAGGGGGTCGTGCTGGGGGTAGTGTTTTAGGATTTAGGTTAGTGCAGTGGTGTTGGGGTAGTGTTTTAGGGTTTAGGGTAGTGCAGTGGTGTTTGTGTAGTGTAGGGGGTCATGCTGGGGATAGTGTTTTAGGGTTTAGGATAGTGCAGTGGTGCTTGTGTAGTGTAGGGGGTCGTGCTGGGGTAGTGTTTTAGGGTTTAGGGTAGTGCAGTGGTGTTTTTGTAGTGTAGGGGGTCATGTTTTAAGATGCAACGCTCCAATACCTGACCAGTCTGCACTACATAAAACTGCAAAAAAACTAAAAATAAAAAGTGTTTTGCACACTTTTGTCATTGGGCTATATGTGGGCTACATCTGGGTAATATTTGTGCTACATTTGGGCTCTTTTTTCACTGGTGGCCATCTTGGAAGACTTCTTTGTTATGAAGTTTCCTAATTTCCTCATTTACTGCAGTCTCCTCAGTAGGAAATACTTTCAGTTTTTTACTTTGATTCCATCAAGAAGGCATTCAGATGTGTCACACATTTGCCATAAATTCAGAATGTTATTACTCTAGTTGTTCATTAGATCACTGTAGTAAAGCTACTGCTCACCAAGGAGTTAACTGGAAGTCTACTGCTGGTATTGAAAGTGATTGTTTCAGTCTGCATGTCAGAATTTTCTTATGAAATAGAAGAGGATTTGAGATCTCACTTAAAACATGCACTAAATTTTCTTTTTGCAGCACTAACCATAATTTCTATGGCAAAATGAACCCCCTCATTTTGTTCCTTTTTAAATTAAATGTTTTAAGTGTTACCAGTTTATTCCAATTAAGATGGCTTCAGGTGTGCCATACTTTTGTCATAAGTAAGACTGTTAGCGCTCTAGTTGTTCTTTAGAACACTCTGGGAAGCTGCAGTAGAACACAAAGGCATCAACTGACAGGCTGCTCCTGTTGAAATATAACAGGAAGATATTTGAGATCACACTTGAAACATGTCCTAATTTTTCTTTCTACAGCACTAACCATAATTTCT
Organism: Calotriton arnoldi; assembly: GCA_963921515.1. Taxonomy (NCBI): domain Eukaryota; kingdom Metazoa; phylum Chordata; class Amphibia; order Caudata; family Salamandridae; genus Calotriton; species Calotriton arnoldi. Next base: position 310,372 of record CAWUFW010014584.1, read on the forward strand.
ATGACAAAATGAACCCCATCATTTTGTTCCTTTTTAAATTAAATGTTTTAAGTGTTACAAGTTTATTCCAATCAAGATGGCTTCAGGTGTGCCATACTTTTGTCATAAGTAAGACAGTTAGCGCTCTAGTTGTTCTTTAGAACACTCTGGGAAGCTGCAGTAGAACACAAAGGCATCAACTGACAGGCTGCTCCTGTTGAAATATAACAGGAAGATATTTGAGATCACACTTGAAACATGACCTCATTTTTCTTTCCAGAGCACTAACCATAATTTCTATGACAAGATGAACCCCATCATTTTGTTCCTTTTTAAATTAAATGTTTTAAGTGTTACCAGTTTATTCCAATCAAGATGGCTTCAGGTGTGCCATACTTTTGTCATAAGTAAGGCCGTTAGCACTCTAGTTGTTCTTTAGAACACTCTGGGAAGCTGCAGTAGAACACAAAGGAATCAACTGACAGTCTCTGCCCTTGTTGGATGTACATGTTTTACTGAGAATGTCAGACTTCATTCTCACATGACTGAGAAAGATAATGTGAATTTACAGAAAATATGCTCTCATTTTAGCTTCTGGGGCACCTTCCAAAACTGTATGGGACAAGCATGTGCAGGCCTGTGGCGCTTACTGGAGATACCTGGTGGGCTAATTGGCCCCCAGGGGCCCTCAGGATCGAAGGGGACTTAATTCCCCAACTTCAAACGCGCCACAGGGCGTGTTTGCACACATGTCACATCAGGCCCCGCCCCCTCCCTTCACCACTGTGCAAACGCGCGCCGTGGCGCGTTTTAAGTTGGGGGATAAAGTCCCCTTGAATCCTGAGGGTCCCTGGGGTCCAACTAGCCCACCAGGTACCTCCAGTAAGCGCCACAGAGCTGCATTGCAGAGAGGTGTAAAAAGGGGCGTGGCCTGGACCACCTCTCTGCAACGCAGCCCTGTGGCGCTTACTGGAGGTACCTGGTGGGCTAGTTGGCCCCAGGGACCCCCAGCATGAAGGGGAATTAATTCCCAAACTTAAAACGTGCCACAGGGCGCGTTTGCAGAGTGTTGCTGGGAGGGGCGGAGCCTCGGCGATGCAGGTCTTTTTTTATTTATTTTTATTTTTAAGAAGGGGAGCTGTGTGGCCCCCCTTCCTTTTCTATTTTATGGGCCCTGGGGACCCCATCCCCCAGGGCCTGACCCCTATTTTTTTTTTTTTTTTTAAATGGAAGGGGGATACGTGCCCCCCCTCCAGAGGCCATATTCGGCCCGGGGACCCCATCCCCCGGTGCATGGCCAGTGTTTTTTTTTTTTTATTATTTATTTGGAGGGGGGCTGCGAGGCTCCTGTCCTGTCATACCAAACAGCAGGGTCCCGGGGGTGGGCACCCCGGGACACTGCAGGAGCCGGCCCTGGGGGGTGGCGGTCCCCAGGGCCATCACAGGCTCCAGGAGGGGGGCCGCGCGGCCCCCTCCCAACATTTTTAAAGCCGCGGTGAGGTGGTGGTCCCCGGGGCATGTGGGGGGGCTCGAGCCCCCCCACACAGGTAATTATTTTTTTAAAAACAAGCCCCGGGGGGTGGCGGTCCCCGGGGCTGCGGGGGGGGCTGTGTGCCCCCTGCAAATATTTGACAAAAGCCCTGGGGGGTGGCGGTCCCTGGGGCTTGGGGGGGCCTTGGAGGCCCCCCAACATTTAAAAAACCAAGCCCGGGGGGTGGTGGTCCCCGAAGCTGCGGGGGGGCTGTTTGCCCCCGCAAATATTTCAGAAAAGCCCCGGGGGGTGGCAGTCCCCGGGGCTGCGGGGGGGCTCGAGCCCCCCCACATAGGTAATTATTTTTAAAAAAACAAGCCCCGGGGGGTGGCGGTCCCCGGGGCTGCGGGTGGGTTGTGTGCCCCCTGCAAATATTTGACAAAAGCCCTGGGGGGTGGCGGTCCCCGGGGCTTGGAAAGACCAAGACCCGGGGGATGGCGGTCCCCGGGGCTGCGGGGGGCTGTGTGCCCCCCGCAAATATTTCAGAAAAGCCCCGGGGACCTGGCCCACCCGGGGGCTAAATATTAATGAAGCGCGGGAGCCCGCGCTTCTTTTTTATTTCTTCATGGCGGGATTCGCGGATCCTACGCGAATTTCGCCGTTTTGTTAAAAAAAAAATGCTTTTTTGGGCCCTGGGGTTCCTTGCGGGACCCCCTGAGCAGGCCTAGGGGGTCAGGGTGTTTCTACCCTGCCCCCTTTTCTTTTTTTTTGCGTTTTTTATTCGGATTTCTTGTGACTCGGTTCTACCGAGTCACAAGATGGCTGCCAACACTTCCTGGTTTGGAGTGTTGACAGCCAATTAGAATAAAGCTCGTGGTCAAGAGGGTCCGGCGATCCTCTGTGCCTCTAAATATCGAAACTTTTATTTGTGATTTTCTCAGCAACTACTGAACGGATTTACACCATTTTTAAAAAGGTCGCTTTCTGAGCCAAGCAGTACCTTTTTGCCAAATTTGGGGTAAATCCGTTCAGTAGTTTCGGCTGTAGCCTTGCATAAAGTTTCCTATGGGAAATTGATTTTTTGACTCTTATTTTTTGAATTTCTCTGGAATTTCTGATCGGATTTACACCATTTAAAAAAAAGGGCGCTTTCTGAACCAAGCACTACCTTTTTGCCAAATTTGGTGTAATTCCGTTCAGCAGTTCGGGCTTTAGCCGTGGCTATAGTTTCCTATGGGAATTAACATGGAGAAAACACGTTTTGGGACCCCCCTTTTTTCTCGGCCCCCGCTTGCCGAATCACCCTGAAATTTGACCGGAGCGCCCACTAGTTTTGAAAATTTCGCGAAGATTCATCAAACGACGCTAAAGTTAATGGGAAAACAAAAAATGCTTTTCCTATGGAAAATAGGTCCTAACTATAACTACCTTCTGGCGACCGCCAGTAGGTAATGTATATATATATATATACTTTAAAACAATTAATAAACTCTTATTTTAAATTTATTTTAAAACTTTAAAATGATATCAAACTAAAATATATATATAAATATATCAATAATTTAAAATATAGAAAAAAACATTCTATAATAAATTAAAACATTAAACTATTAAAAAATATTTAAATTATAATTTCCCAATACAGTCAGTACAAAAGTATGGAAAGTATTGGATAGCGGAGGTATTAAATTTACTATTCCAACTCCAGTCAGTGCAACAGTAGGGAAAGTGTTGGATAGCGGAGGAGTAAAATTTACTATTCCCACTCCAGTGAGTGCAACAGTAGGGAAATTATTGGATAGCGGAGAGGTAAAAATTACTATTTCCACTCTAGTGAGTGCAACAGTAGGGAAAGTGTTGGATAGCAAAGGGGTAAAAATTACTAATCCCGCTCCAATGAGTACAACAGTTGGGAAAGTGTTGGATAGTGAAGGGGTAAAAATTACTATTCCCACTCCAGTGAGTGCAACAGTAGGGTAAGTGTTGGATAGAGGAGGGATTAGATTTACTATTCCAACTCCAGTGAGTGCAACAGTAGGGAAAGTGTTGGATAGCGGAGGGGTAAAAATTACTATTCCAACTCCATTGAGTGCAACAGTAGGGAAAGTGTTGAATAGAGGAGGGGTAAAAATTACTATTCCCACTCCAATAAGTGCAACAGTAGGGAAAGTGTTCGATAGCGAAGGGATAAAATTTCTATTCACACTCAAGTCAGTTCAAAAATAAAAAATAAATACATTTTTAAAAATAAAAAAATAATATAAGAATTTATAAATAAATAAATGTATGAATATGTTGAAAATTAAAATACCAATATATTTAATATATAAAAAGAAAACATATAATATTATTAATTACATATAACAAATACCTACAAATGTTATATAAGATATAATAAAAAATAAATTTTCCAAAAATAAATATTTTAAACTAGAAAATATTTACAAACAAAAACATTAATTATCACATAAATGTATTTATGTTATTTCCTACCCTATAACACCACACAATTCACAACACACTTCTAAATTTTGAAAACAAATATACTTCCATAATTAACATAATTAATTATCAATTAAACAAATATTATTAATAAACAAAAATTATAAACTACCCACACTTTAGCCCTATAATCCCCACAACACACACCTAAATTAAACTGTAAAATAATAAATTACACAATTAAAGCTTATTTTGAAATTAAACAACTAATTATAAAGTACATAAAATGCATTTAATACCCACCCTTTACCCCTTTAAAAGTAAAAACAGCACAGAAAAAAATAAGCAATTACCCAAAATAAATATCCAATAATTAACATTAATTAACAACTATATATTAATTAATTAAACACAAATTGCTTCCCAACCTTTACCCCTATAAACACCACAACACACACCTAAAATTAATTACACAATTACCATAATTAATTTTCAATTAAATTAATTAATAACAAGTAACAAATAATTATTAATAAAAAATTAATTAAATACTTGCTACCCTTTACCCCTATAAACCCCAAAACACACACCTAAAATTAATTACACAATTACCACAATTAATTACCAAATAATTAATTAATATTAATTAACAACTAATTATTAATTCTTCAATAAAAAAAATTACTTCCCACCCTTTACACCTATAAACACCAAAACTCCAACCTACAATTAATTACACTATTACCATCAATAATTACCAATTAATTAATTAATACAAATTAACTAGCAGTTATTAATTAATTAATAATACATTAATTTACACATTTAACACTATAACATCTCAATTAAATAAATATTAGTAAATAAAAAATATTCATTAATTTTATATAATTAAATTACTTCCAAGCCTATTCCCCTATAAACCCACAACCTGCTACAAAACTAAAAAACACAAAATTCAAATAAAAAAAATTAATAACTACTAAAACTTTAACACATATATTAAAGAATATAAACAATTCTTATACAAAAAAATACATCACATACATTTAAAATATATACTAAAATACATTACATTAATTTAAAAATTGATATTTTTAACAACTATATTTTTGCAAACAATATTAAACAGTTCGATATTTTTTAAATCGATATTACTTAACTTAAGTTGATATTCTTGACCATGATATTCTTACTGTCGATATTTCTCACTCACGATATTTGTGACTCAATATTTCTGCCTCTCGATATTTACAACTCGATATTGTGTCCCATCACTGTCTGGAGACATAGGAGCCGATTACGATTACGGACGGGCTGGAGTCCGTCTGCAATACCTGTGGCGGTTCCACACCCCGAATTAGGATGCGACCGCCACCATGGCGGTTGCACCTTGCACTCTTAACATTGCGGCGGATGCTGCTGACAGCAGCACCCGACGCTATGTCAAAAATGCATGTCGTGCATTTCACCGCACTACGTGGCAGGCACCAGCCTGTGCCTGCCACTTGGTGCAGTGAAATGTCGGGGGTACCATGGGTACCCCCCAGTGCACAAACACCCCCCAACACATTGGGGGCCCGCAACGGGCCCCCGAAACCAATCTCCACCAGCCTTTCAATGGCGGTTTACCCGCCACGGAAAGGCTGGTGGAAGACTGCATCGTAAATTGGAGGAAGGTGCCTGCTAGGCACCGCCACCATTTTACGGATGCAGACCGCTCCGCCAGGCAATCGGAATGATTGCCTGTGGCGGTTCCGTGGCGGACGGTCTTTGCGTCCGCCGCAGTCGCAGTCTGGATCCCACCACCATCATAATCTGGCGGTGGGAAAATCGCGGTCCGATTTGGAAAGGACCGCCACCGCTGGGATGGCGGTGACGGTCCTTCCACCATCATAATCGGCCCCAAAGTCTTATGCTAGCTATAGGCCTTAAAACACCAAACTTAACATTCAAGCTAATATCCAACACCAAGCTAGTGGTCTCTGCTGATATGGATTTTCTAAGCAGACTTGCCAGCACCCAGTCCTGACTGCCCTATTGCAAAAGAGTCCTCCTGAGTATACTGTCCTTTCCCAGGAAGAGAGCAGGGTCCAGCTGCCACATCCAAGGACTAGTTAGTCCAAACAGATGATTGAGAAAACTGTTTTGTTAAGCTATGTGAGAGAGATGTGAACTGTGGCCAAGATTCCACAAAGCCAAAACAACCTGACTTCTTCAAAGTAATGGTGTGTTTGTTAGGAAAAGCTGTATCGCTCTAGCTAGCTTGGCTGAAGCAGCAAAGCATTCCTCAGAGATACACATGAGGTATCTGTGTAATAACAACAAAACAACAGTGTGGTCCTGAAATACAGAGCTAAAAATTCCCAAACCAAGGGGCTGATTACGATGGCGGGCGGTAGCACATCCGCGGTGTTGGCATTGGCGGAAAATGCCCTTTTCCGCACTCCATCGGTGATCCTTGCGTCCGCCGTATTACGATGGGCAAAGATAGCCCATTTCCCGTCCGCTGCGGTGTTCTGGGAACCACCAGAAATCCCCCTTCGCAGCAGTGCCGGACGGAGCCAAAAGGGAGGAACCGCCGTGCGGAATGCGGTTACGACCGCTGGTTGTATTACGATGCCACAAACAGCCCACCACACCGCTGCGGAGAATCCGGCCAATCGAGGATGGCAGTGGCAATACTGTGGATAGCTCCATGTGTTCCTGGCCGCTGGGGAAACGGCGGTCTTTGGCCTTTCCGCAGCAAATCCGACTGCCGGGGACGGATTTTCAGCTTTTCCGCCGCTGAATCCTGGAATCCGACCGCCGCGGTAGGGAGTTTCTGGCGGTGCATCCTAATCTGGCCGGCGGTTTTGCCGCAGTACCTGCGGGCGGCAATTTCCCGCTAGCACGGCGGTCGGAGTGCTTTTCCGTCCGCTATCGTAATGAGCCCCCAAGTTAGGGAAAATGAGAACAAAATAACAAGAAAAATCATACAAAACTGAAGAAAACCAGATACTTGATTAGGAGTTAGTGGAAAAACAAAGATAATTCCATAAGAAACAATAGGTAATGGTCCAGTCTGCAGGTCTTGGCTTCTCTCTGGCGGACTAAGTAATAAATTGTAATCGGCAAAAATATGGTATTTCTTACGGACACTGTGAAATTTCATCTGAGGTAGTTCAGGCATCTCTTGACACCATCCTTAACAGGAAAGATTTCCACAAGTCAACATTTCATGTACATTTCTTGATGATACTTTGATCTCAAGATGATCTTTTATTGGGTATCCTGAGCCTGCTGCTAAAGGCCCCTTCCTTCCGTCCTAAACAGATCAAGCTTCGAGGTGCTCCACCCTTAGATTGACATAGAGACTAGGGAATACAGCAGACATAGAAACAGGAAATAATGATTGCTACGCCTCTGTTGGGATGGCGTTCCATTTTGACACATTCCCAGGTTTACTGGTCCTAGTAAATCTGGGAATGAGCCAAAAACCATGAGTGGATGCGTGGGAACACCCACGCTCCACCCATTGAACATGGACTTGTACTCCTTTGCCTTACTCCAGATTTACTAATCCATGCAGACCCACACAAGGTGGCTTTGAGTGGCATAGTAAATCTGACTTAACGGCGACACAAGCCCTTAGTAAATTTTAGGCCGTAGACTTTTACCATTACTTTGTAATCCTTATTGCATTTTCGGACTGCAACCATCACTGTAGCCTTGTGTTTAAAAAACAAAACATATTTGTGGAATTGCTTCAATGGAACACTCTTGACTTCTGCACCTGTCAAAGGTTTGGAATAGGAAGGGCTAAGACAAGAAGTTGTATTTTGGTGACATGGAGTCATCTAGCCAAACTATAGGTGAGTGGTTGGAAGTGGACCTTGCTTGGGCAAAGAGGGCAGGGTTGGTGCTGCCCCCTCCTGGTATAGTGAACGGAATGTATAGTAATTATTTCTAAAATTCCCAAATTCTCAACTTGATCCCATTTAAAATAGTTTGCAGCCAGTTTTGATGCACCAGAGACAACAGACTAAAAACTGCCAATTCCATTTTTCTAAGCCCATTTTCACATTTCATGTTGACCCATTATGGAAAGGCTTTCTGGGGTACAAATAACGTACACTCCACTTGTTTTAAAATGGCAGATCATGCAAATAATTCATGGCTTGCATGTTTCACCCTGGCCTGCAGACCACCATCTATGAAACAGGAGGTGAATGTCCACACCTGGTACAGCCAGAACGGCAAGCAGTGCATCCCACCAGCACCCTGCAGATGATTCGCAGATGATTCCAAACCCAGTGAAGCCTTCCCTTACATGCCCGAGCTAAGGATATAGGCTCCCAACTTATTATCAAGTCAATGGGATCCAAATGAAGCCAAATACAAAGATTATCAGGATAGCATTACTGCCAGGTAAGAGGCTCTGCAACCAACCTGTCGAGCGGGCTATGCAGCAGAACAATGGAAGAACTAAATCATACCAAAATAGCCGAAGAGCCAGCCTCCTCGTGCATCTCATTAGACTCAAGCTGCCTGTGCAGCTTACTGCTTGCACAAGTTTCCAGGAAGCTGTGGTTAGTATTGCATTCCCTTTGTGTCTGGGAGCCATGCTATGTTGATTTTTTTGCATTCACTCAGGAGAAGTGAAGCAGAAGAAGGACAACACCTAGCAAACTTGTCTAGAGTTTACCAAGCTCCCTTCCATGAAATGAGCTTTAATTCCCCATGGAATTCAAAAGGCTTTCCAGTACAGCCAGGCATTGATAACAGTAACCCTAGGAAAACAGCTGCTGCTAGGTCATTAGCTGGTCTCATCTGCCGAGCTGCTGTCTGAACCACACTTAATCCAGGGTTGCCAAATGAGACTTTCAAGCAGACTGTCGGTCATGGCGGACCTCAGTGGTTGATGCACAGACTTTCACCTGATGTATTTGAATCTACCAGATGACATATGGCTAATTGTGGGCATCTCACAAGAACCTTCACTATTTCCAAGTCGTTGTCCTGACAACTCAGACCTGGAATCACTGTGCATATGACATGACTCTCTTGTGGTGTGACAATGGCATTGTAGATGCTCAATCAGCAAAGAGTTCACTTCTCCCACTGTGGAGTCTAGATGTTCTCACCTGATCATCCTCCAACCCAATCACAGGGCAGCATGAATGTGAAGAGGAAATTATGCTGTTGGAGGATTCAAAATGTTAATGGCGCTCTCAACAAGCAATGGCTGAAGGTGGATGACAGAACATCAAATGACTGAAAGGGGATGACCTAAAGCCCTGTCTGTGTATTTTGTATTTGTGACAAAGGATCTGAGAAACAGCTAAAGTTGTATCTAGCCAAACCTGATAATGACAAATAGGTAAAATAGCAGAAAATCATGGAGAATCTATGGAGAGGATGTATTACATCTCCCAAGAATTCTAGTGAGCTTGTATCAGTTGTAATATTCCAGAATATCTTTAGGAAAAAAACATCATCTGACATAATTACTGTATCCTAAATGTTGTTTGCAAATATATCTTTCTTATGGGTGTATTTTTTTCATTATAACTCCAACACAGCTATTCTTTTTGGAAATGGCATTTTGATATCTAGGACATGATATTGCTGTTAGGCCATATTTTATTTACGACGACGGTGAAATAAATTTGATTTCCATGCTAACAGAAGAATGTGAAATGTTTTATGCAGCTATTCCAGCAGTTTATTCCATGTTTTAGGCAGTGTTTTGCAAAATGCCTGCACCCAACTTTCATCTAAATAAACCCAGAGATAGGCACATTGTGGGCTCTCTACGGATAGTTTCTAAAGGAACCAAGGGGCCCATTAGGATGGCGGGCGGAAGCACCACCGCCGTGTTGGCGGATGCAAAAACCACCAGTTACCGCCCGCATGCCGCAGCCCACACGCCCGCCAAATTACGATGTGAGAAGGCAGGCAAACACCGCTGGCAAGCCAGCGACGCCGTCCGCCATCACTGTGCGCCCGCTCACGTAGCGGCGCAGCCCAATGGAGACACACCGCCAGACGAAATCACGTACCGCCCGGCGTACAAATTACGATGCCGCAAACAAACAGCTCCCACGGCTAAGAGACACCGCACGTGAAAGTGAGGCGGAAACCCGAACGCCGAGCTCAGACACCGAAGAGGCGACCCCCCCGAGCATGAATCCAGCACTGCAGGCCCTCCCCATGCTATACCTGATGCACCACCAAGGAGGCAACGTACCGCGGAGACGCAGGTAGGCACACACACAACAAGAGCACGCATACAGCGCACACAGTGCAAGTGCGGAAAAGGAGGACATGGCCCCCCCCAACACCCCTGCGTGGACAAGACACATCCACCACTGCACCCACAAATGTAACACAGGGCAAATCGCAACATCTCGCAACTATCTTGGGCACACCACCTGGGACCAGGAACTAATGACCCCATCACGGCACCGCAGCACAGCGGCGATGACGCAGCCACACATGCGCACAACTCAGCGCCCAACCATAATGCCATGTATGCGTCGCACACAAACAACACAGGGACACAACCAAGCACCACACACACCAGCCACACCCAGAACGCACGTGACAGGCCTGCCACAGTCATGTCCCCAACGGCCAATTCACGGCCAACACCCAACGTCACACAACCGACGCCCACATGTCAGTGAAGTCACGCAACATCAGGACACACCCCTATGTGACAAACATGGCGAAGCACACAGCGGCGGCAACACCACCCAGCAGAACATGGGCCCCGTCGGGAAGAGGTACGCCAGTACCACACAGAAACACCCATACCACCCTGCACCCATGAACCAGACATACAAAACGGAACACCAAAGAGCCCGGGGACCGACAACAGGTGGACCCAAGAATGACACCCACACACAAGGCCCAACGCATAGCGGAAACACAGCCTGCCGCCCACACACGGGAGAGCAGACAGCAACGAATGACCTTCCATTCCAACTCCGAAACCACATCCCGACCAAACAAGCCGGAGAATACAGCCATTGTCCCAAAAAAAGACCAACACAGGCATGCAGAGGAAACCGACCACAGGGCAGATAGCGCATATCACCTTAGAACATTCCGAACGGGAAAAAGAAATGAAAACACTCCCCTATGTCGTTCTCATGCAAGTTATCTGAAAGGAGTCACACACCACTGACCTTGACCATTCAGAGAAGCATGTGGGATGAGGGCCCGTGTCTTCCGCACAAGCTAACATAACACAAGTCCCGCCTCCCTACGAACATCACAGACTCCCCAGCAACTTTGGAGCTTGCACTCTGCAGACTGCACAGACAGCCGGAGCACGCCACCACATCGCCCTGCAGCAAAATGGCACTTCCACCACACCTACCCAACTACGCCAGACAGGTCAATCTGTACAAACATAACCTGATACAGATATTGGGATGTGAACCCCTGTCCATGCTGAACGTAAGTTACCGACTGACTTACCGCATCGCATTGTTCAGCTGCGTCATCCCCGTCTTCTACTGTCGGAGGTGTCCCTTCCACCATCCTGTGGATCTGTGTCTCTCCAACCCGGCATGTCCAAGGGCGGACCTGCTACAACTATTCCACCCACTGGACGCCCACGACAGGGTCTGTTCAGCCTATGGGGGCATGCCATATGTGGCCAACATCGGACCCACACTGCAATGGGACCACTGTGCCTCCACACGACGGATCATAGATCACAGCTACATCGAATGTCATCCAACATGCCCCATCATGCTCCTACAAGGGACAACTTACGAACAACACCTTGACAGCCACCATCCGCTACATTGGCTGACAAACATGTATACCACCAATGACATGGAAGCCCTGCTGGAAGGCATCGCATACCTGACAACATGTCAATTCGTCGGACCCCGACGCAATCCCCCAATTGAGCCATGATGTCCGACACTGTACCCATGCTTAGCTTCCGCACGGACTGGCCAGTGACCACTACAACAGCCATACCAAACGACCTGCAACTGATACCACACCATCAACGACACCGCCATGACATCGGATGTGTCCGGGACATGCACTCTGTTCCCCATCACATCCAGGAACTCTGCATGTATCGGGGGAGGCAGTGGCATGGGACATGTGTATCGCACCCACATGGACAGAACTGCACGTACAACAATGCCATGACATGGATCCTGCGCCCATGGACATATGCACCGCTCAGTGGACAGGAATCGCTCGGCTGGAGTATGTGAGAGCTGCACCCCTCCTCCCCCTCCCCGGAAATCAAGCAACAGGACCTTTGCATGGACGACAAGTGCATACAACAACAACACGACCCCAGTGACTGTGACATGTCCAGTAGCCACCACATGGCAACAACAAGTGGGACGCCGTTGCATGCACGGAAGCCCATGCCCTGATGTCAACTCACACGCACGCGTGCATGAGTAACAACAGCAGCACAACTGTCACATGGAACTGAGATGGACTGTGCCCATGATGCCAAGCGGTCTGGTAGGCTAAATGTATACCGTCTGTGTCAAAGTCCGCAGCTCCGCAGCTAATTGCAAATGAACATTAGCACAGCAACTGCCAAGCAGATGTAACTCCGAAGCACACATCCCACATGCAACAGCTAATCACATGTACCCCTACACCCTTTGCTATGTGTAATCATGCTCAGTATATCCTCCACATGCATTCCGCTGCCAGTAGTGTCCACTATACTGCATCACAGAGGACATAAGTCACAATACATGTTTTGAAGATAGAAACTGTCTCTGCTGATTCCTTTCACAAGTACGAATGTGAGATGATGAGAGTGTGTGATGTACACGGCAGTCGTGACATGACCATGTAGTCCACTGTCATTGGATGTCAACGCAAATGAGTAGCACAACTGTGGAAGACACACATGTGTCGTGTGAAGCGGGAGTGACGCTTTGTTCAGGTGGGTGGGTGTGACGGGTAGATGCGCACATGCAAAGTTGAAACACGCTGTGTCGGGAGGGGTCCGGAACTGCACATTACCGCTTCCCTGGGCAATGTTAAAGGCCACCTGTCGGGGGGATGTGAACACGTGTGTGCACAGCAGCCGGGCACACGAACAATGCGGCATCAGGCGTACACGTCAGCCCACCCTCTGTGGACAAGCTGGATCCTGTAGTGCGCCCGCCAGGCCCTTGACAAGGCACACACAGCCCCTGTCGACCAGGTGTATCCCCAACATTGTCAACCTGCACAGGCAATCCAGGGCACGGGATGGCAGTGGAGCATGGTGGGGGAGAGGACTCGGCGCGCTCCTCCGGGTCACATCACGCAGGCAAAAATTCCTCAATGTGTAGCATGGCACAAGTCATATGGAAGTAGTGGGGGGACGCACACATCACGAGCAGGAGTGACGTCACGGAAGGTGGCTCGCACCATCCCACCCATTGCCTACATCTCCACACACGTCACATGCCGTTGCAACAGAGAAGCCAGCGCGTGCGCAAGCACCTCCGAGCCCACCCCAGTGAGGCAAAAGAGTGAATGTGTGGGTCCATCAGCCCCAGATGGACGCGGCATGGGCCGCTAGGGCAGCTACAGCCTCTGTGTGTCGCAGGTAGTGTATCCGGACTGCGGAGACTGTCATGCATTGTCTATGTTGCCCGTGTCTCGAGTCGGGGCACCACGCAGGTGGACGGCGTCCCGCCACACATCATACCGTGAGACAGACCACTCGTTCAACTGGACCCACACATACACTCCTTGGCCTCTCCGGGGCGAGCTTGGGGCTGCATCTGCATGCGCTAGCCCCACAGGTGCAAATGCATATTGGGGGGAGCGAGTGGAGGCCATGAGGACAGGGACAAAGACGACTGTATTACTGTCAGTGAGTTCAAGGAATGACCCTGATGTGGACAGGAAAAGACGTGCCCCGTGTGTATTGCAACTAGTCGCTAATCCGATCACCCTCCCATGTCCTGCATGTAAGCCCGCACCTAGCCCCGCCCACCCGCCACATTGAAATTAGCACCAGCACAACATCATTCACATTCGAGGCACTGACTGGGGGTGACAACCATTGGACAAACTTGTGGAGGCCACCCACGCGTACATGTGGGCCCTCCATGATCCATGTCACCTGCGGCAAAGTGATGACATGCGCAATGACGGAAGTGAGGAGAGCTGTCCGCCCCACGCACAGATGGTGCATCAGCTCCACAGACCCAGCAGCGAGTGCAGCAGGGGTCACATGTGCAGGGGCATCTGTGCCTGGTGTGAAGGCACATTCATATTGACAGCACATCGACCAATGTGTAGTCTGCCCACATCTACAGTCCATTATCATGCGTACATAGAAAATGAACATAGGGCAACACATCTGTGTGGGTGCACCCACTGTGACCAACACTGCGCAATAATCGACGTACTCGCCCTGTGCATGGCCCACCACGCAACGGAGGTCACATTCAGTGCCACCATCCCACACACACATCCCTATCACGCGACATGGTGTGTCCAATAGTCAGTACTGAGTTAGCGCCCATCTGGAGGGTCCTGAACAGGAGACACATGCAACCCACTAGGCAGTCGGTGCTGTCACCTACTGGCATTGTGCAGTCAATGTGCAGGCCAGGCCTGCTGGGACTGAGAGGGGCAGCATGGCCCAGCCTGACATTCACACGGGCAACAAGTGCACTGAGACCTGCATTGGCAATTGCAGACGTTGGCCTGCTCCCAGCTGGCCCGGGACGCATACCTCCATAGTGGAACACGCAGGGTGCAACCGCGAGGGTCATCGGAGTTGGCCGTATTGGCCTGGCCCATGTTGGTGACAGTCCGCTGATGCCATGTGCACCACACAGTATGATGTGCGCACTGCATCTGCAGGTGTGGCCATGATGTGCGTGTGGGTGCAGGTGCACAATGGACGGGGCCACAACATGCCGTGTGCATAGGCAGGGACGGCGAGTGGCCGGCACCCACATGTCTGTTAGCATGTCATCATCTGCACATTGGCATGGGTGCATGGTATACGCATATGCACACGCATGTCATCTCTCACTATGTACATCTGCCACTTGGCACGTGCAAGGTTACGTGTCACATGTGATGTGTATTTGCAAGCACACAGCCGTGTTGGCATGGGGCTGTCAATGTGTACACCTGTCAATGCTTCTGGAGGTGTGATCCGTACAGTGCTGCACATAGGGTGCAGTGGTGACACCAATGACTGTCTCATATCCCCTCATGCCACAGGTCCCACTTGTCTTGGCCGCGCAGCCTGTGCCCACATCGTCGTTGGTGTGTGCCATACTCATCCAGCCTCGGAAGCAGTGTGATGCACAGCAGACAGTCATGTTGCCGTGGTGTTGCCGCTTGCCGAATGTGCAGTCAGTCCCCCTCAGCACGCCACACAGGTCATTGAGGCCTGGATCCCCATGTGCATGCACATAGCAATGGTTTGTGTCACTGCCCATTGCTATTGGTGGGAGACCTGTGTAAGTATATTGTGGCTGTGCTGTCCCTGCATGACAGCTGTTCTGTGACTCATGTTCTTGCTCTGTCATATCAGTTATGTGTAGGTGAAAATGCCATGTTGCATGTTGCTTTGACATGTGTCCACTTCCATCTTTCCTAGGCGGAGACCAAACATTTACCGCCCTTACCAATTGTTGGCGGACATGGAGGATTCTGAGGTCATCCGGAAATTTCGTCTGGACCGACCAACCCTGCATCGACTATGTGCCATGTTGGAACCCCACCTCCGTCCTCGCAGGGTGTATCCGACAGCATTCACCCCCACGGCAAAGGTGATGGCTGCACTGCATTTTTTCGCCACTGGGTCATTCCAGCACACAGTGGGCAGTGGAGGTGGGATGTCCCAGCCCATGTTCAGCATGGTGCTGAGGGATGTACTAGCAGCCATGATGCTGTACAGGAACCGGTACATCCGATTCCCCAGGGCACGTGAGTTGGCGGCAGTGAAGGGTGCATTCTATGCCCTTGGACGGATCCCACACGTCGTTGGTGCCATAGATTGCACCCATGTTGGCCTTGTCCCACCACAGGCCACTGAGCAGCTCTTCCGCAACAGGAAGCACACGCACTCCCTGAATGTGCAAGTGGTGTGCCTTGCGGACATGGTCATTTCCCACGTGTGTGCAAAGTTCCCAGGCTCGGCCCATGACGCGCACATCATGCGCAACAGCATATTACCAAGACTGATGACCAATCTGCAACAGGACCGTGGCTGGATTGTCGGTGAGTATGTGGAGTTGTGTGGCATGCTGGCTTAAGGATGCTGTCTACTGTCCTGTTTGAATTGCAACGGTTCTCTGTGTCCCTCACGCACAGGTGACTCGGCTTACCCGAATGGGCCCTGGCTGCTCAGTCCATTGCGGAATCCTCAGAGCCCAGCAGATGACCGCTACAATGAGGCACATGGGAGGACCAGACGTGTGGTCGAGCGTACCTTTGGCCTCCTCAAGTCCAGGTTCAGATGCCTGGACCGCACCGGGGGTGCGCTGGCGTACTCCCCACAGAAGGTGTGCCAGATAGTGGTGGCGTGCTGCATGCTGCACAATCTGGCCATTCGAAAGCAGATCCCCCTCATTGTGGATGACGGAGATCAACCAGGGCCCCAGCCTGCACACCAGGACAGCTCCAGTGAAGATGACAGTGGAGAGGATGAAGCTGTGAATGTGCGTCAGCAGCTCATCGCCCGCTACTTCACTTGACGGTGAGTGACCATGTACGACGGCTGATGTAGCTGTAGTTGTGCAGGTGTATGTGTGCTCTGTTACTGGGGCCTTTTGTTCACTGAGTGCTGTGTGTCAATGGTCCATGTCCAGGTTGGTATGCCACTGTCAGTGGCTGTAGCATTGTGCCCTGTTGCTCTCTGAGATGTGTGTGCATTGCTTGTAGTTGGTGACAAGTACTGTGTGATGAGTGTGTTACACACTCATTGAATGTACTCTTGTTCTGTTTCTCACCCCTAGGTCCCTGCAGCCTCTCCTGTCCCATCGACATGCCACACAGCAGATGCTATTCTGCTCATGGTGGCGATTGCACATCGTGGAATAAACCCAGGACACATTAAGCCGATTGTGATCAAGGTGTATTTATTAACATCGGTGACATGTGATTGTGTGCAAGGTGTTGACAAATGTGGTGCATGCTGTGACAATGAGTTGACGGTCATGGCTGCGTGATGGTCAAGGTGTACCCATGGAGTTCTATGTCCACAGTCCAACAGACACATGCCATTCACATGGCAGTGTGGGGTAGGATCGTATTCCATGTCAATGCAGTAGGTGGTCAAGGTGGCTGGCTGACTCACTGGCGTTTGGTGCGGGCGAAGTCCTCTCTGGACACCTGTTTCCTCTTCGGACGGCCCCTCCCACGTTTGGTAGGGGGGGTGTTGATGTTCCGCTGGTGGTGGCTGAGGAGTGCTCACTCGCTGTGGATGCAGGGGAACGCGATGCTGCACGAACCTGCGCCACAGCAGGTGGTGGCGGAGGTGGTGTTGCTGGCCTTGCTTGTGCCCTCCCCCCCACCACCAGCTGGCCCATGAGGTCCGCGATTTTGGCCATGTGGGCGTCCATGGACCTCAACACCGCAAGGACCTCCCTCGTGTCGCTTGCCGACCTGGCCCATTCGCCTTGGGCCTCTTCATAGGCCCCAAGGACTCTGTCGATTGGCGGCAGGGCTTGGCTCCCAGGCACAGTTGGCGTTGGCCTGGCCCTGCTCCTCCTACCAGTACTGCTGCCACCGACCTGCCCACTAGCCACATTGCTCCCCACGGTCCTCGCTGTGGCTCCCAGGGTGGACACAGTCGGCCGGACCACCACTTGCGCTGGGGCCAGTGATGACGTGGTGGTGGTTGCGGCAGTGGGAGTGGCCGCAACGACCGTGGGAGTGGCCGCCACAACAGTGGTAGTGGCCGCTACGACAGTGGCAGCAGGGGGCTGTGAGTGGTCACCAGCCCTGGATGATGGGTTGGTGGGTGGGAGGGTGCCTGGGGTGCGGTTGGGCCCTGCCACACCAGATGGGCCTGCTGGGTGGTCCGTGTCCGAATCGGAGGACAGATCCTCCACATCCGTGAGTCCTTGTTGGGGGCTTGCAGGCTGGCTGTGCTGGCTGCTGTCTCCATCTCCAGCATCCAGCAGTTCGTCACCTGTGGGGGGAATGAGATATGTTATTGTGTTGCACATGACAAAGTATGTATAGGTTGTCTGACATCCACAGTTCGTGCACAGTCGTGCACAGGTTTCCCGGAGCCGTGTGTGTGGCTGTGCTATTTGTTGTTGTGTGGTCATGCCAATGGGACTGTGTGCTGTGGACATGTGGCATGGGACGGATTGGCAATGCCGATGGGTGTGTTGCTGTGCTCCTGCTTTTTGTGGCTCTGGTGTATGCGGACTCCAGACCCATCGTGGTGGTTGGTTTGTACTATGCTCTTGGAGTTCAAATGTAACGCTTCGAAACGCAGATGGCATGATGGGGGTCAGCCCCCTGAAATGCATTTGAGATGAACTATGCTTTGGGGGTTCATATGGAACGCTTAGAAACGCAGATGGCATAATGGGGGTCAGCCCCCTGAAACGCATTTGAGTTGAACTATGCTTTGGGGGTACATATGGAACGCTTAGGAACGCAGATGGCATAATGGGGGTCAGCCCCCTGAAACGCATTTGAGTTGAACTATGCTTTGGGGGTACATATGGAACGCTTAGAAACGCAGATGGCATAATGGGGGTCAGCCCCCTGAAACGCATTTGAGATGAACTATGCTTTGGGGGTTCATATGGAACGCTTAGGAACGCAGATGGCATAATGGGGGTCAGCCCCCTGAAACGCATTTGAGATGAACTATGCTTTGGGGGTTCATATGGAACGCTTAGAAACGCAGATGGCATAATGGGGGTCAGCCCCCTGAACGCATTTGAGTTGAACTATGCTTTGGGGGTACATACTGTGAGCCATGGGTGCAGAACGTGACATGTGTTGTGGCAACATGACAGTGCATGGTCTGAGGTGTGTGTATGTCTGACATACCCTGCATATTTGCTGTCTGTTGTGATTTCTGGCCATGTAATTGGACGCATTGTTATGAGTGAGTGATGGTTGTGTGCCACACGACGTATTGCAGATGGTCCAATTCCTTGGTGTGCGTGCTGCCCTGTGCCATGTGCATCAATGCAGTGCTCGGGGGTGTGTCACATGTTATGTGTGTTGTTGCTCACAGTGTGACGTGCGCTTCATTCACTTCTGGCACATGATTTGTCATGGGCATGTTTCTTTGCGTGACTACTGTATGTGGACCAGCTGTTCGGATGACATACCTTTCATGTGACTGGGGCTGACGGATGAGATGGATGGTATGTTGTATGTGCATTGTGCGTCTGTGTGTTTGATGGGTCCAGTGGTGTTCGTGTGCATTTATGTTGTTCCACGCTGTTGCGTCTAGTGTGGTATGTCTTTCATGGGCGTAGTTGTGGGATGTGTGGTTGACAGGCAGTAGGGGCTACATGGACAGGACTTCGATGGTGTTGCAGTTGTGTGTGATGGGTTGCACTGTGCCTGCCGTGTGGTTCTGTTATCAGTGTGACTTGTGCATGCAGACGTGGCTCCTTGGGTGTTGCTGTGTCTGTGATGGGTCATGTGGGGTGTGACTCTGTGGTTCATGTCCGTGTGCACATTGTTCACATGGTTGTGACAGGGAGCAGTGCTGAGTGTTCCTCTGCTACTTGACATGTCCCATGTGTTAGTCGTAATTCAGTCCTCATGCCTCCAGTCACCCCGCCCTGTCCAGTTTCCCACCTGCAGGGTGTTTTTGAGCGTGCACTGGACTGGATGCAACATGGTTATGGGCGGGGGGGTGCTCCATGTTGCAGGTCTGTGGGGGCGGTGTTATGGGTCGTGGTGATGGCTGGACACCCACTGACACCGTTTGTCCTGGGGCGGGATGTCTACCTGTCGGATGCCGGTGTGCACTGCAGTGGCTGCTACGTGGGTGTGGGCTGTGGGCTGTGCTGTGGGACTAGGGGCCTGGTGTGTGTTGTACTTCAGCTGTCCCTCCTCCCACCCACTGCCTTTGTGTTGCGGCTACTTACCTGTTACTTGTCGGTTAGTGCAGCTATGGCTGCCACATGGGTGTGGGTGTGGGGGGTGCTCCTCCTTGCTGCGCTGTGGGACTGGGGGCCTGGTGTGTGTTGTACTTCTGCTGTCCCCCCTCCGCGCCACTGCACTTTGTGTTCCTGCTACTTACCTGTTACTTGTCGGTTAGTGCAGCTATGTCGGACACATGGGTGTGGGTGTGGGGGGTGCTCCTCCTTGCTGCGCTGTGGGACTGGGGGCCTGGTGTGTGTTGTACTTCAGCTGTCCCCCCTCCCAACCACTGCACTTTGTGTTCCTGCTACTTACCTGTTACTTGTCGGTTAGTGCAGCTATGGCGGACACATGGGTGTGGGTGTGGGGGTGCTCCTCCTTGCTGCGCTGTGGGACTGGGGGCCTGGTGTGTGTTGTACTTCTGCTGTCCCCCTCCGAGCCACTGCACTTTGTGTTCCTGCTACTTACCTGTTACTTGTCGGTTAGTGCAGCTATGGCGGACACATGGGTGTGGGTGTGGGGGGTGCTCCTCCTTGCTGCGCTGTGGGACTGGGGGCCTGGTGTGTGTTGTACTTCAGCTGTCCCCCCTCCCAACCACTGCACTTTGTGTTCCTGCTACTTACCTGTTACTTGTCGGTTAGTGCAGCTATGGCGGACACATGGGTGTGGGTGTGGGGGTGCTCCTCCTTGCTGCGCTGTGGGACTGGGGGCCTGGTGTGTGTTGTACTTCAGCTGTCCCCCCTCCCAACCACTGCACTTTGTGTTCCTGCTACTTACCTGTTACTTGTCGGTTAGTGCAGCTATGGCGGACACATGGGTGTGGGTGTGGGGGGTGCTCCTCCTTGCTGCGCTGTGGGACTGGGGGCCTGGTGTGTGTTGTACTTCTGCTGTCCCCCCTCCGAGCCACTGCACTTTGTGTTCCTGCTACTTACCTGTTACTTGTCGGTTAGTGCAGCTATGGCGGACACATGGGTGTGGGTGTGGGGGGTGCTCCTCCTTGCTGTGCTGTGGGTCTGGGGGCCTGGTGTGTGTTGTACTTCTGCTGTCCCCCCTCCCACCCACTGCACTTTGTGTTCCTGCTACTAACCTGTTACTTGTCGGTTAGTGCAGCTATGGCGGACACATGGGTGTGGGGGGTGCTCGTTGTGGCGCTTCTGGAGTCCTAGGGGACCTGGTGGTAGTTGCGTGGCTGGCTGAGTGTACACATGCCCCCATGGTTTTGTTAGTTGATATGTTTGGGCTGTGTGTGTGGTGGTGCCTGTTGCATGTGTGTGTGATGTGTTGTGTATTGTGTACTGGACATGGGGGTGTTTGTCCCTCGGAGCTATGGCATGGTGGTAATGCATGTGAGTACATAGCGGTGTGCTGGTATACATTTGTTGTACTTACCAGCCTCCACTCCCCCTGGTAATCCGGTGAGGATCTCCGGATGGATGATGACTCGCACCTTCTCCTCCCACGCTTTGAAGGTCTTGTAATGCGCGGGATTCCCTCCGCCAGTCGTGGCAGCCAGCTCTCGATTTTTGCTCTCCTTCTTCTTGACCAGGCTTTTGATGTCGTTCCACCGTTTGTTGATCTCTCCTCTGTTTCTGGGTACGGTCCCGACTGCATTGACCTGGTCTACAATTCTGTTCCACATTCTGTTTCTGGTGGCTCGTGGTGTGTGCTGGACCTGGTTGCCATAGATTTGTGTGTGCACCTTGACGATCTCGTCGACCATGACCGTCAGCTCAGTGGAAGTGAACTTGGGCATTCTGTGTGATGCCATGGTGTTTGTGGTGCTGGTGCGGTGTGTGATGTGTGATGTGCAGGGGGTTTGTGGTGCCGGTGTTTGGTGGTGGTGGTGGGTGTGATGTGTGCGTATCTGTGGTGTGCTGCTGTCCTTGCTGTGTCACTGTGTCCTCTCCTCTCCGCTTTGCTATGTTGCAAGGGGTTGTGGTCTGTGGAGGGGCTGCTTTTGTACTTACCTATGTGGGTGTGTCCTGATGGTCTGTTGTTTTCAGGTGTGTTGTGGCTGGTGTTCTGGGCTTTGTAGTTTATTTGTTTGTCCAGGGGTGGTGTGTTTTCGGGATGTGTACTGTGTCTGTGTATTTGTGCGTGGGTTGCTGTGTGGACTTGTTTGCCATGTTGTGTGTGTTTGTGTCCACGGATGTGTCTGTGCAGGGACGTGGCCGCCATGGCTTCTGCCGTGTCCATTTTCTTCAGTGTTGTTTACGCTGGCGGGCGGTGTATTTGTTGTTTTTCCGCGCTCATGTCGGTGCGATCGTAATTTCACGTGCGGTGTCTCGGCCGTGAGGGCGGGCGGTTTTGTGTTGTCGTGCGTCTTTCCATCCGTGGCGTGCGGTTTGACTACGACTCGGACAAGGGCGGGCGGTATTTTTAGCGTTTTTACCGCCGCTGGCGGTTTTGGGCTCGCGGCATCGTAATTGCTGGGTCGGTATTCAGACGGTGTAGGCGGGCGGATTTTTCCCGCTATGATGGATGGCAGATTTTTTACCGCCCGGTATCGTAATGGGCCTTCAACTTCTTTATACCGAGCAAAACATTACCTTACTGTGCTGGGTGGGCTAATGGATAGGTTGATAGAATTCATCAAGAGTTAAATTCTTGCTACTGAGAAATATGGTGATATGGAGGTCAAAGTTCCTATCCAGGCAAGGACAACTCTCCCTTACATCCTTCTGTGGTTAGTACATAGAATATCATTAAACTGGATAATAGTAACACCTGCTATTTACAGTACTTAGAATAGCAATAGAGTGGTAACAACCATTATAGAACAAAAAAAGTTAAACCATAACATATTTTAGTAGAGAGCAGAATCCTCGCCATTACCCACCTGAGACCCTGGCTATCTGAGCCTTAAGTACATTTCTAGTGTTCAATTCATTTCTCGAATTGTGAATAAGTAACAAATCTTTATTTAGATATCTATTTTAAGGTGTTTATCTCCCAGAAGGTGCACAGACAAAATATTGAGTTTTTTATTTCGAAGTCCAAGAATATCGAGTTGTAAATATCTAGGTACAAGAATATCGACAGCAAGAATATCGTGGACCAGAATATCGACAGTAAGGTAAGAAATATCGGGTTTTTTTTAATCGAAGACAGTAATATCGTTTGTAAAAATATTGTTGTTAATAATATCGATGTTATATTAGTGTTATGTATTTTAGTATGTATTTTGAATATATGGGCTCTATATTTTTGTTTAAGTATTGTATGTATTTTTAAATATATGTATTACATTTTTAAAAGTTATTAATATTTTTTAAAGTAAATTTTGCGTTTTAGTTCCGTAGCGGGTTGTGGGTTTATAGGGGAATAGGGTGGGTTGTAATTTAATTATAATAAATTTAATCATAATTTTTAGAAGTTATTAATTATTTGTAATTAAACTTTGTGTTTTTATTCCGTAGCGGGTTGTGGGTTTATAGGGGAATAGGGTGGGAAGTTATTTAATTATAATAACTTTATTAATATTATTTATTAATTAATATTTATATATTTAATATTTTATATTGTTAATTGTGGTAATTATTTTTTTAGCAATTAGTTATTAATTGGTTGTTAATTATTATTAATTATTTGTTAAATAAATTAATTATGTTATTTTTTTTAGGAGTGGGTTGTGGGTTTATAGGGGAATAGGGTGGGAAGCAATTTAATTATATTTAATTAATTAATATTATTTATTAATTACTATTTATATATTTAATATTTATATTGCTATTTGTGGTAATTAATTTTTTTATTAATTAGTTATTAATTGGTTGTTAATTATTATTTCTTATTTCTTAAATAAATTATTTTTAGGATCGGGTTGTGGGTTTATAGGGGAATAGGGTGGGAAGTAATTTAATTATAATTAATTAATTAATCATTTTTTATTAATTAATAATAAAGTATTCATGTTTTTATATTGCTAAATGTGGTAAATAATTTAATATTAATTAGTTATTAATTGTTTGTTAATCATTAATAATTAATTGGTAAATGTGTAAATTGTGTTATTTTTTTAGGAGTGTGTGTTGATAGGGGAGTAGGCTGGGAAGTAATTTAATTTCAATATAATTTTTAAAATGTTTAATTATAAAATGTATTTTAAGTTGTTTTATATTGTTAATTGTGTGAATTAAATTATTATTTATTGTTTTTAAATTGCTTGTTAATTTTAATTAATTAATTAGATAATTATTAATTAATTATGTTAATAGTGTTATGTTTTCGAACATTGGTGGTGTCATTTATAGGGGAATAAGGTGGGAGGCAAAAAAATTTTTTTTATTAATTGTTTGTTTATTAAGTTTAATTATTTTGCTTGAGTGGGAATAGAAATTATTCCCGTATGCAATCCAACACTTTCTCTACTGTTGCACTCACTGGAGTGGGAATAGTAATTTTTACCCCTACGTTATCCAACACTTTCCCTACTGTTACACTCACTGGAGTGGGAATACTAAATTATTCCCCTCTGCTATCCAAAACTTTCCCTACTGTTGCACTTACTGGAGTGGGAATAGTAATTGTTACCCCTCCGCTAACCAACACTTTCCTTACGGTTGCACTTGCTGGAGTGGGAATAGTAATTGTTACCCCTCCGCAATCCAACACTTTCTCTGCTGTTGTACTCCCTGGAGTAGGAATAGTAAATTAGTCCTCTCCACTATCCAACACTTTCCCTACTGTTGCACTTGCTGGAGGGGGAATAGTAATTGTTACCCCTCCGCTATACAACCCTTTCCCTAGTGTTGCACTCGTTGGAGTGGGAATAGTAAATTATTCCCCTCCGCTATCCAACACTTTCCCTACTGTTGCACTCGCTGGAGTGGGAATAGTAATTGTTACCCCTCCGCTATCCAACACTTTCTCTACTGTTGCACTCCCTGGAGTAGGAATAGTAAATTATTCCTCTCCGCTATCCAACACTTTCCCTACTGTTGCACTTGCTGGAGTGGGAATAGTGATTGTTACCCCTCCGCTATCCAACCCTTTCTCTACTGTTGCACTCGCTGGACTGGGAATAGTAAATTATTTCCCTCCGCTACCCAACACTTTCCCTACTGTTGCACTCGCTGGAGTGGGAATAGTAATTGTTACCCCTCCGCTATCCAACACTTTCTCTACTGTTGCACTCCTTGGAGTGGGAATAGTAAATTACTCCCCTCAGCTATCCAAAGCTTTCCCTACTGTTGCACTCGCTGAGTGGGAATAGTAATTGTTACCCCTCCGCTATCCAACACTTTCTCTACTGTTGCACTTGCTGGAGTTGTAATAGTAAATGTTACCCCTATGCTATCCAACACTTTCCCTACTGTTGCACTCACTGGAGTGGGAATTGTAAATTATTCCCCTCCACTATCCAACACTTTCCCTACTGTTGTACTTTGTGGAGTGGGAATAATAATTGTTACTCCTCCGCTATCCAACACTTTCCCTACTGTTGCACTCGCTGGAATGGGAATAGTAATTTTTACCCCTATGCTATCCAACACTTTCCCTACTGTTGCACTCACTGGAGTGGGAATAGTAAATGATTCCCCTCCGCTATCCAACACTTTCCCTACTTTTGTACTTTGTGGAGTGGGAATGGTAATTGTTACCCCTCCGCTATCCAACACTTTCCCTACTGTTGTACTTGCTGGAGTGGGAATAGTAAATTATTCCCCTCCGCTATCCAAAACTTTCCCTACTGTTGCACTCGCTGGAGTGGGAATAGTAATTTTTACCTCTCCACTATCCAACACTTTCCCTACTGTTGCACTCCCTGTAGTGGGAATAGTAATTTTATCCACTCCGCTATCTAATATTTTTCCTACTATTGCTGTTAATGTAGAGTAAAATGTAATTGTAAAAGAATAAAAATATTTTAATATTTTAATTTATTATATATATATATTTTTTTTTAATTATTATTTTACTGGTGTTTGTATATATATATGTATAATTTTTAATATGATTCTAACATTTTAAAATTTATTATAATAATTGTTTTATTAATAATATTAAGTAAATATATATTACATTTTATATATATGTATGTTTAATTTTTTTAACATTATATTTATTATTCCTAATTTTAAACATTTTATAATAATTATAACTAACTTTTTTTTAATTATATGTATTATTTACTTTATTTTATATTATTCTTTACACATTTAAAAAAAACGATATTTTTAACAACGATATTTTTTACAATGATATTTTTTTATCGATATTTTTGTACTTACCATGATGTAGATAGGATGTCGATATTATTGACTTCGATATTTAAGTGTCGATATTTTGGGACCTCGATATTGTGGTGATCGATATTCTGTCAGTGATCCCTCCCAGAATAAAGAAGCACACTTATCAATAGATCTATGAAATGCATATTGTCTTACTACTGTTGTACGTTTCCCTTAGGGAACAGGTTGTACATGTTCTCTGTTATACACACAAATCTATCATTCTGTTTACTCCCAATGGGATTTTCCCCTCAATGAGGAATTTAGGTAGACAATGACATGATTGGCTTGCTCAGCATCTGTAAGAATTCTGGGTTCTGACCGAAGTGTGCATATCTACATACTGTTGCTTATACTGACACAGCAAGTGAAATGTATGGAAACATAACTGTGTGAAAACAGGGCTTCCAAGCAACACTTTTCACCACAGTGTTCAGATTTTTATATTTTATTTATTTAATTATTTCACATTTTTATATAGCACAACTCAACCCAAACAGGGTGCCACGGTGCTTTACAAGTAAAACAACATTGGAGAATAGAAATCTCCTACAGGGTAAGTGGAGAGAAACTGATTAACATTAAGGGGCCGATTCCAATCTCGCTGGGAAAGCCCTACGGCCGACTGGCGCCCGTAGAGCTTCCCGACCGACTCGTGCTCCGGGGCTCCGACCGCCCGAGTATGATGCGAACAAGCGCTGACGGACACCGGTCGCTCGGAGCCCCATTGAAGTCAATGGGAGCCTGTTGTACGACGCGTACATAGGCTCCTATTGACGAAAAAGGTAAGTTGCGCACGAGGGCGGCCCCTGTAGTTGGGACGCATCTGTGCCACCCGCACCGTACATGCATGTGTAGGGGGGAGCCTTGGGTCCCCCCCTGTGATTGACTCGTAAGGCTGCGGGTGAAGGGGGGTCCGGCGTGGACCCCCGAAGTCTGCTTCCCGGAGCGTTGACATGTCGGAGGCTCCGACTCGATCCGTCTGTCCGAATCGTGCATCGTACTGGCTCGGAAATCGCCTCCATTGCACGGCACGGTTTGCTTACGGACGAGGCGTACGGAGCGGTTCGGTCCCGGAAATGACTCGGTCGGGGATTTCGCGTTTCTCGCATCGTACTTGCTCGCTCGTACAGCTGTACGCGTCGGTCGGAAAACACGCATACGGCTCATACTTTTTCCGCCCGGATCGCGTTCGGTGCCCTTCCGAGCGAGATCAGAATCGGCCCCTAAATGTTGACATCGACTGGATGCCCATGGAGGTCGCATGTAGAAGAGCACTTAATAAAAAGAAATATGAGAGAGCGAGTTAGACATGGGGCGAAGCAGAGAAGGGTTCCACATAAATAATCTAAGGAGAGGAGTGCGGTTTAAGGTGAGGATGGAGAGAAATGTTATAGGGCAACATAGGGTAAGAGCTTTGAGAGGGGGATGGAAAGATGGTGAAGAGAATAGAGGGGCACTGAACATGAGAGGGTAGGACAAAGGTCAAAGGCAAGCATCAGTAGGTGATAATCAAACATGTGGGACTGACAGAGAATAAGAATGAGAAAAACTGAGAGGAGGAGGGGTTATGTGTATTAAGTGACTAGAAAAGTCAAGCGACATTCATCAGAGGAAGAAAGTGAAGGGGAGATGGAAAGGGAAGTCAGAGGAAGAAAAAACAAAGCATGTACATATAAAAGTGTTTTCCTATGTTGACTTATTTTCCTATGTTGGCATTACAGTAAAGGTTATTCAGATGCCTTCCATGAAATTGACTTATATGTTGAGGAAGCTGGGTTTTCTATGTCTTAATCTTCGGGTGTCATCATTAAACAACACCTGCCACTGGTCGTATGGACCTTTGTCAACAAGGAGTAGTGTAAAGGAGTGATCATCTACATCAATCCAATAACATGTTGAGTCATTAATGGCTTTTAGTGCAGTCAATATATAGATTTTTGAATGAGTTAAAGGGTTTTATTCTTAGTTCTTTTAGTTTTTAATCATTTTATTCTATAAGAATTAGTTTCATACGCATAAACATTAATAATCAACATAATCCAATAATAGATATTTCAATATAAGGTAAAATAAAATATTAGTGAAAATAACAGTACAAATTGTAATACTATAGCAAGTGTGTTCCATAAAGGAAGTTCCCTAATCTAAATAATTTGAAGAAAATATAGAGTAATTGTAATTGTAGAATTTCTAAAGGACTTGAAACCAGAAGGCATCTAAGCGCTGAGCTGAATGAGACTGTGTGACAGGTGAGGTCCCAGAGCAGAAAGAACCAAAACAATCAGAGTAAGGTGTCAGAAGATTCTCAGCAAAGAGTACTGAAGAGAGAATCGATGCAGAAGCATAAACCCTATGCACAATAAGCTGGAAAGTATTCTCAGCTATAAAGCAGCAGACAATCAACGAATGATGGTCTAGGTAACCTATCATGTAGAGAAGTATTTGAAACTCAAAAATGAGTCTCCTGCCAAAGAGCCTGGAAGGAATGCAGCTGCTACTCTAGGATCACGCACTAATATAAACAAACAATATTCAAAATGGCAACAGGTGTCTTTTCATCTCCTTTATTGTCCAGTAGAATTGAAGTAAATGCCTGGGAATAGGTAAACTCCCCACCTTCTCACACTCATAAAATAATCTTTAGACGTTTGTCCTTTAAAGGTTACATCATTCACATTCTGCAGTCCCGAATGTTCTTCTCATGACTCATTCTTCATGTTGCCTCCTCTCCTCCTGGTGACAACCTCACTATCAGTTGTCTGATACAAAACAAATGCCTAATTACTAGCTAACAGAAGGCTTCTGGAAAGTTACATATCTGCAGCAAAGAGAAAAAAAACATCTTGTGCAAACAACAATTTAAATGAGAAAACAGGCCTTTGTATGATAAGGCATTATTTTCAATCAACATGGCATAGACAGTTAAGGAACTTAAATCAGCACATATTTACTTCACTTTTAGGCCTACAACATTTAGGTATAATTACCCACCACAAATATATGCATTTAGTATATGTGCTATTTAAACTGAGGCTTTTTAGCATTCTTAGTATAACCGTTGTTGTTTGCAAATAAGATTCGCTCGTGCAGTTTCCCTCCTCTGATGGTTGAAAAACCATCATAAATCTTCACAAATTAATCTGCTAAAGTGCACTCTTCCCTTCTGCTGTGTCATCACATTTATTTTTCAGGGTTTCAACCTCTCTTAACTTCCATTTCAATTTCTTCTCTGATTTGCCTTTCTCTTTCCTTATTCTTCTTCCTTGTTATATAGCATCCAAATCCTTTTTACAAAGCATATAAGCATATTAAACAAATCCCAATGATTCATAGAGGTTTCAGTATAACTCTAAAACGTCATCTTCCAACAGAAACCCCTTTACCTAAAGTCCCTAATACACTAGTAGTTTCTAAAAGTTCTAATTCAGGTTTCAGCTCAGAAATGTTCTTTGTAAACTCTTCTATCTTTCTACTCTCATCGGGAATATATGAGTGGCAATGTTGAGCCTTTACCATTTAACAGAATCCACCTTTCACTGCTAACAAAATATCTAAAGCAAATCGATCTTGCAAAACCATTGATCTAATAGCCACTAATTGTGTGTTAACAGCCAGCAAAGCACTGGATGTATTAGTAGCCAGTTATTGTATCTCATCATTAGTACTGTGTGTATGTCTATGGGGAGTTGTCATGGTTACAAAAATATATACTATTCACATGATACATTTTAGGAAACAATAACACTAAGGGGCCGATTCCGATCTCGGCCGGTAGGGCTCCGAATCGGATTCGGCATAACCGGATCCGATTCGGAGCCCTATTTCCCGACCGATTCGTAGGCGCGTCCGGACGAGCGAGTACGATGCGAAATCGCCGACCGACTCTTTCGGGCGTCCCAACCGCTCCGACCGACTCGTTCCCGGGTCGAACCGCACCGACCGACTCGCTCGGACACGACTCGCACTGCGCAATGGAGATGTTCCCCGGCTGGGTAAGTACGATGCGCGCCGCGAGCAGTCCGACCGACACGCGCCGTCCGGCTCGAATTAGCAGTCGGAGACGTACTTCGGGGGTCCGTGTCGGACCCCCCTGTACGCGTAGCCGCGCGAGTCGCACACAGGGGGGACCCATGGGTCCCCCCTACCTGTGCATGTACGGCGCGAGTCGCTTCGCCGCGTACCCGCTGTAGGGGGCGCCCTTGTTCGTCTCGCACCCATTGAGTCAATGGGAGCCCGCGTACGCGTTGTACGACCGGCTCCCATTGACTTCAATGGGAGTCCGACCGACTCGAGTCCGATAGCATACGGACGCATCGTACTCGTTCGGTCGGGCTGCACGGGTCCGATTCGGTCGGAAATCTCTCCGGGTCCGGCTCGGTCGGAGAGATTTCCGGCCCGAATCGGAATCGGCCCCATAATAGCAAACACCCTCCCCATCAGCAGGTAACTGGACATAGGCATCCTGTACACACACAAAAATGACTCCGGGAATAACTGCGTCTTCCCCTGTTGAAATTTGAACAGGTCCTTCCAAAACTTCAAATGTGTGTTCGGAATTTCTTATCCCAGTGTGTCTCTTTCTAAACTGGTTTCTTCTTTTGTAAACACATAATTTCCCTTTTTGTCATCTATCTAATTTTAATTTAGTATATACCATTTTCTTCTTGTACTCCTCTTCCTGTTTCTTCCAAACATTCTTTAAAACATCTTCTTCTTTATTTGCTTTACGAAAAATGTGAGCTCTCCTTTCCTCTAATGTTAAAATGAACTTCTTTTCTAAGGGTTTCGTTAAACAGATTAAGTTCTTTTCATATGCCTTGACTGTGTCTATAATTGTATGAGATCTAAAGAAATACCAGGCAACTTCCATGTCTTTTGCTTGTGGATGAGGATTCATTCTTTTCTGAAAGGGAATGTTAGAAGGGATCATGTCATAATTGGAAAAATAATATTCAAAATGCTCCTGTCTATAAAATAAAATAGGTAAAATACTACATGAAATTGCATATGAAAGTGGGATGTGACAGTAAGTCACATCTCCCACAGCTGATGAAGGTATGTGTGCGCAAACAAAATAATCCTTAGTGTCTAAAGCTTGAGTGTATTCCTGAACTAATCTAGAATAAACATTAGTTGAGAAATCTTCTTTGAGAAGTCTATAAATGAAGCTTTTAATTTTGTCCCATTTATTGTGTGCACAGGCATTGTATATGCAAGTGTAGATCTAAGTGTTTCTATCTCTGGTGTAAAACTCATTCCAACTAAAAGGACTATAAATGCTAACACAACGACTATTAATGTGACAATAATCTCTATTCTGCACTTAACCTTGGTAAGGATTCACATGTTTGTCTACAGTCGGAACTTTACTAGAATATAGCAGCAGGCAGATTAAATATTCAGTGTTGACTTGTGCAAGCGAGTAAAATGTTTGATGATTAACTTGAAGTTATCTCATTCAGTTTATGTACAAAAATCTTAATGAGACACCCCGAATCCTACTGCATCTTCTTCTAGGTGTTATCCCTATTCTTTTACTCCAACCTTGGACCAAGGGAATTCTTTTTATTTACCTTGGCTAATTGTTTGTTGTCAAATTCATTTATTTAGGTCTTATTATTTTTCTGCTTTAAACACAGTTTATTATTTGTTGTATCAGTTCTTCCAGGCTTGAAATCACTTAAATAGTGCTTCTCAAGTTCTTGGTTGTAAAATTTGTTTTAGAAATCATATGTAATCAATGTTGTCTTAGTGTGACATATCATGGAGGTTCAAATGATTCTGATCCCAGTTCATTAGGAATTCGATCTGATGCATTGGGCACGTTCTCTGAGTAATAAGTCCATTCATGTGCAGCATACCTGCAAAAAAAGATACTCTCACTCTCTTGGATCTCCTTGGTGTCTGTTGATCTTCTTCTGTTTCACTTACGGCATTAGATTCTTTTTCTTCAATGATGGTTTGTAGTATACATTCAACTGACGCACTAGATCTCAATTGCCTCTTACCATTTGGCCATTCCAATTTCCATAGGGGTCTTTCTCTTCTCACACTGTTCCTTCACTTGGATCATTTGATTGCTCTTGTGATGCTTCATCAGTTCCATAATTTTCATCTTTCAATTCTTCTTCTTCAGTGAGTATTTCCACACCACTTTGCGAGATTTCAAGAACCTGTGCTTAAGAGAGACTGTACTTCACCCCCCTCTGGTCCATCAGGACGTACGGACACAGGAGCTCTCAGATTTGGTTCAAAGAACACTATTTATTCATATGGACACCTCACTCTCTAAGTGTGTGAGCCTTCACCAAATTATTTATCCTAGTACATTTAACAGCAGTGCTGGTAATCGAGATGACATGGTAAGGGCCTTTCCACCTTGGCTCCATGCAGGATTTTCGCACCTACTTTTTCACCAAAACCCAGTCACCTGCATTAAGGTCGTGACACTGCTCCTGATGTGGACTCACAGTGGCAGCTCCAACCTGGTGAGAAACAGAATGCACCACATCATCTAATCCTTTGCAGTAACTAAATATCACGTCATATGTGGTGCTTACAAGCACATTCGCAGGCACAGCAGGTAGTCTCATAGAATGGCCCATGAGAATTTCATGTGGAGATATTCCAGTTCTTCTGTCAGGAGTGCTTCAAAAACAAATCAAAACTAATGATAAAGCATCTGGCTATTTCAGAGAAGTAGATGCACAGACTTTGCCAATCGAGATTTCAGTGTGCTGTTCAACTGCTCAACAATCCCAGAAGACTCAGGATGATAGCTACAGTGCAATCTCTGTTCCACTTGAACCACCACACTCAGCATTATTAGGATCTCATTATTAAAATGGGTCCCTCGGTCTGAATCCAGAGAAACCGGGTATCCAAACAGGGGAATGCATAGGCGTAACAGCAGTTTAGCTACCATGAGGATGCCATTTCTCCATGTTCGTTAGGGTTCCACCCATCGGGAGAAAATGCACCCTATATCCAGTACATATCTCAGCCGATTACAAACAGATAGTTCGATGAAGTCCAACTACAGCCTATTAAAGGGTCCTCCTGATCTTCGACTGTGGCTCAATGACATGGGCATTCCCCTCCCAACATTCATTTGCTGACATGTCACACACCTAAGGCATAGCTCTTCAGCTAGTACGCCGTATCAGGGATAAAACCAATTTTGCCCAAACAATCTTACCATTGCGTCCCTTCAAATGTGTGCAGGACTATGTAAATGTCATGTCATGGGAAACAACAGGCTATCTGGCAACACTGGTCTTCCATCAGCTACAACCCAAATGCCATTGGCATTTTTAACACACCCTGCTCTTATCCACCCTTACTGTTCTGCCTCTGAAACTTCTTCCAGCAATCTTTTGATTTCTCCCTAAGTATCAGCTACTGACAACCACATTGAAAAGGTAGTATGCTTATCAAATTCATTTATATATTCTCCATTAAATGTGCATACCACAATCGCACAATGTCGTGCAACTTCATCAGCATATCTATTTCTGACTGTGCCATAATCATTGCCACTTCTGTGGGCTGCACATTTAACTTCAGCAATCTCTTGGGGCAACTGCAATACTTCTAACAATTTCATCACATATTCACCGTTCCGAATATGGGAACCAGATGATATCATAAATCCCCTCTGTGACCATAAATGCCCAAAATCATGGACCACACCAAAGCCATCCTGACTATCTGCAAATATAGTCACTCTCAATTGAGCTGAAAGATTGCATGCTCTTGTAAGGGCAATTAATCCCACCACTTCTACCACCTCCTGAATTGTGCAAACAGCGTAAGCTGTTCTCAAAGTTCCCTCTTTGTCTCGTAAACATTAGTAGTCCACAAAATTTGCATAGAAGGGCTCATCAAGAGGTTCATCTTTAATGTCTGGTCTTGGCTTAGTGCATACATCTGTAACATCCAGGCAGCCTTATTCAACCTCATTGCCATCAATTTCATTTTCAGGTAACAATATAAATGTAGATGGATTGAATATCTGACCCCTCCTGAGAACAATATTATTGGTAGCAAGTATTTGTTGTTTTATTTTTTAAGTCTGTTGTTTGCCAAGTACTGAGTTTTGGTACAGGTAAGCAATATTTCCACCGAGTGAAGGACCATCACTGTAAGAGGGTGTCCCATCACCATGCTGTCATATTTCACAATACTGATACAAACTGCTGCATCCGCTTTAAGGCAGCCGGGCAGTGGTTGAAAAATATGCCACAGGTCTTCGAGAGTCTCGATGCAACTCAGAGAGTGCAGCCCTCCCACTCACAAAAATACAATGTGAACATTTTACTGTAATCAGTCATTCCCAGTGCCGAGGCACGACAGAGACTTTTTCTCAGCGTTAGGAATGGTTTCAAACAATCATTGTCCCACTGAATGTGGATCAGGAACATCTTTGTGTGTCAGCCTCAGTAAAGGCTTGGCCACTAGAGAAAAGTTTGGTTTCCACTGTCTACAGTAGCTAACCATTCCCAGGAGCATTCTGGCCTCTCTCTGAAATATGGGTGGGCTCATCTTCAAAACTGTTTCCCTCCTGTGACACCTTTCCCATTCCCTTCTCAATGAGATGTCTCAAATATGGAACTTCTTTTTGACAGTATTGTAATTTGCTCGGGACACCTTGTGTCCGTTTTCAGCTAAATCATTTAAAAGAGCAATTGTGCCCTGTTTACAAGCTTCTTTTGTACTTGATGTCACGAGCAGGTCTTCAATGTACTGTACAAGAACTGATTTGCAAGGCATCTGCAGAGTCTCAGGAATTTTTTTTAAGATTTGATTGAAGATGGAAGGACTCTCTGTATATCCCTATGGAACTCGGCACCATAACGAAACTCTATCTCTAAATACAAATGAGAACAAGAATTGACTGTCCTCCTGTATTGGGATAGAGAAAATGGCCTGGCAGAGATCCACAACAGTAATCCATTCTACAGTGCAGGGAATCTGAAATAGTATTGTTGCTGTATTCCGTACCATGCGAAACATGGGACAACTATATTGTTAATTTTTCTAAGATTCAGTACAATTCAATATTTCCCATTGGGCTTCTGTAGACCAAAAACTAGTGAATTGTAAGGACTTCCAACAATTTCTTTCAAAATCCCTTGTTTTAACAAGTTCTCCATGACTGGAGTTATTCTAGCTACCATCTCAGGTGTTAAATTATATGGTGATGTTCTCGGGAAAACTGCATTTGGCTTTATTGTGATTTGAACTGGTTCTGCACCTTTGATTAGTCCAATGTTTTTTCCTGAAAAATTCCATACTTCTTATTTTACAGTATCTCATAAATCAGGAGGTAGATCCTCTACCGTTCTTAGAGGATACAATCCTAAAGCTATTTCTTGTCGGGCCATTTTAAATTCAACATCTTCATCATGCGTTTCAAATTCAACACCATCCAGTATACAGTAAATATTACAATTTAACTTTCACAAAAGATCCCTTCTTAACAGACTCACAGGACTTGAATTGCATACCACAAATTGGCGATCTTCCTCAAATGAGCTTATTATGACTGGCACTTCCTTTGAAACAGGATTAGTTTTTTGTCTATTTGTGACACCTACAACTTGTATCTTCTTTTATGAGAGGGGGAGGTCTGGAACTTCCGCTGTTCTAACAGTGGAAGGAGTAGCACCTGTGTCAATGAGAAATGACACTTCGTATTCATTAACATCTCCTTCTACAAATGGTCCACTGTGGTCTACTTCTAAGACTTCACCAAGTACACAATCTTCCGCCTTCCCCAAGTACCATCATCAGGAATTGTCAGAATCGAAACTCTCATTCTCCAACATGGGCAACTGTTGATACGGGTTCAGATTTTGGAATGGTTTGGATTTGCTCTTGATACTTGATTCATATTGAATCTGGGATTACCCGTAGTCTGCAGATCATGGGAGCTCGTGGGACCTGCATCATAGGAACTTGTGACTGCGTTGGCATCTGCATTTGTGGGATCAGAACCTGAACTGGAACCTTTTGCATTTGATTCATCTCTTGCGTTTGCCCATCAACACTCACTCGATTTGGATTCTGTCTGCACTCTCTCTTCCAATGCCCGATCATGTTACAATAATGAAAAGGAGTTGATTTCTTCTAACTCTTCTAACTCCTCTTGTTATACAAATATACTCTGTGATTGCCCTTTCGATCATATCTCACCATAGCCGAAAGGTCCCTATGCAGGTCGGACAGAAAGTTAGCAATGTTCCGGTCCATTCCTATGTTAGTTAATAATTCCCATAGTTTGGATCTGTTTGCTCGGTCAAAGCCGAGGACAGATCCATAAAGGCCAGATGTAGTGTCCCCTTTTTAGCCGTAATATATTTCCCTGCTATCAGATGTAAATGTAAGCACTGGTCAGTCATACCCCTACCTTTCCTAAACCCATACTGTAGGTTTGATAATACCTTACGTTCATCTAGCCAATCTGTTAATTTCTTAAGGATCACTCTCCCCATTACTTTTACTGCTGAATCAATCAGGGATATTGGCCTGTAACATCGTGGGTCCTCTCTCTGCCCCTTCTTGAAAACAGGTATAATGGTAGATTGTGACCAAGACCTCGGCAGGACATGCAAACAGGCCACATTAAAAACATGTGCCAAAATTTTAGACCATAGTGTCACATTTAACCTGTAAAGATAGGCCGGGACACAGTCCGGTCCTAGGGCTTTATTACTTGTCATTTGTGTTCAGGCCTTACTTACTTCTTCTTTGTTAAAAACCAAGGCGTATTTTCCCTCAACCGAAAGCAAAGGGGGTGATGTACCCGCATCTACCGGGTCACCATATATATATTTAAAATGGGTGAACCACTGAACTTCGGGTATGGTACAATCCAGTGGGCAGTTGCTATCTCATGTGAAGAATGGCATATCAACAATATCCCAAAACCTGGCACTATTTTTGATAACATCTATAGACTGCAAATCATTCCAGGCTTCGTTTTATGGCTTTTTAACGTTTGCTTATACTTTTTCCTGAGTATAGATATTTGGGCCTTATCTTGGGGAGCTTGCTTCAATGCAAGAAGCAACTTTTGGTGTCCGTCTGTACAATTATGATCAAACCACCTCTCAGCCCCCTCCTTATCTTTCCTGGTGGGCTTTGTCAGAGCACTGGACACCTGTTGACAGATCTGGTCATAAGCTTTTAGTACTGCTTCCTCCTTGTTCGTACTATCCAGGCAAAAATTAATCATCCCTGGAAATTTCTAATAAATCATTAAGGAACTGTTCCGGGATTACCTTGCTCCAATTGAGCCTACGACCCTGAACTTTTAACTTTACATTGTCTCTCATGGTGCCCACCCCGGATGGTGTAATTTCCTTGGTGCCCCAGCCCAGCCTTAGTTGTATAGGGTTATGATCGCTGAAAGAGGACCATTTGACTACGCAAGATACAACCTGAGGTAACAAGCATGTGGTAATAAAAATATAATCGATTGTAGAATTCACACCTCTTCCCTTAAAGAAGGGAATATTTTCCTCACCCTCATTGGTACTTGGCTGTAAACAGCCAAAATCAGCAAAAATATCCTCTAACAACCCTCCTTTCTACGTATGCTCAAAATGCAAATTTGAGCAATTCTCTGGGCCAAGAATATCAGCGACATGACAATCCTTTGGGCACAAATGTATATTAAAATCCCCTAAAATTATCACAGAATAAAAAGTGTTCTGCTTCTCTCTATATGACTCTAAAAAGCATTTGAAGCTAAACAAATGTTCATTTACAGAGTTTCTATCAAAAGAATTATAAAAGTTCACAATTAATAATTTTGGCGCATTTACAGGTGTTATTTGAACCACTAGACAGTTATAAGAACCAGTGTCAAGCTTACAATGTGTGCCTAAATTATTTAAGGAAATTGAGATCAGTAAGCCTCCCTTAGCTCTACCCGCAGGGGAAGGCTGTGCAGGTTCAAAATAGGTCGAGTACCCATCCACCCAGAAGGTGTTATCGTTCTCCCATGTTTCCTGCAGACCCACCACATCATACTCCCTTAAGAGATTGGCCCATCTTGCATCATCTCTTTTGTTTTTAAAACCCGCTACATTCCAACTAAGGACAGTTAAAAATGTGTTTGTACTAGCTACTTTCATTTTAGTAGGGCGAGATTGATCAGTTCTTAAATTAGCCGTACTCTGTATAAGGGAGGGGAAAGGTGATATGAGCCAATCGTTATTATCCAGCTCGTATAGTGGAGAGAATCTATTTGTTGTTTCTATTCTGGTTTCAGAACCCCCCCATCAGGCAGCCCCTCCAGCAAAAGCTGGTCTACATTGATCTCTGGGGTCTCCAGGCTGGATTACATCCTTAGGTGGGTAAAAGAAACCAAGGGTCAATGCTCTAACATCCCCTGGGCCACGATTAAGGCCTCCATTAAACAACCTCCCTGCCATATTGGCCTTGTCAAAGTTGATAATATGCAATCACCCTCCCCTATTTTAGTTCTCCAGCCTACCCATCCCACTCGCCTAGCCATAATGATATGTGGGGACCCCCGTGCCCCACTATCTGACAAGTTTTTACACCAGAATTTTGATTTGTGGATGAGTCCTGAAGTAGATTTGTTTTTTTCATCTTCTAGCTGGGGTACCCCTATTAACACCGCAACCAAAGGAGTGGCCTCAGGGGGTAGGTGCAATCTGCATTTACTACCAACTCTATGTATTGATGTTTTGCTACGCACTAAACGGGATGAATTCTCTGTCTGAGGAGATGGATGGATTCCTGAATGCGTTGAGCTGATTTCTGTCATCCTGAGGTCAGATTCTTTTCTAGGCTTGACCTTATCAAGGTTAGATGCACCAGAATGCTGGCTATTCTCATGCTCCCCTACAACTAACCTCACCCCATGTCTACTTGGGATGGTATTTAACAAGTGACTGGATTAGGTCACACACAGCTGTTTTTACAGATGGAGGCAGCAGGTGATCATGATCCAAAGGCTTTTCCAGAGCCTGCCCTGATAATAGTCCACCCATAACAGAGCCCACTTTTAAGGCTCTTTTCTTCCTTTTTTTGGCGGGGGCTATTCTTAAAGGAGAAGGTGTGCCCGATACCGGGTTGCCCCCCTCTATAGATGAAGGTTCCGTAATTCTTGATAGAGTAGAACTTTGCATAGGAGCACCCTGCTCATTATCTTGGGCAGCTGTCCCCCCAACTGTACATTCACTCAGGGCCCAGTGGGTATCATATTTGATGCAGTTTTTTTCAACCCCCTGACTTAACTTTGCCTCTGCGCTTTTAAATCTCCTCTGTCAGGGCTCCCACAGCTGTAGTTAAATACAATATGATGGAGGCACAGTTCCGGGACACTTTTGCTTTTTCCGGATCAGAATTACATGGTAATTTATGCTTACCCATGATCACTTGCAGATGGTAGATGAGACTGTCATGAAGTCCGGCGTTGCACGGAGTCTCGGGCGGCCCTTCTGGATTATTCCACGTTGCGGGAGTGCAGAAATGCCTTTGTGGAGCCGGGAGGGCTAGCTCCGCCTCCTGCATCACGAAGTGGATGCTGGGGGACTGAGTCCCACCCAAGCCAACTGTGAAGAAGTCTGGTATTGCACGGGGGCTCGGGCGACCCTTCTGGATTATGAAGTTCAGTGCAGGGTGGTT
The DNA here is from genome assembly GCA_963921515.1 of Calotriton arnoldi. Taxonomy (NCBI): domain Eukaryota; kingdom Metazoa; phylum Chordata; class Amphibia; order Caudata; family Salamandridae; genus Calotriton; species Calotriton arnoldi. The sequence continues at coordinate 350,242 of CAWUFW010014584.1, forward strand.
GAAGGCTGGTGACAATGTGTGACTAAAACTGAGAGGAGCCTGGGCAGAGTACAGGTAGAAAACAGCAAACTGCCGGCTTACTGCCTCCCTTCTCCTCTGTATCCTGTACCTCACCTCCTGCCACTGCCTTTCTCTCACCTCACCTGCAGTGGAAACGGTGCGGTGTGGTGCCGGCGGTGCCGGCGGGCAGTGTGGGTGGCTGCATGGTCCTCCGTGACTCCTGCGATCTCTCCGACCCTCCGGTCCTGCCTGAAACTATAGCTGATTGATAGCGGTGTGGGCGGCTGCAGCAGAACAGTTCGGGTGCCCACCAGGCCTGCTCCTCTGTTGCACCTGCAACCTCTCTGGCCGGCGGTCAGGTGCACACACAACACCGCTGCAGCTCCTCGCTCGTGGTCTATGCTCCGCCCCTGGAGTGTGCCGGTCATCCGCGCCTGTAGCAGGAAGGAAGGCTTGAGCCACTCTCGTGTTGGTTCTACATTGTCATAATAGCTTCATCATCTAACTGTGCCCTGAAACTTTTCTGTAGAGACACTCTTCGAGAGATTCACCTCATAAATTCCTCTCAGTTCAGTTAATCGTCATGTGTGCCAGCCACACGTCTTATGATTTCTTTACTCAAATATATCAATTAATTTACCTGATATTGATTCAAATTTGAAATGTCTAAGCTTCCTCCAATAATCTAATTTTACCATCAATTTTGGTACATCTAGGGGTCTTACCCCTTCTGGCTGCTTTAGTAGGTGCAGTTACAAACGGAAGTGCTGGAAGTGGTCTCTCAATCTGAGATGTATTTGTGTCAACAGGGGCTGTAGCCACTGTAGCACTAATCATTGCAACACCCTCTGTGTTTGTTGTAGAAGCTACATATGGCAGTGGATGTGAGGATAACAAGGCATCTAAAATGTTATCCCCTTAATCACTATCAGTGTCTGTTTTTCTTGCAGCTTCCTCATTCTCATTTCATTGGTTTCGGTTCTTTTTTGTCTTTTTGTTGCTATTGCCGTGTACATTCTAGCTCCCTCAACTATGTATTTCCTCCACCTCTGCTGTCCTTCATCTCATTGAGCATCTGCATAACTTCGCACTGCTCTCTTTGCTCTATTCTGGTACTCTTTTACTTCTCTTTGGCTTGAGCTGCTCACTCCAAAGCATTTAATGCTTCATATTGTGTAAGTCTAGGAGGTAGCTTCATTTCATATAATTTTTCTTTTAAGTTTTCAATAATCTTTAAATCAAAAGTACCATGTTGTGAAAATCTGAATGGTCCTTCGTTTTCAGTGATCTTGTACCATTGATGAAGAAACAAACATGTATGAAGCCCTACATTTGTTGCCATTTGAAAAGCTTGCGTACCTTCCGGTGGAGCCTCTTCACTCTGGGACCTGTACATCACCTCTAATCAAATCTCTAAGAGCCTTAAAGCATTTCATGATCACCAAAACTCAACAATAAACGAACAGTGATCAAATTCAGAAACCTTCAATGATTTCTGTTCAGTTTACAATTCTGTAAACGTGAATCTCCTCCAATCCTGTCATAACCCTCTTTTCACAAGACTATCGCAGCTTAGCACCTGATCACGCACCAACCAATCCCATCATGGCATTCATACCAACTGACCTATCCCAATGCAGCACTTTAGAATATAATTCTTCACTCCTTGCAGCAGTTCACCCTCCTTTACAATTTTCCCGTACACAAAATTCTGCAACTCTAAACAAGCACAATAAACAAATAACATATGATTCTCTCCTGAAAAATTCAAATTAGTTCATTCATACAAGAAACAATAGGAAATAAGGTTTTAGCACCCTCCAAGTTCCTTACACAATCATACCCATGAATGAAATCTCAGCAAGAGGTAAATTACCCTGACTGATATAGTTTCCCCTTTGCGTAATAGGTTCCACTAACACCAATCTATATTAGTACACTCACAACAATTTGTTATAGTTCCTATCTCAATTGGGTAGTCGATGGTACTTCTGGAATCTGCACCACAAAACCTTAGCAGACAAATAACACCACACCTTTTTATTTCTTCACTATATGTATCCGGGGATCTTGGAAAACTTTGAGTGTGATAACAACTTTAACTGCTCAGCATCTATGTTTAAACACAACTAGAGAAACTCCTGATAAGACAAATGCGTTGCATAACCTAACTGTTCGTCTAGACCTTTGTACGTCAACAAGGAGTAGTATAAAGGAGCGATCATATACATCGATCCAATAACATGTTGAGTTATTAATGGCTTTCAGTACAGTGAATAAAGAGTTTTTTGAATGAGTTAAAGGGTTTTTATACATAGTTTTCATAGCATTTAATCATTTTATTCGATAAGAACGAGTGCCTGATTTAGATTTTGCAGGATGGGTTACTCCATCACAATGTTGATGGATATCCTGTCTGCCGAAATAGAAATCCTATTATTTCCTATGGGATTTATATTTCGTCGGACAGGATATCCGTCACCGTTGTGATGGAGTAACCCATCAGCCAAGTTCTAAATCAGGTCCTTAGTCTCTTATGCATTAGCATTAAAAATTAACATAATCCAATAATTGATATCAATATAAGGTCAAATAAAATGTTAGTCAAAATAACAATACAAATTTTAATAATACAGCAAGTGTGTTCCATAAAGAAAGTTCCCTAACCTAAATAATTTGGAAAATATACAGAGTAAGGAGTCAGTTCAGATACTCAATGAAGAGTAATGATGAGAGTATCGATGCAGTAGCATAAAGCCTTTGTATACAAGCTGGAAAGTATTCTCAGCTATAAATCAGCAAACAGCGAAACCTAGTCTAGGCAACCTCTTATGTAGAGGAGTATTTGAAACTCAAAGCTGAATCTCCTGTAAGAGAGTCGGGAACGGAATTCTGCTGCTATTCTAGGACAAACGCTAATATAAACATACAATATTCAAAATGGCAACAAGTGTCTTTTCATCTCCTGTATTGACCAATGGGATTGTAGTAAACACCTGGGAATAGGTAAATTCCCCATCTTCTCACATTTGTACAATAGTCTTTAGACGTTAGTCTTGAAAAGTTACATCGTTCACATTCTGCTGTCCAAACTGTTCTTCTCATGACTCATTCTTTCTGTTGCCTCCTCACCTCCCGGTAGGAACCTCACTATCAGTTGTCTAATACAAAAGAAGTGCCTATTCACTAGCTAACAGAAGGCTTCTGGAAAGTTACAAATCTGCAGCAAAGAAAAGAAAAACATCTCATGCAGCCAACAATTTAAACCAGAAAACAGGCCTTTGAATGTTAATGAATTATTTTCAGCTACCATGGCATCGACAGTTAAGGTAACCTAAATCAATACTTATGAATCACTTTTAGGCCTATAACATTTAAGTATGATTACATACTACCATTTTTTGCATTTAGTATATGTGCTATTGAAACGGACGCTTTTGCACATTCTTAGTAAAAGCGTTTTTGTTTGCAAATAAGATTCGCTCTTGCAGCGGTATTTTACTTTGTCGCAACTCTTGAACTTTTTTTTTAACAGCTTTATTTTTCATTTTACAAAACAAATACAGGGAGGTTGGATACAGTCTTCTCCATATCTTAAAACACAGTTGACTCCTAAGCTCGGTAGACCTCCAAGACACATCCACATTACATGATTATATAGTACAACGTTTATGAGTAGTAACTTTGACATTTACCATATTACACTAGATTCAATTTGGCATTTCGCTATTGGTATCAGAGGTATCATTATGCTCGTTCTAATTTCCTGTTGGGTTTAGAAGTTCCCTGCATAATTCTCTCCAGAGCACTATGTCTTTGGCTAATTTTTCGTCCTTTCTACAGACTTTCATATGCAATTCTTCCACGAGAGACCATTCACAACTCTTGAACTTTAATGTATACTCAAGGACTGTTGAATAATGACACAAATGTTCTTGCACTACAAACACATCCATATAATATTCTTTTTGTAGTCTGATATTTCCTGTGCCATATACTTTACAAATCTCACCTTGTACAGCAGGTGAAATATCTGCTTACTATTGAGTGCTGTTTATTGGGAATTTAGATAACCCCGCACCTAGATTTTAAATTGAATTGCACTGTAAATGGACTTTACATTTGATGGGCAGTGGAAATTAAAGGCATTTCGTTGTGTCTGCAACATCCTGACAAAGAATAGGATGCCATATGTACTGGTTTCCCCCTTGCAGCTTTCGTGCACTTTAAACAGTTTGAGACCCAGAAGAAGCAATTCGACTAAGAGAATATTTTTGATGACAGTGAGGACAAGGTTTAAATTACAGTAAAGAAATGGATGATGTAAGCTTAAGAGTTACTTTAGCGAATATTATATGAAACATATCATTTGATCTGCGAATATGCTGTCACAGATATGACCAATTACAAGAATGTTGTAATGTGCAGTATCATTTTTGTTATGTATGGCTCTCATAGAGAGCCAGTATCATTTATTTCAGTTTCTAAATGTCACACCTCACTGGTGTGATGTAGCAACAGTTGAAAGCAAAACTCATTACTCATTGTTGCTACGTCATAAAGGCATTCCAGGCCAGGCTGCCAGGGCTCCCTGAGAAACTGTTAGGGCAGCACCTTGTCTGACTGAAAGCAGAAAGCACAGCTGCAGGAGAAGGAAGGTAGGCAGGGAAGGAGCTGGGGGTTGGTCAAGGATGGCAGGTAATTTTTTATTTTCTTTACCTTTTGGACAGGGATACATAATAGAGGCCATGTTATGTATGGCTCACCCATTACTCCTCTGCCTCTGCTTGGCAGTTCAAAGCAGGGGAAGATGATGTCGGGGCCAAACAGAACATAACATTATTGATAGGTAAAAGTGATTTATTTGGATGTTTTTCACCTCGGCATTCTGAGTGACATTATAGACAACTTGAGCTTCACTTTTATTATCTGTTTGATGTCACTCAGAACTTCTCAGAGAAATAAGATCCCTGTAATTCACTGTTACCCATCTATAATTCTATAACTTCTTCATTATTTGAGGTTGGTTAACACAGCACTGGGGTGCTGGTTGTTAAACAGACTCTAGCTGCTGCATGAGAGTCTCAATATTGGTAGACTGCATACGTACGCTTCAGAAATAGCTGCTATGATGAAATATGACAGCAGAAAAGTTGGGTATTTTTTGTGTGTCTTGCGTGATTATGTCCTCAAAGTTTTTCTTTGTCATCATATCTTCCACATCTATGTCACTTATTCATTGTATTAATCTTTGTGACCTTCGAGGGGGTCTTGCAGTCACAGCAATCTTTGATCTTCAGTTGCTTATTGGTTGCTTTGGCTTTATTTGTTGCCATGCATCCATACTCTCTTTTGTGCTGATGGTTGCAGGTGGTGGGCACCGGCACTTAATTTTGGGGAATGGAACTTATTTTTTATCATCAGACTCTGACCAAAAGCAAGAGAGAGAAGGAAAGAAAAGGGAGGAAGAAAGAAAAAAAGATATGGATAGTAACAAACAAAGACAGATAGGATGGAAAAGAACCTGCGAGAATAAGATAAAGAGACAGGAAGTGTAAGGTGAGGGAAGGAATAGGCATGAGCTGTAAAAAAAGAACAGGAAGCCATGGTATTGGGCAAACCTGGCATTCAGTAGCGTTGGAGGTGGGCACCTGCATTTATTGTTTTACATATTTAGCACTGTGAACCCCTCTATGGCAGAGGAAAAACACCTAGAAGTGTTATCTCAAGCACACCTGTTGGTTCCAAATACCTCAATTGACATCAAGGTTTTAGGTTCTACCACCTAGTTAAACTTCAAAAACAATACTTCTGCTGATTCTGGGTAACACTTGTTCTAATTCCAATCAAAATCAAATACGTTTATGGTCACTCTTAGAAATCAGGCGATCAGTTATCCTTCTTTGTCATCTTGTGGGCAAGAATGCTGGTATTAGGGTGGCTTTATATCTAAGAGAGGGATGGGAATAATTCTCTGCTTTTTCCTTACAGGTCTTCCTCACACAAATTACTAATGTTAGGTATAGTTTATATTTTGTAATAATATCTAACAATTACACTCACATTAGATCACCGTCCTTTTGATAGGACGTAAAATCTGATTTATTGGGATTGAAAGAGAATAGGCAGTTAGCGGAGGTGCCAAAGACCTCTAAACAGACTACATGATACAGTTCATAATCATTAGCAGAATTATAAACGCAGTGTCTTTCAGTCTTTCTTGTAGTTCTTCTTATGGTTGATGTATCTGTATCAATGGAGCACCACCAGCAGATGTGCCAGGTCACCGACAGACCACATGCAGTCCAGGATCTCACCATACATATGTCAGCTCCACCGTTACCCTGCAACTCCTGCTAAAGTGATGCAGTCTCACCACATTTCAGCTGCACAGCTCACTATATTCTGATCTCCTCTGTGGTAGCCCCTCAGGATCCTCACTCACCTTGGTCACTTCCAAGGCACTTCGCTCACCTCTAGTAGTATTCACCATCTGCTCGGAAAGGCAACAATAGAAGTGTAATGTGGAAACAAGCTGCAAACTGCACCACTGTTGCGGGAGTGAGTCTGTGCACAAGTGACAATGCTCACTTCACTGAAGGCACTACTATCTGACTGCATCTAGTGCACTATATCATGACATAATGCAGGGATATGTAATCAAAAAATATCTTTATTCAATGTCTTTGGTAACTCCACATGCAAAATAGTGTCCAGATGCAAAGAGTGTAGATCAGCATACTTTTGCCTATACTATGCCACATAGAAGGGGAGTTCCTGCATGTATGCAATTTTCTTCACAGTAGTGGAATTTTCTTGAACCAATGAACCCAAAAAGTGGGTGTTTCTCAGTAGATATATGCTTATCCACATCATCATCATCCTAATTTAGATAGTGATCTATTACATGTTTGGGTGCTTTTATTGCACAAACTACAATAGTAAAAAAAGCATTACAGCCAAGGTAACCATGAAATATGGTACATATTTCACAGTTCACAATGAAATGTGGATTTCATTATCATAATTACTGTCCCAAACCACCCTGCACAATTTTACCATTATATGGGCTACTAAGATTATACAGCATGAAAGACCATTTATGCGGAAAAGTTATCCAAAATAAAACCCCAAAATAAAAATGTAATATAGAGATATGCATAATTCATACTCTGTAATATTGCCACGTTGGTGCTCTTGTGGCATTCACAAACCACCCCTCCTTTGTCCTCATGGCTTATGATTTCACCAGAACCCTTAATGGTGATATTGTACCATATTACACAGTTACACATTTTATATTCTCCATGTGTTACTTTTGGGCATAAAGCACCATAGGGTGGAAACCATGGAAGCAGGCTAGATAAAAGAATTTTTAAGAGCCTCTGGGAAGAAAAGAAAACATGCATTTGCAAAGATTCGCATACTTGAGATCTATTGGCTTTGTCAATGTTTTTATTTACATGTTGCACAGCAGTGAATGCTGCTGTGCAACATGGTTTAAAGTGAAAAGAATTTTTTTTTACGTTAAGTCATGTTGCACAGCAGCTTGCCCTTCTGTGCAACATGTAAAGAAAAACATTGAAAAAGACAATAAATCTTGCATAGGAAAAACCCATTGACTTTGCCAATGCTTGAAGTGTTTAGAAGCAGGATAAATAACGCCCAGCGCTACAAACTCCTGCCACTTGAACACACAGTAGAATCTGAAAGGTGGGAGTACTGATGACTTGCTCCTCGCCTTGTGGATTCCTTTATGTATTGATTCTTCTTTTGGCCACCATATAATCCTAATTTGTAACATGGATTTCGAAAAGGACCCACCCATTTTTAGGTTTTAATGTGCCGAGGGGCAACACGCAAAAGACTTTTAGGGCCCGATTCACAAAGGTAAACTGAGACGAAAGTCTAACGTTACGACTTTGGGTATTCACAAAGGGCATTTACAAATAATTGCCCCTGTTCTCACCTCACTTATGAACCTGTCCTTTAGCACAGGACTGGTTTCTAGCAGATGGAAACACGCCATGGTGGTCCCACTGCTGAAGAAACCCTCACTGGACCCCGCCATCCCTGAAAATTTAAGACCCATATCTTTACTTCCTTATGTGGCAAAAATTGCAGAGAAACATCTGAACAGCCAACTGTCGAGGTTTATAGAAGAGAGGCAGGCTCTTCATGACACCCAGGCCGGTTTTAGGCCAATGCATGGCACGGAGTCCGCTCTTCTCCTAGCAGCTGAAGTGCTGAGGACTGCAGCTGATGAAGGCAGAACAACTGCTCTGGTTTTGCTGGACCTGAGTGCCGCGTTCGACACAGTGTCCCACAGCCTCCTGCTGGAGAGGCTAGGGGAGGTCGGGGTCGGAGGTGTCACGTGGATGTGGCTGAAGAACTTCTTGGAGAACAGAACCTTTCAGGTTCTGCAACATCCATTCAAGTCCAGAGATTGTCCTTTAAACCAGGGGGTGCCGCAGGGATCCGCTCTGAGCCCCACCCTGTTCAATATATATATGCGCCCGCTGGCATATATTGTGATGAGACATGGAATTAAGCTGGTATCTTACGCTGACGACACTCAGCTAGTTGTGACCCTAGAACTACAAGAATCAGGAAGGGCTGCTGATTTTAAAACATGTCTGAGGGAGCTTATGGATTGGATGAGACTGAGTTGCCTCCAGTTGAATGCAGGGAAGACAGAGGTGTTGGTCGTGGGAAAACAGCCCTCTCTCTGGTCACAGCACTGGTGGCCTGAGGAACTGGGACCTAGCCCGGTGCCGAAACGCAAGGTGAAAAATTTAGGGGTGTGGTTCGACGAAGCACTCTCCTTTTCTCAGCAAATCTCTGCTGTGGCCGGAACCTGCTTTGGCATTCTGAAAATGCTGCGGAAGATTCTGGACCTTCTCCCCTGGATGCTAAAAGAACTATTGTACAGGCTTTGGTCACGTCTCGCCTTGATTATTGCAATGTTCTGTATCTTGGGGTGACTGCAAAAATTTGAACATCTTGCAGAAGGTCCAAAATGCCGCAGCTAGGCTTATCCTGAATATTCCCAGGAGGGCCCCGGTAGGAGAAGCTCTAAAAACTACACTGGCTCCCAATCCAGGCTAGAGTTACATTTAAGGCTCTCTGCATCAGCCATAGGATCCTTAGGAAAAGGGGGCCGCGCTTTCTGACCCCCTTCTGGCGGTTTACCAACCCTCTCGGAATTTGAGATCTCTTGGCAGTATGAGAATGACTGTGCCTAAGGTGCGGAGGGCCAGGGTTGGCGGAAGATCTTTTGGTTTCCTGGCAGCTAAGGCCTGGAATAAGCTTCCTGTGGATTTGAGGATATCTGAGTCAGAACCTTGGTTCCGTAAGAAACTGAAAACCTGGCTCTTCCGTGACTCAGGGGGCGGTCTTCAGTAACTCTGCTGCCTTCCTTGTTGAGAGGTTTATGTAGGTAGTCGATTAGTGTGGCAGGGTTATGGGGCTCTCAGTTGTCCTAGCGCGGGGACACTCCGTTGGGAGTAACCATCGCGCTTTACAAATTTTCTAATAATAATAATAATAAGTAGTAAAGTTAGACTTTTGTCTCAGTTTTGGTCTCAGTCAAACTTAAGACCAAAACTTAAGTTTAACTGAGACAAAAGTCTAACTTTACTACTTGTAAATGCCCTTTGTGAATACCGAAAGTCGTAAAGTTAGACTTTCGTCTCAGTTTACCTTTGTGAATCGGACCCTATGTTTATAGTGGATATGTTTAATGGAATGGTTTCTCCATTCCATATGAAATCAAAGTGCACATGATGCACAGGCCTATTTCTGTAGACCCAAAGAGGCAGTACCAAAAATATTATTCCTTGCCCCTATCACCACCACCAAAGTTTAAGAGAGGGGCACTGGTAAATGTGCACTGTACTGGTTACTGGCTGCCTTCCAGTTTTAATGTGATTTACTGAATTAAGCACCGGCTGCAGTGAAGTGTGTGTAACTTGAAGTCACGGGTTTGGTCCTCCAGATGAATAAATAACACAGTTTTTAAGAAGCACCACAAATGAAAAATAAGTTATGCGAAGCGCTATGAAATACACAGAATCATATGATGAAAATATCATCTATTTTAAACACAGACTAACGACAGGGGGACCAAATGACAGGGAAAGTGATGGAGAGGGACTGCTGAGACATTCATATCCAAAAGTAAAAAAAGTAGTACCTGGAGGAGCCTGAGGCTGGTGGAAGAATACTGCCACAGGAAGCTGTACTTGGTCCGTGCTCCACGACAGGGAGGAAGACTCAACGCCCAGAAGGAAGCTAGAGGCGAGGAGGACACGCTGACCAATAAGAAGCAAGAAAACTAGAGTGATGTCAGAGCCAACCAATGGTAAGTAGAGGTAAGTAATGGTCAGGCTCTAAGCCCATAGTAAGCTTTTTTTTTAAAAAGAATATGTACATTTACAAGAGATTTCGCATGCGCTGTGCGGGTGAAACCTAAAACAGGCAGTGAATGCGGTGAGGACATTTTCATTACGGATGCTTATTTTTTTACTCTATAATGATAACGATAATGATCAGTTAAGTGGGTTGATGTCAGATGGCGAGGCATTAGAGATAAACCGGGTGTTTATAAACAACAAAGTTGTAAATAGTGAGCACTTTGTAGATGACGCCTGCCTTTGCAGACGCCACACACGTGCCATACAGCATTGCAAGAGAAAGTTGTAGATACTTGGGATGTGACAACAGGATCAGTGTGTCACGATATGAACAATAAGAAGAGGACTATGTGACGTTGTGTGGAGTCGATGGACACTTCCTCATATATATTCCTCATATACATTCATCACTAGATTCGCATTTTTCTCCACCTTCTCGGCAGTCACTGAAAAGAATTCAATGCAAGCCAAATGGATAAGTGGGGACACCTGTAGGGAAGGGTGGTCGTATTGAGATGTATATACCTAGACTGAGAGACAGAGGCCCAACTGAATGCAAAAATATATTCTACAAGCCGAAGTGGATGCTAAATTCTACAGTGTCATTATTTAAGACTGATTGGGACGTATAGCCTTTATGCAGTTCCATTGAAAGAATTTTTAAGAGCACTAAACAAAATTAACCTTTTCCACTTGGGTCATTCTACACACAGCAACAAGAGAACGTTAAGCAGCTGCCCTCAGTGACCTTAATGATGCAGCTGCCTTCAGATCCAGCAGAAACCTGGATGCTGAGATTATGGGCAAATCTCTCTCTCCCACCCTCTCTCTCTATCTCACTCTCTCTTTCTCTCTCTCTCTCTCTCCCTCTCTACCTCCCTCTCTCTCTATCTCACCCTCTCCTCTCTCTCTCTCTCCTTCTCTCTCTATCTCACTCTCTCCCTCCCTTTCTCTCCCTCCCTCCCTCTCTCCTTCCCTCCCTCCCTCCCTATCTCTCCCTCTCCTTCTCTCTCTGTCTCTCCCTCTCTCTCTCTCTTTCTCTCCATCTCTCTTCCTCACTCTCTCCCTCCCGCCCCCCCCCATCCCCTGAACTCAATCTGCGGACTCATGATAAAGCCTACATTATCTTCAATGAGCTCATTGTGGCAGTGCCACCTTGCTCACACATCCACAGAGAAGTAAAGAATTGTGGAATATCTTTTCTGTGTGAAAACACCCATAAATTGCAAAACAATTAACTAAAGGCGAACATATCTCTCCCGAGTAAGAGGACAGGTAAACTGTCCCTTAATTTCAGCATAAGCAGGTCCCTATCTGGGAGCTAGGATGTCAGAAAGGTCAAGTTAAATATATGCCCTCCTTCAAGGTGCTGGTGAATATCCCCTTGGACACGAGATTTCAAAACTCAGTAGGCAATGGGACATATTGAAGGGGCTCAGAAATCAGTAGTGCAGCAGGCGCAGTGACACAGGAGACAAGGGTCAGGGCGAACCACTGTATCTCAACAATTGCTGTCTTTTACTACCTAACCTGGGCAGGGTTGGATTGGGATTAGAAATCGGCCCGGGCTCGCTAAAAAAAGTGACCCATATTTGCATATTGCCTTTCCTCAAAACACTGCTTCGGCAAAGTTTTATAAACACCTGAAAACAAGTGAGGCCACTTCTGCTCAGGCCCCCTGCCCCCGCTCAGTATGCACACATTAATGGGCCGGCCCAGCGAGAGAAATGCAGTGACACCTCTGCCCGTTGATAAAAGGGAGGTAATGAACGCCCATCTGCCTCCAGAAAGGCCACTCAGGGCCCCACTGGGCCGCTGGCGACATCCCAACACACCAGGCACAGCCCAAATCGGCCCCCCAGGCTGCCAAAAAAGCAGCCCACAGCTGGAACTTCGAAACCGGCCCCTCGGCCATTGCCCGAGTGCCCGCCTTACCAATCCGACCCTCAACCTGGGTTAAGGGGACATATTGGACCTGCCTGCCATAAGGTCATTAACATTCTTGCTATGCCACTGACCAGCTACTGGAGCGCAATCCCTTAAAAATATTTACAGCAATTTTATTTCAGGGCAGTAAATTATAATATTTTATAGCAGCTGGTTGCTCTTTACAAGCTTGGGTTCATTCTTTAAAGTAAAAGATTTTGCATTTATCTCGTTTTGGGATTTGCATATTTGGGATCACCCCCAAGGACTGCCTCAAAAACCAGAAGGAATTGGAAAAAAATAATGATTGCTCGGGGTAGGCATCACCAGCTGTCTATGACATGTATTCATTTCGGAGTAAAGCGTAGGAGTGTGTGAAGTTCCCAAGTTGTTTCTCACTAGTAATTCCCGCAAAAACTACAATTAGTAACCAAGGTTCCGGTTTACCAGGACTTTCACGACCTGTCAAACTGCTTTGAGAGAAAAAGATCACCAACATCCATCCATTTTCAAAGTCTTTTTAAAAAAAAAATGTTATTTTATTTTTTAAACTATAACAATAGATCACAGTGAGTCGGTAGTAAACTATAAGTACATAGGACATTAAGGTGCGGCTAGCACACATCTCGGATATTCTAGCAAGCAGCAAATTATGTGTAGCCATGCACTGAATTACATTGGTAACACAATAATTATTCCAGTCTTAGCACGGTGTCCCATCAACATATCCATTCCATAGTATTTTCACCAAGGGCACCAGATCTTAGCAAACGTTTTCGGGCAACCTCTTGTTTCATAAACAACTTTTCCCCCAGCCATGTAAAGGTCCAACCCTATTCTCCATACCTCCAGAGGAGGCAGCTCGGGTGCTCCCCAGTGTTTAGCCTGATCCCTTTTTGCCACCACCAAACTTAAATTGCAGAAAAGAAGCTGGGCTCTCTGGAGATCTACCTCTGTGGGAATGCCAAGGAGGATGCACTAAGGATCTGCTTGGAGGGGTGCTGGGAGGATCTTGGCCAGTTCATCTATTATGCTTCTCCAATATATTATAATAGCGTGGCAGTCCCGTAGTGTGTGGAAGAATGTGCCATTCTGTTTCCCCGCACCTCAGGCAATTTGGTAACTCAGCCCTTCCGAATTTATGTAATCAGGGAGGCCGTAATAGCCCCTATGGCGAATCTTGCGTTGCACTAATCGCAGCCTTGATTTAATCGCCACTATTCTCGATGCATCTTGGCCTCTTCCCAGTCATTAGTGTGCAGTTCGCCCAAGTCTCTTTCCCATTTCTCCTTTAGTTTCTGTAAGGTGTCAGGCATGTTGTTATTGATGGTGTATAGGTGCAAGAGACCGCCTTCTCCGGTATTTCCCCGAGGAGCAGTCCCCCTTCCATAGGGACGTATTCAGGGATTTCAGTTGTATCTATTCCCTCGGCACACCATGTATGTTTCAACTGTACGTATTTATAGTATTGCGTAGCATTAGGTTGATAATCAAGTTGGAGGGAGCTAAATAAAATCAACTCTACTCATTCTAATAGGTCGCCCAACTTTGAAATCCCTATAAGATCCCAGGATCCAAAGCCTCTCAATTTTCCTATTTCTGTGAACCTCCTGCCCAGCCACAGTGGGGTCTCCCGGGTGTGTTGTGTCGCCCACCCCAAGTACCTCTGAGTCCTGTTCCAGGCGTCAATGGTTACCTGGGTCGCCGATAGGAGTTTCCTAGCTCCGCTACCCCCATAAGTAATATAGGTATGATTTGGAGTGTAACTGGGAGCATTCGAGTGAAGAAGTGGGATGGTTAACTGCAAACGTTCCCAGTCGTTAATGACTACTAACTGGGCAGCCCAGTAGTACGGTTTCAGAATCTTAAGCAAAATAGCTTCAAAGTTAACTTGGAAGAAACTGTTACATTAATTTTTATCATGGACTAGCTCTAACAATTAAACAATGGCACGTCTGGGGCAATATTTCTACTTTGCAGGGGCTTAATTTGTAAAAGAATAGTTGCCTTGACCCAAAATTTTCTCAGAAACCCGCGGCCCGTGCTATTGAATATCAGGGGTCCCAAAAAGCAAGGCTGCGTGGTCTTGATACCAACTCAGGCCTCTTTAATCCGCCACCACGCACTTCCTGCCCCTTTATCTCTCTCCTATAGGTTCTTTTTCACCCCTACGTTATCCCTCTGTCACTGCTTTTTCATCTTTCTCTTTCTTCTTCTTTCCCTCTTTTGTGTTTTTTGCTTCCTTACTCTGGGGCAAAGTCTGATGGGGAAAAACAATCGCTGGTCCCTCAAAATGAGTGCCAGTGGGCCCCACCTGCAACAACTACTTTGAGTGTGTAAACATTGGAAAGTCAAGAAACTGCAAATTAGGGGTCTGCCAATATTCGGAATCTTGAAAAGACTTTGCTTGCATAATAAAACCTTTGCACATTCCTAACAAAGAAATCACTGTAGAGAGTCAAGAAAGAAGTCGGACTCTGAGACCAATCACCAAATTATCCTACAACAAGTCCAAAAAGTGGGTGTGGGTGTGGGAGGGTTAGCCTTAAAAAAAAGGCTGGGTCACAAAAGATTATCATTATAGATCCGGCCTGTATTCCCTTCCCAATGCAGACTCCATGTAGTCAGCCAGCAGTAGGCATTCTTAACTTTTCCTCTTTCTCTGTATGCAGCAGTCAGACAACTGGCCAAGAATGCACTGCAGCAAAGATTTTAGAGAACACCTGTGAGAGGCACAACTCATGAGCAAGAACAAAAAAGTCGAGAAAAGGCAGGAAGAATGGGGCTGGGCAAGTGGGTAGTAGCATCCATAGACTCCTTCAAGCCTTCATGACATTGTTTCCGCTGAATCGAACCACCCCAAAAAGAATACCTCGATGAAAACGCCCTATAGTGACTGATGAGCAACTGGAAAACGGGCAACCATGAGCTCTAAGTATCAATTTTTTCATCAATATTTTTTTTGTATGTTAGCAGTAGATATTGCCTGCAAGACCCTGGGAGCCTGTTTGTTCGATGCCTCCAATAAAGCCCTCGCAGCTTGCAGAAGCAACTCACATATGGAAGATAAGCATTAGCTTCTGGTGGTCAGTCAATTAAATCTCACGATAAAACTCACAGCCTTCGCTTTAAATCCCTAATTTAGGAAACAAGATGCAACATAATATATGCCGTAGGCACAGGTCCTCCCTGAAAAGCGCGAGCCTTCAAGTGCGTCAGCTGTAAGTCAAGCCGCCAAACCATGGCCAGTAGGACCTCATTTGAATAATCAATATGACAACCTCATTTTTCGAATGCAAACAGGATTGATGCAGTAAGGTGTCTTAGCGCCACATCACAGTCATGGCCCCTTTTAACCCTTAATTAGATTTACGCGATTAACGCTGATCTCCCTTACAAGTGTACAGCTTGGATAAGGGATGACAAAAGGGATCGGCCGCTAACTCAGCCTACGCAGACGGCAGGTTATCCTGGGAGATAGGGAGGGGGGACCGGCGAACAATTGCTATTCATATCATCTACAATTTCACGATGGCCGCCATTCCCCCTCCCCCCCCATGCGAGTGGAAATAGCCCAGAGCGTGAAGCGCGGGCAGGCCCGCTCGAGAACATCAGGTTCACGCAGATGGGAACTCAAGGTGATGCCTGGCAATTATGTCTAAATCAAACAAAGGGAAACTGAGCCTTGCTGGTCTGTTCGCAGCCCCTTCTGAGCCTGAGTAATAGAACTTTGGGCTTCAATTATTTAAAAAAGATGTTTGAACGATTGATACAGCCTTTTCGGTCAACAAACTCTTTGAAAGCAAATGTTATGTTACAGGCCACTTATACTGCGCGCGGTCACCATAAGGTCTGTTGGCGCTAAAGCAAAGCACGACGAGACAAGGTACACGGGTAACAAACTATTATTTTTGTTTTCTGTTTTAGAAAGATACCAGTAACACCTGAACGGTGTCGGCATGGAAATCCCATATTTTATCGCCTGTTCCAGAATCTGCATTTAGCTATTTCCCCTCCGTATACTGTCCCAAAAAACCTGAATTGATCTATTGAAAAGGCACATAACTTTTAACCACTGCTCGTCTCTCTGCAATACTTTGCCTCACTAAAATGTAGTGCTAGGCCCAATTCTTGTTGCTTTACTATATTCTGCCTACTTATGTACTGTCAATAGGCCCTCAGTCAGTCCTCTGCGGCCATGGGCATGTAAACAAGTGTATAAATCTAAAAAATAAATAAATATATATGCTAACGAATTGTCATCTGATGATAGTTCGAATTCACCGGTCGTTGTGACATACAAAATACAGATTATAATATTATTGGATTACAGTAGTGTTTTGACTCGCACTACACTACCTACGGTCCTTTAGGCCGAACAATTCAGCTAAAACTACCTTTCGATTTCAAAAGCATTTATATGAGTATCCAATACTCTGAAACTTTTTTTTACAATATTTTGGAAAATAAATAGCTTCCATATTAGAAAGCAGAGCGTTTATACATTTGTAAACAAAGCGTAACCAGGGCTTGGTGAATTTCCCAGGGAACGGTGTCAGCTGTAGAGCTAAATGGAAAGTGCTTTGCAGGAGATCAGCGCCCAAATCCCTTTAGCTGAAACCTCAGGACTCAGATAGGCTGCCAGGGACACCAGCATCAACAGTCCCTGCACGAGCAGAAGGGAGGGTTGTTGGGGGTGTGCCCAGAAACCTCCTCCAGAGCTGGTAGTCTTAGAGTAAAGTGTACCAGTCTGGGAGCCACAGACAGTCAGCTCCACCTCAAAGGTTACGGTGGTGCCTTTACATGAAAAGGTTAGGAGAACACTACATTTGAGCAAATCACAAGAAAGGCAATTAAATAACAAATAGACAGTAAGATGAGAGGGCACAAAGCACAGCAAAACAGTAATTTCAACAACAACAAAAAATCTGAATTATATTACCTTGCTGTTAAAAATTGGTACAAGGTAAGAACCAGGGTGTGCAAAAGGGATTCATGCACTTCTTCTTGAGACCCAATTGGTTGTTGGTACGTGCCTCACAAATGGCTACACCCAGAAGCCATTGGAAGAGAGATAGTGTAGGTAGTTGTTGGAGGTTCGTACCCTTCTTAATCATACAAGGATTTATACGGAAATAAAGTTCATATGATATGTTTGTTGGACAATAAATAGTCTCTTTATTGTCATGTGCAGGCAAGTTGCTGGTGCAAAACGAAAACGAGAAAGAAAAACAAACAGCCGACACGTGTTTCGCCTAAAGGCTAGACAGCCGGGGGCTTTTTCAAGGCAAGTTCTATCAGTTAGCGTCAATGAAGTTGAATTCAAGGCCAAGGTATGCTCTGTGTGGTCTACGCGGTCTCTGCGGTCCAGTAAGGGATGGGGGTTATCTGGTCGCGCTGGACTGGAGCAAAGTTAAGAGTTCAGGCTGACTGTGATGGAGTGCAGGCCGGGGACAGGAGCCACTCAAGGCCTGCTGAATAAAAGTACCTTGATCCTGGTTGCCAGTCGCAGTCCGTGCAGGTAACAGCGGTGGGGTGGTGGGGCCGTGTGGGGGGTATTTCGAGGGACAATGCAGAGGGAAAATTAATTATTTATTTAATTTTCCCTTGGCATTGTCCCTTGAATTACCCCCCCCACACGGCCCCACTGCGCCACCGCTGTTACCTGCAAGGACCGCTGCTGCTGGTTGCAACAGCGAGATGCGGGGTGCAGCTCAGCAATGCATCGGTGTGAATCTCGCATTCAAGGTGATGCGTCGATTTTCTCCATGCAGCAGTAGCAATGCACCAGTTCCGAAGACAAATTTCTAGTTTCAAATGCGTTGGTTCCCACTGCAATGTACCAGGATTCTCCACACAGTCGCGGGGATGCGCCGATCGTCTCTCCTGCAGTGGCGGCAATGGGGTGGTTCCAATGGTGATGCGCTGCTTCCAAGTGCGATGCACCGGTTCTGTTCCTGCATCAGCAGCGATGTTTCGATTCTGCCTCACACAGCAGGGAATGCATTGTTTCCACTTCCAATGGACACACATAGGGAAAATGTGCTTGCATAAATATATATGAAAATAACGTAAAGAAAAACATTTGTAACAGGCTATCATTTTTAAATGTGCCCATTTAGTTTGGCCCAAAAGCCTTTTCTTTCGACTCTTGCCCTTTGCTTAATACATGTTTATTTAGAACATTTTGCATAGCACCAGCATCTTCCTTAAGAATGTGCTGACTTCAAGCTTGTTTACTTAGCCTCATCATGCCACATTAGATAATTTATACTAAACAATGAACCTTGCTGTGACTGTTAGAATAAATAATGGTTTAGATATGTTTTATGTAGGCCTCACCAGAACATTAGTGCTAGTTTTGTCTCAGCATATCTGACTAGCTTTTGAATTCACAGTGGACATAGACTGTAGCTTTTAGCTTAGGTAAGAAGGTTCTCATGAGAACTTTCCTCCATGTTATGAGTATATGAAACATTGTTTTAATACATATTGGTGTGGATGTTTACTGTGGGAATCGAGAGAAGAAGCATCGGAAGTTGACAACGCCATCGGATGAGCGGTTTTTGTTGGAGGAGACAATCGAACATTTACAAATTTTCATTACATTATTGTGTGAATTTATTTTAATGAGGGTTCCAAGTGAGTGAGAGGAGACCTCTTAGGACCTTTCTAGAGGAGAGTCGCTTTTTATTCTTGCTCTTTGTTGCTCTTTGTTGCCAACAGCTTTAGCAATAGCTGTTGCCGACAGCTATTGCTAAAGGTGACTTTATTCTTTACCTTATCCAAACCCCAAAAATTAGAAGATGGAGTGAATCCCTGGCATACTTAACACAGCTAAACTCCCCCTCTATTTGTGGCAGTATCTGCTTAAAAATGTGCTATTGCTAAAAGGAAATCAATGTTAATTTAGCAATGAGCATTTTAGTTGTGTATGATCATTTTGTTAGTTGTTCACCTTGTGTCAGGATTTTTATGCAGACCTGGTGAATTTGTAGCTTTCTACTTATTTTAGTCCCTGTTAGTTTTGTAATGTATGTTTTAAATATTAATTTTGTGTAATTGTCTAAGGACCACAAAGTGTCTTGAACCAGTCCCACCTGAGTAGCCTGATGTATGAAATTGTACATAAATATACTATTCACTGTGCCTATGTTATTTTATATATTTGTTGTTTTTATTAATTCTTGTCTTCTGATGCGCTCTGAAGGATAGAATGTTTTGACCATTTTTGTGATCTTTTTGTGCTGTGCTTTTATGGCTGCTTTTGTAGCCAAAATAAAGGTTTTGAGCACATTTTAGCATTATTGGGGCATTGATTGAAGGTGATTGTTTACTCTCTTCTGAATTCCATCAGTGCATTAGCATGTAAAATATTGACTGGCACCAAATTCCAGATCTCAGAAGCATTCACAGCCATGGAGCTCTTTCGGGTGAAGTGTTTCTCGAAGTTTGGGATTTCAAAACGCTGAAGCAATTTTCTCTTGAAGCTGTTGTTCCTTCCAGATGAGTTGATTTTGTTGGTAAGTTATGAGGAGTTCTTAGATGCAATGTCCCGTACAAGATATAGGATTATTATATGTACTGCAAGCTTTAAGAGGTAACAATTTTATGCTTTCCATCACTGACATAATTCTTTTAAGTTTGTGGGAACAAGGATCATTTAGGTAGCAGTAGAGTATATCATAGCTTTAAAGAGAGCAAGCATTTTCTTGGGAAATCCAGTGAGTAAGATGTTCTCGTATTGATTGCATGAAATCACTGTGGAATGTACAATAGCCTTCACATCTATGTTTCGGAGATGCTGTCTTAATTTTCTAATGATCCTCAGTTGATAGCTTGTTTAGCTATGACTTTCATATGTGCTTCTATTTTAGTTTGGAGCTAAGGGCGATGTCTAGAGATTCAGGGCCTGATGATGACTATGGTGGTCTGAAGGACTGCCGTAGCAATGGTAGCGGTGCAGGTACCGCTGCAGGGGAGGTCTGACCACCGTATTACGAGTTTTGGTGGCTGGGCCGCCATAGGACCGCAGCCATCGCCAGGAATCCGCAATCCTTGGTGGTCTTGCAGCGATCTGAGGCCTGCAAAATGCTGGTGGTGCCGCTGCTCACCACAAAGCATATTACGACTTTACTCACCGCCACAGTTTTCATGGTGGTGAGCCCGCCATGAAAAGTGTGGTGGGGAGGAAACTAAGGGGGCCCTACAGGGCCCCCTGTTGCCACAGGGCTAGAAGATGCATGCAGGGGGGCACATGTTGTGCCCCCCTGTATGCATGCACGCCCAGTTCCTGCACAGCATTGACTTAACGGTCCATGCCGTGTAGTAACATGCTGTGGCGCTCCCATTGTGGTGCCTTTCTAAGGCTCAGATATGAGCCTTTGAAAGGCCCTGCTGTGGGACCGCCAAAGCCCTGCCCGCCAGACCACAAATGAACTCGTAATCTGGCTGGTAGTGTGCGGACGAGTTTGGCGGTGTGGCATCGGAGCGCTGGCGTTGCGGGCAGCTGCCACACCGCCAACCTTGTAATCAGGCCCTTAGACACTTATTATGAGTGGCCAGTCAATTCCAGTGGGGCCAGTAATGAGAATTACTTGCTCGAATTGGAATCATCTGTGGGAACACTATTGGTTTATTTACTAGCACCTGGAGGTTTTGGAAACTTTCAGCAGCCAAAACCTTCATGTGAAAGTTCGGACCAGGGATATCAGACCCAGAATTACCGATTTCACTAACCTTACTGGACCCTCGGGGTTGAACTCATAATGGGAAGGAGTTCCACACCCAGTAGAGTTATTGGCTCTCCTTTTATTGGTAACTCTGGGGTGGTATCTGTAACTTTGGGTGTGGGGAAATACCGACCCATTCCTGGGCCAGTCCTAATAAAGGACTGAACAGGTGCCATCATTGTTCATAAAAAACAAGCTTATTTTTGGATTTCGTAGAGAAGGAAAAAAACTTGCTTTTTTGCTGGTTGAGTTTTATTTTCATATGTCTCGGCCATGGCTGATCCTCAAATAGACATGTGGTAAGAGTATGGACTTTTTCCATGCAATTTTTTGCAGGTATAACTGACTATAATCTTTGTAGTGGTAGCAAGTTACTTCAAGCTTGTTTAACAGTTTCGCTTTAGGTCTAACTTATAGATTGTAAGGTGCTGGTTTAAGTTTAAAGGATAAGTTGGCAATATTCACATAATAGAATGAGTAATTCAGGTCTGATTTGCTCTTTTTAAAGACAGTATCATTCTTTCCCATCCTACTAAGTAGTAATGGCAGCTGAATGTTGATATCAATTGTGTCAGAAGTGAATGATAGATCTTGCTGTACTAGCTGGTAGGAAGGAACTTCCTTCGATAAATATCAGAGTGTTAACAGCAATCCTGAGAAGGATACTTTCTTTACAGTGCCCACGCTAGAGTTCAGTTGGAACAGAACTAAGAAGTTATGACTGCCAACCTGATCAATAATTTGAATTGAAACTCACTTTTCATGTAGTTCGGCAAGATACAGGAGGCCAGTGATAAGTCGGAAAGACTCCTTTATCTTGGGATTGACAACGTTTTTTTTTTTAGTAGTGGGCATTCATGGCTTATTTTTAGATGATCAGGAACATGAAAGCATTTATAATGATGAATAAGAGTGTGAACCTAGCGACTCAAGAATAAAGGCTCTGCAATTGGGGGGGGCAGATATAGGTATTAAAGGGGCATAGATAACAGGGTATGTGAAAGTGTCCGTTTCTGTCAGAGAGGACCAACAACATAAATATACACACTAGGATAACACAGGCCCTCTATGAGTTGTTTAGATCAGGATAGAATACAACAGCCGCTCGAGGGGCGGAGCCTGACCACACCTAAGATGGCTGGCTCCCGCTGAAAGCTCCCGAGCTGCACGGCACTTCCCCATGTAAAGTGGTCGGCCCGGGCCCCCTGTTACTGTTGTGAGAGCGGATGAGGCACCGAGACACCGGGGGCCTGGCTGGAGGTCCAATTTGTGGTCCTCACAGAGACGCATGTATTTCGGTCCGGCACGCACCCTGAAAGACTGGGTAAGGCCTGCTTCTCAGCATGTCTCGCATACTCCAATGATGGTGTGGTCGGCCACGGGAAGCGGGCAGGAGTCACTGCACTGACCACAGTGCCTCTTGCCAGTACAACGAACAGCCCCTGGAGGAATTTGGCATTGAGGAAGACACCGGAGGGGCACAACCTCTCATAGGTTGCTGTACTTCCCCTGCCTTCCCATTGGGCGGGGAAGGCATGCTACCAGAGTCCACATACTGAGGCCTGAAGGAATAGTGATCTCTACTTATTGGCCTTGTCTTGCGGGTTCCGTGTCTCTGCTAAACTCTGGAGGTGCGAGGAGGTCAGTGAGTGGTCGTGGAGTAATGCATACATGCAGCCGCGGGTGCAGTCCACGCCAGCTCATTCATGATGAAGGTGACTCTGGACGCTTAATGGACACTTGCCCTCTCCTGTACACTTGTGAGTTACTGGCTGCAGGGGTTTCAGGGAATTCTGGGAGCGTTGTCACCAACTAGGTGGTATTGTGGGAGTGGTGGCTGGTAGCTGCTTCTTGACTGGTTGACTGCTGAGTGGACATGCCACAGGTGCGGACACATCACTCACCAGGCCCCTTGAGTAGCTGGGTACCACAGGCCTTGCCACCATCTTCTCCTATAATACAGGATGGTGTAACCGAATGTCCAACGGGAAACCTACACGCAACTTTTGTCTACAGCTGCAGATCTTAAGTCCCTCAGGATAAACCTGTGCTCTTTTCTTTCAATGGGCTGCTTGACGCTACAGATCACAGGATGGAGCCGTGGATGATCGCTCAATGGTACTGGAGATCAACCCAGACGTCGGCAGCGAAGTAATGTATCTACATAGGAAGCTGACAGAGATGGAGGTCCTCAGACATCTCAATAATGTCCGCTTCTATGGCTTTCCAGAAGGAATGGAGGCAAAAAATATGGACAGATTCTTGTCTACATTCCTTTTGGATATTACTGGTCTGTCCTTTGCCCCTCCGCTAGAATTTCAAAGGACACACAGGATTCGAATCAGAGAAGACACATGCTATAACACCCCCAGGCCGATTATTGCATGTTTCCTCAGTGACCAATAATCTTGGAAGGTCATCACTGCAGCCATGTGACAGAATGGCCCATTTCTCTACAAAGATGGCAAGATTTATGTGGCAGTTGACTTTTCCCATGAAACTGTTGTTTACCGGAAGATATTCCTGCCGCTTTGACCGACTTTGTGGAAACTCAACATCCGTTATGACCTATTGGAACCTGACACTATGCTTCTAACCATGAATGGGAAGAACCGCTAAGTTGATGGCCTGGATGAACTGGAACAATGTTTATCCACATTATCTGGAGCAGACATGGACACTGCATTATAAGTTCTGGACACCTTGACCAGTAGAGATTCCAATAAGACCTCTGCCCCACACCATGACTCGAATTCCAGACTCCCTGAACGTCAGAGGCTGGACTCTGAGCCTAAATAATGGGAGGGGAACAGACCCTGCAGCCCAGGGTTGTGATATATCACGCTCTCCCATTAAACCATGATCACTTGGACCCTTGTGCGGCCTATTGAACTCTTTCCAGCTGCATCTCTTGGTGAGGTCTAACCGATGTTCTGGGAGCTGTGCCTTTGTAAATGGCAACCTTCTGTGAGGCCCCTCTAGGGGGGGTGATACTCTACAGGTGTAACCTCATTAACTGAACACTGGAAATATCGTTTTTTTTCCCTTTACTGTGAAGTGCTGGGATGCATTTGTTATTATCCAGAAAGGAGTGGGATATGGGGATTACTTTTGAACGTCTGTGTTGGGGGCGGCACTGGTCTATTGTTTGTTCATGTTGTTAAATTGGGAGTGCCAAATGGGCATGAGACTGGGAGACTTGCTTGTCTGTTTAAAGTTTACAGTAGTTTACATGTGCCAATTATACCTGCCAAACAGAGCTGTACATGCATTTCTTTGGATACCTTGGACTACAGCCTTGTTAATAGTTCCTACACTACTAGGTTAGTGCTGCATGACAGTCACAGTGCTGCCATCCCCCTGCCTTCTGTGCACCTCCCACATTCAGATACAGCCTTTGTATGACATCTGTCCACATCCTCTTTCTCTCATATTAAACAATAGTGGGCCAGATGTACAAAGCATTAATCTGGTCGCAAACAGCCCGATGTGCAGAAACGGGCAGTTTGTGACTGGAAAGATGCTTTTTCAGATGTACAAAATGCAAAATGCAATTTGGTATCTTGTTTTATTTAAAAGCAATCACAGACATGGTGGTCAGCTGACTCCAGCAGGCCACCATCCCTGTGATGGCAGCGAATTCTAGTGGGTCGCAAATTGCGACCTACCTCATTAATATGCATGAGGTAGTTCTATTTGCGACCCATCAGGAATTGCTAATGAAACTCACAAAGTTTCATACATTAGGAATATTGATTTCCTAATTGCAATTTGCAGGAAATCAGAATTAGGAAATTGCTATTTCTATTCCTCGTACATCTGGCCCAGTATTCCCTCCCTTACGAATATCTACACCATCAAATACCCATTCCATGGCCTCCGCTACCACGGTCCAAATGCCTATGCATCATATCAATTAAAGTCAATAGCCTCACATATTTCATTAAGTGGAAGAAAACCATTACATATCTTTCGTCAAAAGCCCTGTTGCAGGAAACACATCTGTCCCCTTCAGAGTTGGAAAAGCTCAGGAGGAACAGGGTGGGGAAAGTCATTAGCAGTAGTATCTTGCCTCCCATTACTGCGGCTGCCGTTGCCGCAGGGGTTGCATCGTCTCCGAAAAGATGCGGGGTTGCTATCCTGTTCCACAAATCCTGCTTGTTTACCATTCTGAAAACATGGACAGACCTCCTGGGCCGGTTGGTCTTTGTGGAATTCGAGACAATGGGCCAGACCTTGATATTAGAATCACTGTATGCTCCTAACTACGATTGGGTAACATTCTTCTCCTTATCGAGACTCTTAATGGAGTGTGATAACACTACAGTTATAATTGGTAGATATTGGAATGTGACACTAGATCCTTATCTTGACCGCTCTGGCTCTCTGGACAAAGCCAATGCTAATGACAGTGCAGTCCTATTTGATGTGATGGAGAGCCATGGCTTGCATGGTCAATGGTGATTGACACACACGTGGGACAGAGATTTTACTTTTCTGTCCTGTGCCCATGGCACTTATTCCAGGATACATTTTTTCTAAAGACACATTCCTTATTAGCCTGACTACATGCCTTTACCATAGCGGACGGAGGGATCTCAGATCTTGCTCCAACCATATTCAAGCTTGATCTTGGGCATATCTCCACGGACCCTAAGCAATGGAGGTTAACTCTTTCTCATTATCAGATGCCAGAGAAGAAGAAAATGTTAAAGGAACACCTATGATAATATTTGCGTCACAATGAATTCTCTACAACCTCCGCGTAGCTTCTCTGGGTGGCAGGGAAGGCAGCTATGAGGGGTGATTTAATGTTGGACTCGGCAATCTGTAAAAGAGTTACTCAAGACACGCAAACTAGACTAGAGAGTGCAATACATCCTATTTTAGTTGTAAACGCTCACCTGTTGTTTCTGCAGGAGCGAGATGCAAGGTCTAATGCTGGGTCCCAACTTTCCACACCCACCAGAGTCAGCCCAATAATTTCAAAGCCAAAACGGTGGGGATGGGGGAAGAGGGGAAACAAAACAAGGAAAGGGAAAGGAAGATATGTCACTGTCATATGTCCTTCACGGATATTCTGGTAGTGTGAGTTGTATGCAATTCCTGGGTAGAAACATGGTATGTGTGTTTCCATGTATATACATGTGTTGAGCCAATTTATCCATCACTAATGTTACTCCCTCAAAATATAACTAGCTGGGTAGAGTCCCTCTTCCCTTGGGCAGTATATAGAAAAGCAGAAAACAGATCAAGGTTGATATATCTAGAAATAGAAAAAACCAAAGTTTAGATAATGTACTGAGTCGGCCAGACGTACGACCCTTCCAATTTGCGAGTCGCAAATTGCGTCGTTTTGTAACTCGCAATTTGCGACTCGCAAATTGGAATTTACAACAGTGTCTCAGACACTGTTTGCGATTCCTAATGGGGTCGCAAATTGCCTGCCTCATTATTATTCAAGAGGCAGGTGCAATTTGCAACCCCATTGGGAATGGCTAGCTCTACCAGGGATGGTGACCTGCTGGGGTCAGCAGACCACCATTTCTGTGACTGCTTTTTCAATAAAGCAGTTTTTTAAAAAAATGCAGCCCGTTTTCCTTAAAGGAAAATGGGATGCATTTAAAAAAGAAAAATTAAATGTTACTGTTTCATTTTTTAAGGGAGGCAGTGGTTCGTGGGGCCACTGCCTGCTCTTAAAAATATTTTCAATGCCAGTCACAAAGGGGAAGGGGTCCCCTGAGGACCCCTTCCCATCTGTGAGTGACTTACCACGCATTTGAAATGGGTGGTAAAATGCAAGTGTTTTGTAGCTGCAATTGCGGCCACAAAATAATCTTACATTGAAGTGGGAGTCGCCATTAGGAAGGGACGCCCTTGGCATGCTCCTTCCTATTAGCGAGTCGCAAACCCTATTTTGCAAACTGATAATAGCTTACCGACTCGCAAAATAGGGTTTGTAAATAGGGCAGACCTATTTTGCGGTCGCAAACAGGCCGATTTTCTTGTTTGCGGCCACAAAAAACAGTCGTACATCTGGCCCAGTGTAACAGCTCAATAATATATGTAGAAATAAATAGTGTGACTGACCTCAATACATATCAAGAAAAAAATCCAATCAAACCCACTTAATTCATATCCAACACACATTAAGAAAAAACAAACAAACATTGGGGCATATTAGCAAGACTGGCGATACAATTATCGCCGTTTTAGCGGCAGGAAACTGCCGCTAAAACGGCGATAATGGGCTTGCTAATATGCGTTATAGAATTCCAATAGAAGCCCAGGTTAGATGTGCAGGACATCTAACCTGGGCTTCTATTGGAATTCTATAACGCATATTAGCAAGCCCATTATCGCCGTTTTAGCGGCAGTTTCCTGCCGCTAAAACGGCGATAATTTTATCGCCGGTCTTTCTAATATGCCCCATATTTTCCCATACTGGATGAGAAAAGAAAATAATACACAATAAGGAGCAGGGCCAGGTGATATATCCAATCAGCTCCTTAAGATATCAGGAAACCAATATATATATGTATTGTCTTTTTCAGCCATCAAGTAATGCAAGCACAAAAATAGGATCTCCACTCACCGAGAAAAAGAAACATCAGATAAGTATTTTCAACAGAATACACGACTTTCAAAATAAATGTTACTGCCTTTTTATAATACGTGGATTCTTTAAAGCAAATCTGCTCTTCTCTTTGTCTTGCAGGATAAAGGAGAGGTTGTTAACCACGATGGATGCGGTTACAGGCATCCGAAAGAGACTGCAGATTGGGTGCAGGATGCCCAACGAGGGAAACGCTGAGTGCGTCAGCAATCCGGAAGGACTTCAGGCATGAGACCGACGAGAACTGGAACTGAAAGATGGACGTCCGACGAGGGAACACCGACATGTCCGTGATCACAAAAGAAATCAGGTAAGTGCAACAGGAGGGGGGCGAGGCGCAAGGAACACAAGGGTCGGACCTGAACACGAAGTGCGTTCTTGCAGAACTTGGCCCCTTTTATTCTTGTTTGGTGCTGCCCTGCGCACACTTGTGACTGGGAGTGGAGCAAGCATGACAGTACACCCCCCCTAATACCCTCCTACCGGTTTGGGTTTATCACGATAACGCCTATGGAACAATTGCAAATGCCGAGGGGCATGGACGTGGCCAGCGGGTTCCCATTTATGATCTTCTGGCCTGTACCCCTTCCAGTGGATTAGATACTGCAATCTGCGTCTTACTCTGCGAGAATCCACAATAGCCTCTACCTCATATTCAGGCTCATCATCGACCAATGCGGGGGGGTGGACGGGCAGTTTAGTTACTGAAACCACTGTTTTCAGTAATGAGACATGAAAGACCCGGTGGATTTTCAGAGAAGATGGTAGGCCCAACTTCATGGCAACAGGGTTTACCACCTTTAAGATGGTATAAGGTTCAATTAAACGAGGTTTGGACTTTTGTGTACCCTTCACTGCAATGTTTTGTGTGGACAACCATACCCCAAAGAGCATAGACAGGAGATGGGCGGCGATGGAGATCTGATCTATTTTTGTACATGCTCTTGGCTTTGTTTAGGTTTTGTTGGGCAGTTTTATGTGTTTCATGAAGGTGGTTCACAAATTCTAAGGCTGCAGGAGTAGAAGTTGTAACAGGAGGAGACGTAAGTAGGAAAAGAGGATTAAAGCCAAAATTACAGAAAAAGGAGAATAGCCAATAGAAGAGTCTTTCCCATTATTGTAAGCAAATTCAGCTGCCCAAAGAAATGTGTCTATATCATCAGTAGAAAGAAGCAACTGGCATCTTAAGTAATGTTCCAGACATTGGTTCACTCTTACCGTTTGCCCGTCTGTTTGAGGATGGTGTGCAGATGAGAGCCTCATATCCTTTTGTAACAAGGTTCCCAACCCTTTCCAGAATTTTGATATAAACTGGGGACCATGGTCCGATACAATGATAGATGGGGGCCATGTAATCTTACTATGTGCTGTAAGAATACAGTAGCTAGTTCTTTAGAGGTAGGTAGATCTTTTAAAGGAATGAAATGTGACATGTTCACAAGGAGTAAAAGGACTGAGTATCCTTGTATGGTTTGTGGCAGCTCAACAATAAAATCCATGGTAATGGAATGCCATGGCTGAGGGGGGGTTGACATAGGAGTCAACTACCCCGCCGGAACTTGGTGTGAACTTTTGCTTTGAGCACAGACATGACACTGTTGAATGTACAGGTGAGTATCCTGAACCATAGTGGGCCCCCAAAAGGATCTTCTGTGTAATTCAATGGTTTTCTTATAGCCTGGATGTCCGGATAACATATGAGAATGACACCAGTCAAGAGCTTGTTGTTGTAAGTACTTGGTAGGAATCACCTAACCCCCTTGAATATACAGAAGATCCTGCACTCTTACTCCCATGTGTAACACCTCTTTCAGAAAGGCTTCCTCTGAACATAGAGCCCCCAAGATTTGTTCTGGAGCTATAATAAGGGGGTGATTGTGAGTAATGGAGGCTTCTGATTCATCATAGCCATAACTTGATAAAGCATCCGCCTTACCATGTTTCTTGCCTGCTTGGAGTTGTATTACATAATCAAGATTACTGAAGTAGTGTGTCCAGCGCAATTGTTGTATAGATAGAGCCCTAGCTGCTTTTATGAATTGTACATTTCTATGATCTGTAAGAGCGGTAACTGTATGTAGAGCACCCATCAGATATTGGCGCCACTCCTCAAAGGCACATTTTATCGCTAGAAGTTCCCTGTCTCCCACCGAATAGCTTTGCTCAGCTTGAGTTAACCTATGAGAATAAAAAGCCACAGGATGCAACTGGCCAGTTTCTTTATCTCTTTGAGACAGGATTCCCCCATTGGCTACTTGAGATGCATCAGCTTCAACAATAAACGGTTGAGAGGAATCAGGATGTTTCAAAATGGGGGCAATAACAAAAGCAGTTTTTAGTTTTGTGAAGGCTTCTTCAGCAGCAGAAGTCCTGCAAAAGGATGCCCTTTTTTCAATAGTTTCGTAATGGGAGATGCCAGAGATGCAAAACTATCTATAAAACGCCCATAGAAATTGGCAAATCCTAGGAAACTCTGTACTCCTTTTACAGAAGTAGGGGAAGGCCAGCTCCTGATAGCCGTAATCTTTTGTGGATCCATTGTCACCCCCACAGAGGATAGCACAAAACCTAAAAAGTTTACTTTAGTAGTGCGGAATTCACACTTATCCAATTGTACATATAAGTGATTCTCACGTAGGCGTTCTAGCATGATTTTTACATGTCCTATATGTTCTTCAGTGGTAGAGGAATATATAAAATATCATCTATGTATGCTATATCACTGATTTCCAACACATCTCTCAGGGCCTTGTTAATAAAAAACTGGAAAGCTGAAGGGGCATTACAAAGGGCATTACTAGGTATTCATAAAGCCCAAATTTCATGCAAAAAGTCGTCTTCCACTCGTCACCGTCTTGTACCCTCACTAAATGATATGCACCCCTCAAATCCAATCTGGTAAAGATTGTGGCATCTTTTACCTGATCAAGTAATGATTGGATGAGGGGTAGAGGGTGTCTGTTCTTTATGGTTATGTCGTTGAGGGCATGATAATCGATGCAACATCTGAGACCTCACTCCTATTTAGGAATGAAGAAGAGAGGAGAAGATGCACATGACCTTGAAGGACGAATAAATCCTATCTTTAGCATTTCGTCCAAATATTCTCTTAAGTAGATGTTTTCCTTTTCTGTTAGCGCATTGATCCAACTACACGGGATCTTAGCTCCAGTGACTACATCAATACGGTAATTGTACGGGCGGTGTGGTGGTAGTACAGAAGCCTTTTCTTTATAAAACACCTCCCCCAAGGCATGATAATAGGTAGGTAATTCAGGTAGACTGGAATCTACTAGTACAGCTATGTCCTTTGGTTGTGAAGGTATTTTATTGTAATGTAGCTTGCAAAACTCAGAAGAAAAGGATATGGAATGATTGCTCCAGTCAATGTCTGGATTATGGCGCATTAGCCAAGGAATCGTCAACATCGCTTGGAATTGGGGTGAATAAATTAGATCAAATTGAACAGTCTCTGTATGCTGGTCAAACATAAAGAGTTCTAATTCAGCAGTGGCAAGTGCGACAGGGCCTGATTTTATGCTACTCCCATCAATGGTTTTTACTTCATCAACTACCATTTTAGGTATTATGGGAATTGCCAAATGCGTGACCCATTGGGTGTCAATAAAATTTCCTGTCGCCCCAGATTCAATCATAATCTAGATTTCCACAGACCGATCTCCCCAGAGTAACTGTGCTTTGACCATGAAATGACGGAGAGGGGGGAGAGCGTGATTCTGAGTCATTAGCTGGGATACTATTAATCCTGACCTACCCGAAGAACTCGTCTCCTTAGACCTCGGGCTTATCAGTTTCCCGACTCACTACGCTTTTTGGGTTTAACAGGACAGTCCCATAGGTAGTGTCCTGATTTTCCACAGTATGGACACAATTTTTTGTCTTTGCGGCGGTGTCTCTCTTCATCACTCAAGGGGCCCCTAATACTACCTATTTGCATAGGTTCAGGGTCTTCTTCAATTCTTCCTGGTTCTGTTTTCTTTACTTTAAACATAGCAAATTTGGGCTCAGAACGTCCTTTTTCTCACCTCCTCTCGTGTAATCGATGACCCAATTTAACTACGAGGTCTATTAGTGCGTTACATGATTCAGGAGGTCTACTACTTTGGCCAACACATCTTTTAGGGGGAAGTGTATTTAAAAGTGGCACAGGTGCTTTTTAGTTTTACATGTCCTGGTAGTGAAAAACTCTTTAATTTGTTTTTCACTAATTTTGAAAATACCATTTTTGAAAGTTGCAAAAGAAACAATTGATGGACGGAATGCTGGACAATGCAAACATTCACCCCCAGTCACAAGGATCTGGGTTAAATCCATCATTTTTTTGCTCACCACACCACCCCAGTTTGGACCCAGCCATATGCAAATCAGTCTTGACCCTGTTACTTGTGGGAACAGTCCAGCCCGAACTGCCAAGCCAGGTCCTCCCTGGACCGGAAACAAGCACCCTGGGATCGGTTTCAGGGTAGCCCTTCATCAGCCAGGCTAGCTTGAATCCAGTGGTGTAGTGAGCACGGGACCCACATCTGGGCATACACTTCCCACATAGGGCGACATATGCAAAAGAAACAATTGATGGACGGAATTCTGGACAATGCAAACATTCACCCTCAGTCACAAGGATCTGGGTTAAATCCATCATTCTTTTGCTCACCACACCACCCCAGTTTGGACCCAGCCATATGCAAATCAGTCTTGACCATGTTCTTTGTGGGAACAGTCCCGCCCAAACTGCCAAGCCAGGTCCTCCCTGGACCGGAAACAAGCATCCTGGGACCAGTTTCAGGGCATCACCCTTCATCAGCCAGGCTAGCTTGAATCCAGTGGTGTAGCGAGCACGGGACCCATGTCTGGACATACCCTTCCCACATAGGGCGACATATGCAAAAGAATCAATTGATGGACGGAATGCTAGACAATGCAAACATTCACCCCCAGTCACAAGGATCTGAGTTAAATCCATCATTCTTTAGCTCACCAGACCACCCCAGTTTGGACCCAGCCATATGCAAATCAGTCGTTACCCTGTTCCTTGTGGGAACAGTCCAGCCAGAACTTCCAAGCCAGGTCCTCCCTGGACCGGAAACAAGCATCCTGGGACCGGTTTCAGGGCATCACACTTCATCAGCCAGGCTAGCTTGAATCTAGTGGTGTGGTGAGCACGGGACCCACTTCTGGGCATACCCTTCCAACATAGGGCGACATATGCAAAAGAAACAATTGATGGACAGAATACTGGACAATGCAAACATTCACCCCCAGTCACAAAGATCTGGGTGAAATCCATCATTCTTTTGCTCACCAGACCACCCCAGTTTGGACCCAGCCATATGCAAATCAGTCGTTACCCTGTTCCTTGTGGGAACAGTCCAGCCCGAACTGCCAAGCCAGGTCCTCCCTGGACCGGAAACAAGCATCCTCGGAACGGTTTCAGGGCATCACACTTCATCAGCCAGGCTAGCCTGAATCCAGTAGTGTAGTGAGCACTGGACCCACGCCTGGGCATACCCTTCCCACATAGGGCAACATATGCAAAAGAAGCAATTGATGGACGGAATGCTGGACAATGCAAACATTCACCCCCAGTCACAAGGATCTGGGTTAAATCCATCATTCTTTAGCTCACCAGACCACCCCAGTTTGGACCCAGCCATATGCAAATCAGTCGTTACCCTGTTCCTTGTGGGAACAGTCCAGCCCGAACTGCCAAGCCAGGTCCTCCCTGGACCGGAAACAAGCATCCTGGGACCGGTTTCAGGGCATCACACTTCATCAGCCAGGCTAGCTTGAATCCAGTGGTGTGGTGAGCACGGGACCCACGTCTGGGCATACCCTTCCAACATAGGGCGACATATGCAAAAGAAACAATTGATGGACAGAATACTGGACAATGCAAACATTCACCCCCAGTCACAAAGATCTGGGTGAAATCCATCATTCTTTTGCTCCCCACACCACCCCAGTTTGGACCCACCCATATGGAAATCAGTCTTGACCCTGTTCCTTGTGGGAACAGTCCAGCCCGAACTGCCAAGCCAGGTCCTCCCTGGACCGGAAACAAGCATCCTGGGACCGGTTTCAGGGCATCACCCTTCATCAGCCAGGCTAGCCTGAATCCAGTAGTGTAGTGAGCACTGGACCCACGCCTGGGCATACCCTTCCCACATAGGGCAACATATGCAAAAGAAGCAATTGATGGACGGAATGCTGGACAATGCAAACATTATCCCCCAGTCACAAGGATCTGGGTTAAATCCATCATTCTTTTGCTCCCCACACCACCCCAGTTTGGACCCAGCCATATGCAAATCAGTCTTGACCCTGTTCTTTGTGGGAACAGTCCAGCCCAAACTGCCAAGCCAGGTCCTCCCTGGACTGGAAACAAGCATCCTGGGACCAGTTTCAGGACCTCACCCTTCATCAGCCAGGCTAGCTTGAATCCAGTGGTGTAGTGAGCACGGGACTCACTTCTGAGCATACCCTTCCCACATAGGGTGATACGTGCAAAAGAAACAATTGATGGAGGGATTGCTGGACAATGCAAACATTAACCCCCAGTCACAAGGATCTGGGTTAAATCCATCATTCTTTTGCTCACCACACCACCCCAGTTTGGACCCAGCCATATGCAAATCAGTCTTGACCCTGTTCCTTGTGGGAACACTCCAGCCCGAACTGCCAAGCCAGGTCCTCCCTGGACCGGAAACAAGCATCCTGGGACCGGTTTCAGGGCATCACCCTTCATCAGCCAGGCTAGCTTGAATCCAGTGGTGTAGTGAGCACGGGATCCACGTCTGGGCATACCCTTCCCACATAGGGCGACATATGCAAAAGAAACAATTGATGGAAAGAATGCTGGACAATACAAACATTCACCCCCAGTCAGATTGGGCGCAGGGTCAAGACTGATTTGCATATGGCTGGGTCCAAACTGAAATGGCATGGTGAACAAAAAAATGATGATTTAGGCCCAGATCTCTGTACTGGGGTGAATGTATGACATTGTTCTGCATTCTGTCCATCAATTGTTCTTGTTGCACTTTTTGAAAGTTGGCATTTTCCTTCCTCATCCATTTAGTGACAGTAGCATGCCCATGGTTCACATGACAGGGTATAGCTGGCAGTTAGACTTTCTGTATTCCTCCTAGACAATCACATGACTCAACACCAGAATTCACATCACAAGCCCTCGACAACGACGCAGGGCCTCACATCGGAGCTTTGCAGCACCTCGGAACTGATGCATCACCTCGGCTGCGCAATGCATCCTTGGCGCGGGACCTAGCAATGCTACTCAACCAGGACTTAAGGTACTCTCATACAGTGGGCTTAACTGGGTCCCTGTAGCCAGTCCAGGCTTCATCCCGGTTAACCTTAACTTGTGACTTTAACCCGGTCCGGATTGGTGCTTTTTGTCATTATTTTCACTAAAATCTTTAAAATTCCATATTACGGGTTCTACTTATTGAGTTTTTGTCATTTTGGTGTTGTTTTATTTCTTAAAGATTATTATATTGTTCTAAATCTGGTGTGGGATTCTTTTGTGGCATGTTTTCACTGTGCTACTGTTTGAAGAATTGCACAAATACTTTACACATTGCCTCTGAGTTAAGCCTGACTGTTCTGTTCCAAGCTACCCAAGGGTTGAGCACAGGTTAATTGGACTTGTCAGGATTTGCTTGTGACTTCACCCTGAAAAGGATTGTGGTTCCTGCTTGAGTAGGGTTTCACCCCCCCCCCCCCCCAACCAGTAACCCAATTTCTTACAAGGACTCAAAATGTTTATTGTAAAAAAAAAATCACTATGGAATAATCAATGGTATACATAAACAATTGATATTTGTGTGGATAGTTCAATATAGAAGTTGAAATCCAATAAACTATGATTCTGGGAGAAAGAATTGTTGATGGAGCACCACACAGGAATATCAAAAAAGCGTCAATACATAAATAAGCTATATTTACAGTGGAATATTAATGTTGTGAGTGGAACTGATTGGACCCAGTCTCCGAGATCTGCAGTGATCTATTT
Organism: Calotriton arnoldi; assembly: GCA_963921515.1. Lineage (NCBI taxonomy): Eukaryota > Metazoa > Chordata > Amphibia > Caudata > Salamandridae > Calotriton > Calotriton arnoldi. Next base: position 385,981 of record CAWUFW010014584.1, read on the forward strand.
TCTATGTAATGATGTAACATTTATTTGAAATTATGCCAAACTAGAAATGTTGGGGCAAATGTATTAAGAGTTGTGCAACACAGTGCAGCAACCAAAGTTGCTATGCTGTGTTGCCCAAGATGGAAAACAGTGCAGAGCCAAATCTACAAAGATATAGCACTGCTGCTGTCATTCCCTGTGCTGGTGCTCAAACAGGCTGTGTAGTGCCAAGCACACACGTTTGCTCCATAGTACAAAAGTGTGTGATGTCAAGAACAGGTTTTGTACTGGAAGGGTACCCTTGCAGCACAAAATACTGTACTTAGACAAACTTTAAACAATTTCAAACATTGTATGTGTGCTATACAGAGCAACACACAGGAAATGTTTGAAAGGTTTGGAAAAATAAAAACGTTTCTCCAAGTTAACGCCTGCCTCAAGGATGTAATATTTTTTGGCACAAAGCTCTCTGTCTACAAATGTTAGTGGATAGGGCTTTGGGTCAAAAGCCATGGATGGTAGCATGGGACCACCCATGTGACACCCATGAGACACATCCTTGATGCAAAGTAACGCAAAGCAGTGTAAAATGCTGCGTTGCATCCCTTTTAGGCAATTTACCGGCACAATAATGCATTGTGTTCAAAAGTAAATATTAAATCAAAACTTTGTGCCGAATTTTGGCGACTTTGTACCAGGGCAAAGAGTTGGTATATCTGTCCCATTGTGTTTTAAGATTTTATTTGATGCTATAATACATTTGTATATTATGTGAAGAGAAAAAGTGGGCCAACTGATTGTCCATTGTTTCCTACGAAGATGATGCAATTTTGGAAGCAGCCTCCTGACCCTTGATACTGAGGTCAACTAAAAGCAAACCAAAAGGTCAGAACTAAAGCACCAATATGGCATTTGTGACCACATAACTTATGCTTGATGTGACGATAAAATCTAAAATGAAAATACAAACAAGACTTTAATATACTGCACAGGCAAATCAAGAAATCTGTAAATGTAATCACCAAATGATGATTGACACTAGCAAAGTAGTGATAAAAATTAGAAGAAATATATATGGCAAAGAAGAGTATACTGAAATGCAGAGGAATCATTTAGATGTGTATAGCTTGATATCATTGTAGTGGACACGTTGAAAGAGTGCTGAACATTAAGTGGCTTATGCCACCTAAAACATGGAGTATGCATGCACATTGGGCCCAATTGAGAAGCCTGTTTTTCCCTACACATAGTATTATGTCAGCGGATGCCCGCTACTTACTGCAACCATATTTACATTCCACAGAAATATATTGGGAAACATATGCAGAACAGTAGCCCTATTCCCATGGCATAATATTATTTCTTACATACTAAATAATACATGGTTGAAATTTTACTATGAAGGCGAAAACATGGGAGTTTACAAGAAGTGGGGCACAAAACATGGCGCTAGCTACTCTTATCACATACCTCCACGCAGTGCTTAATTTGAGCCGGTGGTTTCCGGTGCTCAGCACTGGCACTTCATTGTCAACACCGCACTTATGACAGTCTGCCACATGGTGGCGCTGCTCACCTAATTTAGAGATGAGCAGAACAACGGTTGTTTATGAATACAATATACATTAAAAATTACTAATACCTGACTCCCCAACCATTCCTTTCACTTTGGGGACCTGGAATAATCTGAACTGTCACCTTGCAGGCGAAAGAGATAGCTAATAGTTGTTTTGGCACTGATGACAGGAGCGATGAATGGTGCAAGCTGCAGTGTCCTCCTGGTCAGGGTCCTGGCACTTATTATTTTACAAATAAAGCACTGCCTCCACCTACCTGTGTAAGTTCCTGATGGTTGTATGTGGTTTCACAGAAAAACGAGTTTATGGATTACCATTACTGTAAAACCATTTCACCTTAATTGTAATGGAAATTTTCTGAATAAATGGAATTCACCATTTCATAGAAACCAATTCATACAATGACTTTTTGGTCGAAATTGGCTTTTGCATGCATATTTTTTAAGGTGTAAATACAATGGTTGCACCCATTTCTGAACCCTAAAAGCCCTTTCAAACCCAACACTTCACCTGTCTCTGATTCGTAAAACCCATCACTACCTCTAAACTCCACCCATTCCTGGACCCTTAACCCCCCCCCCTTTTACACATATTCCCCACTCATCTCTAACTAATTAAAACCCCTTACCACACCCAAGCTCCACCCATTCATGAACCCTAAAAACCCCTTTCTACATTTAAACTCTACCCATCCCAGAATCCTTCAAACCCTTCACCACCCTAACCCCTACCCAATTCTGAACCCTATAAACTCTTCACTACCCCTAACCTCTAGCCATCACTGAACCTTAAAAACCCTTGCCATCCCTAAACTCCGTACATCCCTTCACTTCACCCACCCCTGAGCCCTAAAAAATCCTCACACCCCTAGACTCCACTCATCCTTGAAACCTAAAAACCCCTCGCCACCCCTAAAGTCCATCCATTCCTGAAGCCTAAAAAACCCTCACTGCTCTTAAACTCCCCCCATGTCTGAACCATAAAAACCCGTTTCTGCGACCGAACTGCACCCATTCCTAACACCTAAAAACTCCTGATCACCCCTAAACATTAGCCATCCCTGAACCCAAAAACCCCTCACTAGTTCTAAACTCCACCCAAGTTTAATGTCATTTTGGAAATTTCCTTAAAATGATCTTTCCTTTAAAATGTTTCCTTTAATTTTCACTTTATTTGTATTTCCTTAAAATTGTCTTTCCTCAAAAATTGGTTTTCATTGACTTGGTTTCCTTCAATATGGTTTCTCAGTTTTCATTTTTTACATTAATTCACATACATCCGTTGCATAATAGTGCATGGAACTGATTGGTGTAAATTGTAACCCAGGGACCAAGTCCAAGCAACTACTGTCTGCAGGTCCTGAGACGAGCTTTAAAACACCCTCTTGCACAGTAATTACATGCCTTCTGTAGCTCAATCAAGTAGCTCCCACATGGCCCCTCCTTATAGTGTTTTTGTAATGTGTTTTCTTTCTGCAGCCTGGACTTGGCTAAGTGGAAAGCTTTTGGCTGCTGCACAAAGATCACTTTGACTTTGCTACATGCCTTACTAAGCCATTTAGGTTGACTAGAGGCAGGCTTTAAGTGGCAGGGTGGACTGTAGAGAGTCTGATACACAAGTGTTTATGGCTTCAAAACTATGTAACACCTCATCACTTGCGTGAAAATCTAAGCAACCTGAGAAGCCCTGCTTCACAGCATTGACTACCCTGCACATCTTAGCTGCCCAGAATATACCGGAGCAGCAACTTCTCCTGCTATCATTAGCGACAGTCTAGGGACTGAACTAGTTACATTAGCGTGGAAAGCACCATGAAAATGCCCGATGTTGCATATCATAGTATTATGATTACTGTGAGGTTTGACCCTAATTATGATGAAACTACACAAATAAAAAAGACTAAAGTATGATCGATGACTGAAGGTTTGCCCCTCTCTAAAAAAAGTGGACCAAGCAAGCATTTCAGAGGGTAATCATCCACAGCAGCTATTCAGACTACAGGAGCTGATAAAATGTATGAATCTCCATTGGTGGTCAATCCGGAAATCCCCTACCATAGCATGGGGTTACCTGCAAAAAGTAAATGGTCAGAAAGGAAAAACAGGAGGTCTACCCTAGTGCCAATATTTGTGATAAAGTTGCCCATATTGATTACAGAAAGGGGAACTATATCTACCAAGTTTGATTCAGTTTCCATACTTTTTGAGAAGCCTGATAACTCTAACATATGAGGGGAAAATCTATGCCACAAAAATTATGATAGTGTCAGGCTGTGCCTCCCCAGGATAGGGAAGAAGAGGAGACCGATGACCTTTTCCCCCCTTTAACCTCTCCTGTACTTTATTTGCAGTCACCATCGGTGCACTCCTCGGGGGACGGTAGCAGTCCCTTTAACTTTCCTTATTTTCGGGAGTCCGGACCACACCACGTGACGGCGTCACACGCTCCAATGATCTACGAGGACGATGAGAAAGAGGAGTACATAGCCAGAAGTCCCAGAGAGGAAGAGAGAGGTCGGGAGTTTTGCGAAGTCAAGGAGCCAAGGACCGAAGGAGTGAGCTACCATTACAATGATCGACAGGAGTACGACGACGGGCCTCCAGGGCAAACCGGACAGAGGGCGTCAACAACAGTTCCAGGGACACGGGACCGGGAGATGAAGACGAGGGAGCCGGACCCTATCCTGAACCATCTACACGCCAGCCACGCTCCCGGAGGAGTGTGGCTACCAGAGGTACGAGCCCGTATCCGGGTTGGTTTGGTAAGGGGAGTGTAGCAGCGCAAGAGCCAGTAGCAAGGGCAGAGGAGGGATAAGCGCCTAACCAGAAATCCCGTTGTAGCGTGTTCGCGTATACACCCATAACGATCACCTGGTGACGGTAGTGTGTGCGGGTGTTCATACCTCACTCCCTTCCCCATTTCTACCAAGTGCGGAGAACTGAGTACACGCCTTAAAACCGATTTGTTTATGTTTTGTTTCATGCTTCTTGGGACATCCTGATTGACTGGCGACGGGGCCCATTACCACACCCTTCCTCTGAAGTAAAGACGGGAGAGAGCCCAAAGCAGAGCTGTACCATTTACCTAAAAAAGACTTGGAATAAAAACCTCTTTTGCATTACATTTCCTCTCTGGCCCTTCATTGCTAATTACACATGGTGTCAGAAGTGCGATTTAGGTCCATTGGATAACAGACATGGAGACCCTAATCCAGCAACTAATACGTGGCAAAGAAAAGCTAGAATGGGCAGTGGAGAGGCCAATGATTTCGGCACAAGCCGATAGAGAACTCTTTAGTACCTCTATAAACCAGCATTTGGAAAGCCTCCTTAAAATGTTAGAAGATCCGGATCGAAGCGCAGCCCAAACGCCTGTCAGACAAGGTACCCAGCCCAGCTTCCCCCCTATAGCCCTACAAAAGTACACCGAGGGAGACAGCCCAGATGCATTTCTCCTGAATTTTGAGAGGGCAGCCAAAGCTTCTGGGTGGCCTGAGCAGAAATGGCCTTTCTTTTTGGCTCCCCTATTAAGTGGCGAGGCTCAGGCAGCCTACCAAGTGGCCAACCCAACAGGAAACACCTCCTATAGGGAGGTGAAAGACATCATTTTGGACCACTTAGGGATGGACACGGAAGCGTATAGAGTGCGCTTCAGGAAAAAGAAAGGAAGTCCAGGGGACAGCCCGAAAACCCTATTCTTCAAATTAAAGGCCGTCGCGGATAAGTGGCTGAGGCCGCAGGACAGGTCCAAAGAGGAGATTTTGTCCTTGATTTATCTTGAACAGTTCATGGAAGCCCTTCCTTTTTCCACACATAGATGGCTTAGACAGCACACTTACCTCTCGGTAGAACAAGCGGTGGAGATGGCTACCACGTATTCCTGAGCCCAACCACGGCCTTCCCCCTGGGAGGGGGAGAAGAACATACGCCCTAGCCTAGGGAAACCAGAAAAGAAATACACCAAGCCACCGATAGAACCCCCGAAGGTGTGCTATCCTAGACCGGAACCAGTCACATCAAAGGGACCTCAGTGTTTTGAATGCGGGTCCTGGGGTCATATTGCCCATTTTTGTCCGCAGAAGAAAAGCACGGATGAACCCATGGATGTCAGCTACCTTCCTCGACACGTACTGTACACCGAAGAGATGGGCACCTGTTTTTACGTAAGTCTAGTAATCGATGGGATTTATGTAAAAACACTGCTCGATTCCGGCTGCCGGCAGTCGGTTATTCACAGCGCCCTAGTCAAACCAGAAGACATCCTCAGACACCAACGAGTGCCCATCCGGTGCGTTCATGGGGATGTCAAAACATACCCAGTGGCCCAGGAACGGGTACGATTGCCAAATGGGAAGGACCTACAAGTAACCGTAGGGGTCCTGCCCAGACTCCCAGAGAGACTTATACTAGGGACTGATAACCCCGAGTTTATGAGGCTCCTCCGAAATAAGGTAGAGAGAGACACAGACAGTTCACCAGTCCTCATTACCCATGCTCCTTGGTTGGGTGACAAAAACTTAAAATACGCCCAGAAAAATGACCCCACCCTTAAAATGGCATGGCAACAAGCGTCTTCTCCCTCTGACACCTACCCTTCATTCGTGATCAAACAGGATCTCCTTTATAGAAAAGCGAACCCCTCTAGTCCCGAACAACTGCTCGTCCCTCAGGGTTTCCGAGAACAGGTAATGTTCTTTGCACATAGCCACCTGCTAGCCGGTCATACCGGGGCACAAAAAACTAGTCAGAATATCCTTGACCACTTCTATTGGCCTGGCATCATGGCCCACATCACACGGTATTGCCATGAATGGAAAATATGCCAAAAGAAGATCCCCTATCGTACCCCGGCGATTCCCCTACTGCCCCTACTGATCATTGGAAAACCATTTGACTGGGTGGGAATGGACCTCATAGGGCCCTTGCCTAGATCCATAAAAGGGAACCTATACGTCCTAGTCATTATTGACTACGCCACCAGATATCCCGAAGCATTCCCTTTGAGGACCCCAAACACCGCCAATATCTGCGAAAAGCTCATGGAATTGTTCTCCCATGTAGGATTTCCTCGGGAAATCCTCACAGACCAGGGCACCCCGTTTGTTTCCCGGCTAATGGGCCAGGTGTGTAAATCCCTGAACATTACACAGATACGAACTTCCGTTTATCATCCTCAAACCGATGGCCTATGCGAACGATATAACGGGACCATCAAGCTAACCCTGAAAAGAATGACGGCTGAGGGTACAAATTGGGACGCTCTGCTTCCGTTGGCTCTGTTCGTCATCCGCTGTCAGAAACAAAGCAGCTTAGAATGTTCCCCTTTTGTACTCCTATATGGGAGACAGCCACGCACCCTCCTAGAAATGACCAAAGAAGCCAGGGAACAGGAAAAACCAGAGGAGAGTCAAACCCTTCTCGAATACACCCAGGGCCTAAGGTCCCGCCTACATAAATTGCGGGAATTCGCCCATGCCAACCTTGAGAAAGCCCAGAGGCGCCAGCAGTTCTTCTACGACAAAGGGAAGAGATGGCGACACCTCCAACTACACGACTGGGTGTTGGTTCTTTTGCCCTCCTCCATTACCAAAGCCCGAGCAGAATGGAAAGTTCCCTATGAAGTGATCGATAAGATCAGCCTAACCACTTATCATCTACGCCTCTCTAAGAATAAAACACAGATCTTTCACATCAATCTCCTGAAAAAATGGTTAGTTCCCCCTCCCAAGAACAGTCTTATGTTGGTGCAAGAACCCGATGACTCTCCCTCCACCTTGCACATGCTGAATATCAATGAGGAACTTCCCGAACTGCAGCGGAGAGCACTGAAAACAATGTTGTCTCCTTTCTCCCCCATATTCACAGACACTCCAGGTTGCACGACACTCATGGAACACTCCATCCCTTCTATACCCGGGAAAGTGGTGAGACAACGTCCTTACCGCATCCCCACCGCCCGCCGAACTGCTATAGAAGATGAAATCCAAAACATGCTCAAGATGGGCGTCATTCGCCCCTCCCAAAGCGAGTGGTCTTCTCCAGTAGTCCTGGTGCCCAAGCCGGACGGCTCCATGAGGTTTTGTATTGACTTTAGGGCTGTAAACGCCATCACAAAATTCGACTCTTATCCCCTTCCTAGGGTCGACGAATTGATTGAACAACTAGGCGAGGCCCAATACATCACCACACTAGACCTCACCAAGGGGTATTGGCAGGTCCCTTTGTCTGCAGAGGACCAAGCCAAAACAGCGTTTACGACCCCCTCAGGACTGTATGAATTCACTGTCCTCCCCTTAGGCCTTCACGGGGCTCCGGCCACGTTCCAAAGACTCATGGATGTGGTTTTGCGGGAGCACCGGGCTTATTCCTCCGCATACCTGGATGACATTGTGATATACAGTCCTGATTGGGAACAACACCTGACGCATTGCCACAGAGTCTTACAGGCCCTTAAAGAAGCTGGACTTCATGTGAACTCTAAAAAGTCCAGGGTAGGGTATCAGAAGGTCCGCTACTTGGGTTACCTCTTGGGGAATGGGGTTATTGAACCACAACAAGAGAAAATAAAAGCTATCACCAACACCCCTTTTCCCACTACGAAAAGAGACATCAGGGCGTTCTTGGGTCTACTGGGGTACTATCGTAGATTAATTCCCCGTTATTCCGAGATAGCATCCCCTTTGCCCGATCTCCTAAAGAAGGATGTTGAAGAAAAAGACCTTCTTTTTCCCTCCCCACAGGCACGTCAGGCCTTTCAGGAACTCAAACGAGCCATCACCTCCAGCCCTGTCCTGATATCCCCTGATTTTACAAAGCCCTTCATTCTCCAGACGGATGCTTCTGGTTCTGGTCTAGGGGCCGTACTATCTCAGCTGTCAGAGGATGGACTGGAATATCCAGTAGTATTCATCAGCAGAAAATTATTTCCCCGTGAGATAAACTACCCTATCATTGAAAAGGAGTGTCTGGCAGTCAAATGGGCTGTAGATAAACTACGCTACTACCTGGAGGGCACCCCCTTTGCCTTATATACCGACCATGCTCCCCTTCAGTGGTTGAGCCTCAACAAAGGGAACAGTCCCCGTGTCTTGCGTTGGTTCCTCTCCCTCCAACCCTTTTCCTTCGAGGTCCGCCACCGGAGAGGTGCATGCAACGGGAATGGGGACTTCCAATCACGTATTTTCCAGTTCCCCGACCGTGAACTGTCAAGAGGGGAGATGTGTCAGGCTGTGCCTACCCAGGATAGGGAAGAAGAGGAGATCGACAACCTTTTCCCCCCTTTTACCTCTCCTGTACTTTATTTGCATTCACCATCGGTGCACTCCTCGGGGGACGGTAGCGGTCCCTTTAACTTTCCTTATTTCCGGGAGTCTGGACCACACCACGTGACAGCGTCACACACTCCAATGATCTATGAGGACGATGAGAAAGAGGAGTACATAGCCAGAAGTCACAGGGAGGAAGAGAGAGGCCGGGAGTTTTGCGAGGACGAGGAGCCAAGGACCGAAGGAGTGAGCTGCCATTACAACGATCGACAGGAGTACGACGACGGGCCTCCAGGGCGAACCGGACAGAGGGCGTCGACAACAGTTCCAGGGTCGCGGGACCGGGAGATGAAGAAGAAGGAGCCTGACCCTATCCGGTACCATCTACACGCCAGCCACGCTCCCGGAGGAGCGTGGCTACCAGAAGTACGAGCCCGTATCCGGGGTTGGTTTGGGAAGGGGAGTGTAGCAGCACAAGAGCCAGTAGCAAGGGCAGAGGAGGGATAAGCGCCTAACCAGAAATCCCGTAGTAGCGTGTTCGCGTATACACCCATAACGGTCACCTGGTGACGGTAGTGTGTTAGCGGGTGTTCATCCCTCACTCCCTTCCCCATTGTACCAAGTGTGGAGAACTGAGCACACGCCTTAAAACCGATTTGTTTATGTTTTGTTTCATGCTTCTTGGGACATCCTGATTGACCGGCGACGGGGCCCATCACCACACCCTTCCTCTGAAGTAAAGACGGGAGAGAGCCCAAAGCAGAGCTGTACCATTTACCTAAAAAAGACTTGGAATAAAAACCTCTTTTGCATCACATTTCCTCTCTGGCCCTTCATTGCCCATTACAGATAGTAAATGGTTAAAAGAACCCAGAGTCCATCTGAAAAACTCAACAATTAAGAGAAACAAATAGAGCTTTCAGAGGGCAGGTAAGTAACGATACAAAAGAATACTAGAGAAATCTATCTAGCTAAACAGCCTGGTAGTGGTTCCTTCAGTGAACACGCAGCAGCACCAGTATAAGAATAATAATCATCCAAGTGGTTGGCTTCATAGGCCCAAGTTACTTGCAATATTTTAATATGGAAATGTTAGACCTGTCAGACTTAAGGTGGTCTTCCCCCATACTTTTTGCCTTTACTCTTCCTGTTTTGCTGAATGCGTTTTTTTGGCATTAGGACTCTGCACACTTTACCACTGCTATCAAGTGATAAAGTGCTTGTGTTCTCTCCTTTAAACATGGGGACATTTTCTTACACCCAATTGGCACAATTAAGTTACTTGTAAGTAAAGTGGTACTACACGTACCCAGGGCCTGTACTTTAGATGCTACCATTGGGTCTGTACCACTGATTGTGCCACCTGCTAAGTAGCCCCTTAAACGTCCTAGGCCTGCCATTGCTCCCTGGGTGTGCAGTTTCAAACTGCTATTTCAACCTGGCAAAATAAACCTTTTACCAGCACCCTTTTTAACACATATGTCACCCCTAGGGTAGGCCCTAAGCAGCCTGCAGGGCAAGGTGTGATGTATTTAAAAAGTTAGACATGTACTTTTAAGTTTTACATGTCCTGGTAGTGAAAAACTCTTAAATTTGTTTTTGACTACTGTGAGGCCTACCTCTCTCATAGGATAACATTAGGTTATATTATTACATTTAATAAGTTCTAACGTTTGATTGGGAGCAGGTAGGAAACTCTTGTTTGGTGTATGCGGAATTGTAATTTAAAACCCTCTTTAACGGTAATGTCAAATTTTAAGTCACAATTCTGAAAATGTCACTGTTAGAAAGTTGCCACTTTCTAGTCCTACCCGTTTGGTGCCTGCAACGTCTTTCTGGGTCACATGACTAGGTGTAGCTGGCAGTTAAAGCGATACCAAAGGGGATGATGGACGGAGCGTTTGAGCAAATCAAACACTCACCCCCAGTCAACTGATCTGGGTTTAAACCATCACCATTCTTTAGCTCACTCCACCACCCCAGTTCAGACATGGCCATATGCAAATCAGTCTGACCCTGTGCCTCATGGGAACAGTCCAGCCCGAACTGCCAAGCCATGTCTTCCCTGGACCGGAAACAAGCATCCTGGGACCGGTTTCTGGCTATTCAGCCGTCATCAGCCAGGCTAGCTTGAATCCAGTGGCAAAGTGAGCAAGGGACCCACGTCTGGGCATACCCTGCCAACTTAGGGCGAACAAAGCGATACCAAAGGGGATGATGGACGGAGCGTTTGAGCAAATCAAACACTCACCCCCAGTCAACTGATCTGGGTTTAATCCATCACCATTCTTTAGCTCACTCCACCACCCCAGTTCAGACATGGCCATATGCAAATCAGTCTGACCCTGTGCCTCATGGGAACAGTCCATCCCGAACTGCCAAGCCATGTCTTCCCTGGACCGGAAACAAGCATCCTGGGACCGGTTTCTGGCTTTTCAGCCGTCATCAGCCAGGCTAGCTTGAATCCAGTGGCAAAGTGAGCAAGGGACCCACGTCTGGGCATACCCTGCCAACTTAGGGCGAACAAAGCGATACCAAAGGGGATGATGGACGGAGCGTTTGAGCAAATCAAACACTCACCCCCAGTCAACTGATCTGGGTTTAATCCATCACCATTCTTTAGCTCACTCCACCACCCCAGTTCAGACATGGCCATATGCAAATCAGTCTGACCCTGTGCCTCATGGGAACAGTCCAGCCCGAACTGCCAAGCCATGTCTTCCCTGGACCGGAAACAAGCATCCTGGGACCGGTTTCTGGCTATTCAGCCGTCATCAGCCATGCTAGCTTGAATCCAGTGGCAAAGTGAGCAAGGACCCACGTCTGGGCATACCCTGCCAACTTAGGGCGAACAAAGCGATACCAAAGGGGATGATGGACGGAGCGTTTGAGCAAATCAAACACTCACCCCCAGTCAACTGATGTGGGTTTAATCCATCACCATTCTTTAGCTCACTCCACCACCCCAGTTCAGACAGGGCCATATGCAAATCAGTCTGACCCTGTGCCTCATGGGAACAGTCCAGCCCGAACTGCCAAGCCATGTCTTCCCTGGACCGGAAACAAGCATCCTGGGACCGGTTTCAGGCTATTCAGCCGTCATCAGCCAGGCTAGCTTGAATCCAGTGGCAAAGTGAGCAAGGGACCCACGTCTGGGCATACCCTGCCAACTTAGGGCGAACAAAGCGATACTGTTGTAATTTGGCAGCATTTAAGTTAAGCATTAACTGAAGACAGCCTGTATTTAGAGGCTAAATTGTCCGCTTTGTGGAATCCATTTTGTATTTCTGGCAGCCATTTTGGCTGCCATGTGCTACCATGTGCTCGCCATGTGCTCTGTCCTACCTTCCTGTCAACTGCTCTTGAAATCTGCCTAGAGACAAGTTATATTTAGTTCCTCTTGCTTTGCACATGCTCAGTTGAGCTTGCAGCTGTTCCGAGTTTATAAATGTCAGGATGTGTCTACTAAAAGTAGAAACTGTTAGCTCCACCCACTTGTCGACTGTGCATTCTCTGTATGACCTTATATGTGCCTAAAACCAGCATTTGTGTTAGTACCGCCTTCATTTGAGCCCCTGTGTGGGTATAAAAGGACCAGGATCCTTCCATTCAGTGTGCTACTTCATGCATTACTGAAGGGTGATGTGCGAATGTTAGCTCCACCTCATGAGGTTTAATAAACTCTGTCTTTTCTATTTCCAGTTTCTGTGCCAACTTCTTCCTAAGTGTCTGAGGACTCTGTGCAGAGAAGGGAGAACCCCTAAGCACTGGTAGGCCTTGCTGAGGCTCACTACAACAAATTGGCGCTTCCAACGTGGGACTCATCAGCGACTCGGATGCCCGAAGGACTGGTCGCGACGAAGGATTGGAATCTCGCTTTTGGACGCGATCGCTGCCTGAGGAGACCAGAGTCTTGGCACCCACGGCGTTTTTCCTTTCTTTCTGATCTGACCATCTCGGCGGCGCCGGTCCTTGACTGAGATCTCTTCTGTTGATTCGCCGTGCAGTGACCATTTGGTCGATTTGAGAACTTGGCAGTTGGAACCTGGACACCATTTGATTGGTAAGAGCCGTTTTGCGGCACTTGCTGTTGGTTTGATGCCTTTGATTGGTAAGGTAGTTTTAGTAACACTTACTGTGGCTTTGTTTGTATGATTGGCCAATTTTGGAATCTGTTTTGTAATTATATATGTATTGCAATACATATAGGCAGGTAATGAGGAGAATTTTCTCTATTTAAAATTGTTTGAACAGCGCAACGTACGAAAAGTACCTTAAGCGCTACTTTGATTATAATACTGCATATTTTGCACTATTTTTTGGCATGCCTGTTTTCAGCACACTTCGTAGGATGTGTTGCTTTTGTAGTGGTACCAATTTGAGACTTGACGAAGCACAACCAGCCCCCCGGAGGGGACGCCTAATAGGGATATGTATATTAAGTATGGTATTTCTTCTATAATGTACTGCATGTTATGGAACAAATATACTAGTAAAGATCCTGAGTTGCGTTGGCCTATGTATGGGTCATTTGATTTGCGAAAAATTCAGTATGTGGAACAATGTATGTTTAAACGAAAGACTAGGCAAGATATGTTTGATTGTGTGCGAATGTGGGAGAAAGAAGTGCGTGAGCGAATGAAGCGTGAGCAAGCCTTGATTGACAAAGAACAGCGAAAGACCATTTATGCGAAAGCATTAGAGTTAAAAAACAAGGAGATGAGAGAAATTAAAGAGAGGGAAGATAGGGAACGCCATTTACAGGTAACTGGCCAATATGCTGTTAGGCAGCCCCTTTATCCTATCCTTAATAAACCGCAAGATGATTTCCTGTTATTAGATCGTTCTCCACCTCCGTATATTTTTTCTTCTGCTCCTCATGAGTCAGATGAGGACTCTTTTTCAGACCAGTGCAAAGCTCGAGAAACTCGTTCCATGTTATCTGCTGAGCGTGCATCTGACATCAGATCTACTGCGCGTAAAGCCGTTCGTAGTACTACCAGTGCTTCTGAACTTTTAGATAGTATAAAAGGATGGCAGGAAAGGGAGCAAATATATTTTACCGATACATTTGCTGCAGAGGTTATTGAACGATTTAGGAAGTATTCGGTAGAAGTGGAGCCCGATGATGTAGCAACTAACTGTAAACAATTACGTGGCGGTCTTTTTGTCTTCTCCCAGGTGGCTGACACAATCAGACGCTTGGTTAAACTGCGTGTTGAAGCAGCCCGTTTGCAAGAGGAGAAAAAGGCAGCAGAAGCAGCTGCACTAGCATCTCAGATCAGCATGGCACGAACTTCTACTCCTGAAACAGATAAGAATGCTGTAATTCATGTGAAACCCATGCGGGAAGCCGCGCCTTTATATGTTCCTCCTAAAGGAACAGGTACAGAGGATGATAAGACTTCTCTTAATGCGAAAGGGTACTTTATTTATAATTGGGTTTACACTCCTTGGAATAGAGCAGATGTTATGGCCCTTAAAAATGCATTGCCTGACCCGCGAAAGAATCCAGCAGCCTTTTATGAGGAAGTTGAGGGTGCAATCAGCTCTTGTACTATGACTCTGTCTGATATTGATTTGTTTTTTGGATTAATATTACCACCTGATATGTGGAGAACTGTGCGCAAAATAGATGATAATGCGACATTTGGAGCATTGTGGAAAGATTTAGAGCGGTTAGATGAAGATAGAGAACCTGCACAGAAACCGTGTCAGTTAATTTTAAATCTTCCGGCAGCTATATTAGTTAAGTTAAAGACGATCATTCCCCCTAAAAAGATAGATTGGACAGTGCTAGCGTCTTGCAAGCAAAAGGTAGATGAATCAGTTTCTGACTTCTTCACACGCTTTGAAGAAGCATTTCACGATTTTAGTGGCCAGTCATTGACAGATGACACAGGTAGGCATCTGTTTGTCGATAAATATGTCGCAAACCTTTTGCCAGGAATAGCTAGTCGCTTAAAGGCCAGTGAGAGTTCATGGACTACATCTTCTCCGGTTTCTCTTTTAACTATGGCCCAGTATTATGAGCGGCAAGAATTAGAAGCCAAAGGTAATGAGGACAAAAAGTCTAAAGAGTTGAAAACAAAGGTTATGTTGGCTCAAGCTTATGGTCCGCCTTTCTAGAGATAATGATAGAGGTGGACGTGGATCTTATGGTTCGTCCTTTCCTTCCTCTGCCCGTTCGAATTTGTCTGTTGATCAGTGTGCGTACTGCAAAAAATTTGGACATTGGCTTTCTGATTGTCCAGTGCTGCGTGCTCAGCAGAATCTACGTGGTCGGGGACAAATGAGAAATCGTTCAGGATATCAAGGGCCTAGAGGAAGCGCGAATGATCGTGCTCGGTTTGATGCTAATACACGTGGGCAGAATGGGTTTAACACTTTTGATAGAAGGAACCAATATCAAATGTCTGACTATGTGCCCTCTGATTTTCAAGATTCTGCTTATGCATAGGATTGCCTAGGATGGGGTAAGGAATCAGTTGAAGTTCCAGTAGATCAGAGGGGTCCCTATGTTACAGCACATGTTTTGGGTTCTACTGATCAGTTTCTGGTTGATACAGGAGCTACTCGTAGCGCCTTGTCTAAACAATTGGTTCCAAGGGCTCTCCTGTCTGGCTTAACCATTACATCGATAGGTTTCGATGGAACACCTTCCCTTAGCCCATTGTCACAACCACTTGCATTTGATATTGATAAGTTTACTGCTCCATGTCCGTTTTTGCTTTCTCCAAACACACCAGACAATATTGTGGGTCTTGATATGCTTAAATATTTTAGGGCTACGATACGGTGTTCTCCGGAAGGAGTACGGGTTATTTTGAATGACAACTACCCTATGATTGAGAGATCTTGTATTGTTAAAGAGGACATTGCACTAGCCTCACTCCCTAGTACTTTGTGGGCTACTTCGGATACTGATGTAGGGCAAATGGTTATTCCACCAGTACATATTAGTGTCAAGGAGGGCGCTTTATTGCCAAGACTGCCTCAGTATAAAATTTCTCGAGAAGGAGAAGAAGCACTCACACGTATTGTACATGATTTAATTAAGGTGGGGGTTGTGGAAGAAGTTCCGTACAATATTTGCAATAGTCCTATTCTTCCCATTTTGAAAAAAGATACTGACACTAGGATTTATAGATTTATTATCGATTTGAGAGAAGTCAACAAGATTGTAGTACCACAGTACCCTGTAGTCTCTGACATAACGACATTGCTTACCCTGGTCCCTCCAACAGCAACTACATTTTCTGTAACTGATCTGAAGAACGCTTTCTTCTCGATTCCTATTCATCCTGATAGCCGATATTTGTTCGGTTTCACTTTGAATAATAGATCATACAGATTTTGTAGAGTTCCTCAAGGCTATACTGAGAGTCCTAGTATTTACAGTCAAGCATTGAAGAGACAGCTTGATTCCTTTACCTTGCCTAAAGGAGTGGCTCTCATACAATATGTCGATGACATCTTGTTGGCAGCCGATACACCTGAGCAGTGTGAGAAATGCACTTTGTCTTTGCTTTCTTTTCTTGCTACACACCACCATAAAGTATCACGAAAGAAATTGCAAAATTGTAGACCGAAGGTGACCTATTTAGGACACCTTCTGTCTAAGGAGGGCCGTGCACTGACACCAGATCGCATTCAAGCAATTTTAGACACCCCAGTACCTTCCACGCAGAAAGATGTCCGTGCATTCATTGGTCTGACTTCGTTTTGCAGGCAATGGATATTGGGTTTTTCACACATTGTTAAACCCTTGCTAGCACTTTTGACTAAAAACACACCGATCCCCCTTCCATGGACAGATGAATGTCAAAATGCTTTTTGTCAGTTGAGACAAGCTCTTTGCTCTGCACCAGTGTTAGGCACACCAGATTACACGAAGGCTTTTACACTCTATGTACATGAGAAAGAAGGATGTGCATTGTCAGTTTTAGTACAGACACACGGGGACAAACAGCGTCCTTGTGCATACCTTTCTGCAGTTCTTGACCCTGTTGCTCGTGCATTGCCTGGGTGTTTCCGTTCAGTTGCAGCGACGGCTGTGTCCATACGTCAGAGTGAAGGGATAGTTTTGTCACACAAACTGTTGGTGCTAGTACCCCATGCAGTAGATGCCCTTTTGAATCAGACTAAGACTCAGCACTTAACTAATGCTCGTTTGACAGGATACGAATTGACACTGCTAGCACCTCATATTACTTTGAAAAGATGTGCGACACTGAACCCAGCCACTTTGTTGCCATATCCTGCGACTCAGTCTCAGTCAAAGGAGCCTCACCATTGTATATTCCTTACTGAGGAACAGACAAAGGGTCGCATCGATTTGCAAGATACGCCCCTCCCAGATGTAGATGGGGAACTGTGGGTTGATGGGTCCTGTTTGAAGTTACCAGATGGCACGACTTCAGCTGCTTATGCAATTACCACGCTTGAGACAGTAGTGGAAACAGCTCGCATACACTCAGAAGTCAGCTCAAGCAGCTGAACTAATAGCTTTGACACGAGCGTGTGAGCTTAGCACTGACTTGTGTGTGAACATTTACACGGATAGTCGCTATGCTTTTGGAGTGGTTCATGATTTTGGCCTACTCTGGAAGGAAAGAGGCTTTCTTACATCCCATGGGATGCAGATAATGCACGGAGAGTTAGTGCATAATCTCTTGACTGCACTTACATAACCAAAGAAAGTTGTTATTATGAAGTGTAGCGCACACAAGAAAGTGACTGACAAAATAGGACAAGGCAATGCCTTTGCAGACCGCGTAGCCCGTGAGACTGCGATGCAGCGAAGCACTACACCCATGTACGTAGTGAAATCACAAGCTGAGCGTTGGCATGATGCTAGAGAGGAAGTATTGGATATACAGAGATCTGCTTCTGTGGAAGAGCTTGAGCAATGGTCTAAAGAAGGAATATTAGATGATGAGGGTTGTTGGCGTAACAAAGACATGAATAAATGGAAATTGCCTGCGGCCTATTTACAACCTATGGTTCAAATGGCACATGGGCTGGCACATGTTGGAGCTCTAGCAATAACTAAATTGCTTACACAAGTTTGGGAGCATCCTGAAATTGCTAGCACAGCCAAAAGGGTAGTACAGTCCTGTTTGATCTGTTGGCAGTATAATCCTGGAAAAGGGACACAAACTCCTACAGGAGGGTTTGCTACACCAACTGCACCTTTTGAAGTTTTGCAGATGGATTACATCCAACTCGAACGCTGCAATAATCTGAAATATGTCCTAGTGGTGGTGTGTGCCTTTAGCAAATGGATAGAGGCATACCCTACGAAGGATAATACTGCTCTCACCACAGCAAAGGTGCTTCTAAAGGAGTTTTTCCCTAGATACGGTGTTTGTAAACTTTTGTGGAGTGACAATGGACCTCATTTTATTGGGCAAGTTGTTGAGCATGTCCTGAAAGGATTAGGGATCAAACAGAAATTCCATACAGTTTTCCACCCGCAATCAGCAGGATTGGTGGAAAGGTATAACGCTACTCTAAAAACAAAGTTGGCGAAAATACTGGCTTCCACGTCTCTAAAGTGGCCAGATGCCCTACCTTTGGCATTGTTGTCCATAAGATCGGTGCCACATTCACGATCAGGTCTTACCCCCTATGAGGTGGTGTTTGGGAGACCAATGAACATTTGGGGAATTCCTAAGCCACGCCCCATACATGATGTTCCTTGTGTTCTGATGAATGATTATTTGGCACAGTTAACTGACAGTTTGATTTCTATTCATCAACAGGTTCGAGAAGCTCTTCCTGACAGATCTACAGGTGAGGCCCACGAACTCCGTCCTAGTGACCATGTAATGGTCAAGGTCTTTGACAGATCGAACAGCTTGGAGCCAAGGTGGCGAGGACCAGAGCAGGTGCTCCTTGCGACAAGGACAGCAGTTCGAGTGACAAACAGAAAGAATTGGATCCACAGCACACACTGCAAACGCGTGTCGCCTGCCTTGGTGGAACCTGCTGTGTTGACCGACCATCGAGAGATTCTGGAGACGGAGAAAGGCCAGGCTATCTCACCTGACGAATCTGCGGAAGTCTTCCCCGGACCACACGATCACTGGAGTATCCAGATATCAATTAAGACCGAGGAAAGGATCTGCAGTTTTGAAAAAGACTGGTTGAGCTACCACCCTGGGTTAGTGAAACGGAGAGCCATTGTGGCAAGGGGAGGGGGATCAGCCCTGTATTAGTGTAGTGACACCCGCTTTGGCCCATGGTGAAGAAATCAGCGGCTGCCCAGGGAGAAGAGCTCCAACGACTGTTTTCAACAAGTTTTCAGAAAGATCAATCATTACTGCTGCTAAAATGAAAAAACAAATCATTTGTGCTGTAGGGTTTGTTGTTGCTATGGTGGCTATGGCAGCAATTACGTGGTACATCGAGAAGGTGGCTCCTGTTCGACAGCTTTTTTTGCCACTACAACAGTACCCGTGGAACACCACTACTTTACTCTTCCTTACCATGAGCAAAAGCATCGACAATCTTACCTGAACAATACTTTTATCCAGATGTTGCACCATACTCACAATGCTACGAATACTACCAACTGTTGGGTGTGTGGGATGATACCTGCACATCAAAAGAAAGGAGGAACACCTTTTATTCCTCTTCCATTTTCTCACAATGGTTCTTGTCAAGCTTGGTATGCGCTTTTGTTTGCATATGGAAAGCCTTCAGTAGGTGGGATTATTTTTCAACTTAATAAAGTATGTTATCAAAATAAAGAAGGTTATCCACAAGCCAAAGGGACTAAATGGGAATGGGAAGAGTATCAACCAGACAATATTTCAACACCATATGTTTTCACAAATGTGAGAATAATAAAGAACATTGGACCTTTTGTGATTTCTGTGACAAAAGCTAAAGCAGACTTGTGTATTTGTAGTGTTGGAAGAATTCCAGTGGGGAGGAGCGAGTGTACTGTAATCCTGACCATTGAAGGTGCCAATAAGAGCACTTTCACAGCCTCGCATAACACGTATTTTGTGTGTGGAAATAACGGATATTATCAATTACCTGTTGGGTGGTCAGGAATCTGCTATGTATCTTTTCTGTTGCCCCTGTGTTTCTGGCACCTGCATTGTATCACCGTGATTTTAAACTGTACAATGACATTTCCAAAAACAGAAATAAGAGGACAATAAGTATGGATGAAGTTGACCAAACCGACACTACCCTACAACAATATGTTGATTTCAACTTGGGCTTATTTTTCTTTGTGGGTGCTGCATTAAACAGCAGGAAAATCCGACGACTGACTCGTGTTGTGGAAGCTGTTACTAATCAGACAGCTATGGCACTTGGGAACATTACAGAGGAACTACAGATTGCAAGGATTGTAGCACTCCAGAATAGGATGGTGCTAGACGTGATTTTGGCTGATCGAGGTGGTGCATGTCGCATCATCGGTAGCAGCTGTTGTGTATTCATACCAGATCACTCACCTTCAGTATATGACGCAATATCAAAATTGCATAAGATTGCTGCAGAAATTCATCCAGAGACTGGAACTTGGACTTTTGCTGGATGGTTTTGGACTCTTGTTTCTGCTTGGGCCTGGAAGCTACTGACTATCCTGTGTGTAATAATTATAATATTTTTTACATGCTGTGTATGTATCCAATGTGGTCCAATGCTTTGCTCCATTTGCATTTCTGCT